>VZRN01006754.1:1748956-1848908 GCA_013397935.1 Dasyornis broadbenti | reverse complement strand
TTTTTTTTTTTTACTGCAGCTTTGTTTTAAAACCACTCAGAATTTTTTGTATAACAGTCCATTGTGGCAATAAAGCTTTGGTTTGCCCTGTCTCTCTGTTTCATTTTAAATTTTAAGTGTGTTAGATTCTAAAATGTTCAGGAAGTATTTAAATGGAGGTAGGACACAGATGGATCATTGAGATCTCCAGCTGAAATCTTAGCATACTAACATTAAGAGCATCATGACATCTTGGCATTTGGTGAGGAAATTATAAAAACATCCCAGCCTCTCACTTGCTGACATGAAATGAAAATGTTATATCTCCTCTCATGCATCCAACTGCACCAACAAGTGAAAAGGTGTTAATAAGGAAGAGTATTGAGCAGGGTGACTCTTCAAGCTGAGAAAAACAGGATGTATTTATGCATCAGTTCCAAATGGAGTTCTAGAGAAAGAGTAGGTAGCAAAAGGACCATATGTTTTTTTTTTAAAAAAATAAGTGAGATCTTGCATGGCATAATGACAAGTGTGGGAAGGCATATTTATTAGAAAAGTGAGTAAATATTCACTGAAAAGAGTGGATTGGAACTGTTCTAAAGGCTATAACACTCCCTAGGCTATTTGTCTTGGTTTCTCTTTGCCATTTGCCTTTGAAACCCAAAGTTTTCATTTGTCTCATCTGACTTTCAGACTGTGTTGGACCCAAGTTCATGTGACAGTCCCTGTTAAGTCACTCAAAACAGAGTTCAACCTGACGGAAGAGAGATGGTTTTAGTTGGCAGTACTTCTTCTGAGTAAGTAATTTGAGTGATTCATTCCTAAGCATTATCATTTTTATTCTTGGTGCTGGAGGGGAGGATTGGCATGACAGTGTGCTGTGAATGCAGAGTGTTGAATGCAACTTCAGACTGTGTCATAATGTGCATTCCCATCAGAGAGAGAGAGTAAAAACAACTTTCTTGCATGAATTGTGGAAATAAAAGCCTCAGGTATTTTTTAACTGATGCAAATAGATACAAACTTTAATATTGAACAGCTCTATTAACCTGTGTGAAATGACTATCTTATTGCCATCTTTGGGAGGATTTTATACTTCTCTGAATATCCTGGCAAGAAGTGAAATCAAAAATTATAGCAGGCAATGGGCAATGCAGAGGGTTGTTCTGAGAGACTGTAAAGTATTAGTAGGCTAATCTGTACAGGTTTAAATTACAGTTACTTCTGGTCTGCTGTCTTTGAACATTAATTTAGATTTATGCCTTCTGTCTCTTTTCTTCTCCCTATTTATCACCAACATTAAACTTCCAGGAGGGTAAAGTTTGATGCCTAGCTTAAGGCAGTAAAACAAATACAGAGCAATCTGTGCAGTCCCCATGATTTCAGTGCTTATTTGCTGACAAAAAACCAGACCCTAAACCTAGCTAGTTAACCAGCTAATTCAATTCATGAGAGGATACAAATCTATTTATACGCAACTATATTTATGACAACAACCTATTTTGGAGACACAGAAGCTCATGGAAGCACATCTTCAGTGCAGCTAAGTCCCAGTCTTTAACTATCCCTCCTGAATCCAAAACAAACAAAATATTCTATCTCCTCTTCAAACTAGATTTTCCAAAACAGACAGCCTGTTTGTTTACCCGAAGTGCATGCCAAAAGTCTTTTAATGTACATTAATGAGAAGGTAGAAATTATTCTTAATGGGATCCTGACCTAATTAAGAAAATATGAAAACATTCCCTTGGGTACCTATATTGTATGTAGGTTAGACATTAATTCTCAGTCCCTCATGTCTTTCTCCACTGGGAAGAATATGAAATTATACATGGATTTGCATTTTGAAACTGAGCTCACAGAAGAGACAACTCCTTTGACCCTTTACAGGTGAGGAACCGTCACTGAGTTGCTGACAATTCATGATACATCAAGCACTGTGAAATACATCTGTCTCTTTCACAGGAACACTGCTTCTGCCAGCTGTTAACCTGGCTTTTGATCAGTCAGTTGAACAGAAAAGACTGAAATTACAGCAAGAGATGAAATTGACATCTGTGAGACAACAGAATATAATTTCTGTTAAAATTATATATAATGACTTGGTCTAAGTTCAGCCTTTCCTTGCAAGTCTTCCTTCAGAAGACTTATTTCTGAAAATACTCCCAATACTGTTTCCTTCCTGCTGTTCCTTCATTTCAGAAAATCTTGTGAAACATAAAAATATTTGTGAAGATATGCTTCATGTTCAGCCTTACCTGTGGGAGGAAAGGAAGGATACATAGCTCATATTGTTTGCCTTGTTAAATGTCTTTCAACAAACTGAAACTTCATCCAAATAATCAGATTTTTTTCTTCAGCAATTTCTAAATATTCATTGATTATGGATGTGATTCTGAAGTGAGGAAAAGTAGAAAGACTTCCTACTGCGTCCAGAGAGTTTTTATTCTGGTTTCCCACAGAGCAGGCACTGATGTTTGAGGCCAGATCAATAATGGGAGCATACTTGAGTCTGGTTGGGTGGCATTGGACAATACTACCAGTCAGTTCTTACAGCTACTCGGCAAAATATGTTTATAGAAATATTCCAATAAACTAAGGTATTGGTGAAAAATCATTTCAACAAACTTTGGGTAACTTGGCATTTTTCAGTTGCTTTTTTTTCTTGACACATTAAGTTATATGGTTAGTTTTTGATTTGAATTGTGGACTAAGGAACACATAGGGACCTTTAATAATTCAGTAGTGTTACCAGGCCAGCTCTTTAAAGAAAGTGTTGTGAGGCTATGTTTGTTGACAGCCTGGGGATTGAAAGTCAATTATGTTTAATCTACTCCTTGCACTAAATGTTCTTCTTGTAGTACCAGTATATTTTCTATCCTGTGACATCTCTTCCAGCATCAGTACCCACCAAAATACTAAACCAAAAAAGAATACAAGGAAAAGAGCCAGTAAAAACTTCCTGATGAAGAGGTAGTAAATATATGATGACAGAATTTAATTTTAAGCCAACATCATATAACATTTCAATGCTTAACCATACCTCTAAGGCATGGTCAGGCTCTTCTAAAGTGCTAATGGAAGATAATCTTGTAGGTGAGTTATTAATTATGATGTATTTGTAACAATCAGTTAGGATTGTTTACAGTGGAAAACTAGGCTCCATGTATAACTAGGCTTTCATGCATAATTTGTAATGAAATGTCTTTCTTTGGAAATTTCAATGCTTTTTTAGGTGAAAAAAAAGAGAATGTCCCCACAATTAAATAATGTAGCTAGATATGCTTCAATGGTGACTCATCAGGCCTACTGTTCAATTACATCATGTCCTTCTTCTCCCATGGGCACTGGATTCCTCATTGGGACCTCAGCTTCCAAAGCTGAAAGGTTTCTACATATTTCTGCATATTACTCACAGGAAAGCTTAAAAGTTGTCATAGGACAATGGAGTATGAGTTGGAATATGAAGCTTCTGTAATGCAACTCATACAAGCACCCAAGAATTTTTCCAGATAAAAATATTTATATTTTAGCTGGAGTGTTTCACTTTTTGAGTCATCATCTAAAAGTTTAAGATTACAAGACAAATAAAAGAATACTGGTCACTCAAATGCAATCACTTATTTTCTTTTTATATCACAGCAGCTTGCTGTGATCCAGGCTGGTAGCTCTGTGCAAAAGGCAGCTTACCACAGGACTGGTATGTCTACTTGTTTTTACTACTCTGCTCTTCAGCATTTAATAGGACACAAGGTTGATCTGATTATGTGCCCACACAGCATGTACAACTTTACTTTCTATTGTGACTAAGTTTGAGTGTTACAGAGGATAAAAAGTTCCTGTATAGAAGTTCCTGTATTTTCTCTGAAATGGACTAACTTAGCTGTAGCTAGGGCACGTTTTGTTTACTTATTAATGAGAATGTTTAAAGCAAGAAATATCAGGAAAAAATGTTAATGATTGAGGCCTCGTATTCAAAAGAGTGTCTCTGGATAACTGCTGGTGCTGAAGATGGGATTCATCTGACTCATTTTAGAAGTTTACTTTGATGGGATGAGTTGTGCCCTGCAAGTGTTTCTTTTTTTGCACTGAGCAAAAAGTACAACTATTTCAGATGTAAACCTCTGTATTTTATCAGCTGAATCCTACTGTGATGTTGGAAGGCTTTAATTTTATTTAACAAGGAACGGAAGAGAATAAGCACTCAGGGTCTTTTGCTCTCCCTCTCTCCTCCCCCTTCCTTCCCCACCCCCCCTCCCCGAGAAATAAGGAGCTGAAGCCTGATGTGGGTTGTAGAGATAAAATCAGTAGCTTTTCTTACAAAAGAAACCAAGGTAAATCACACTGACTGTGAAAACAGCTACCACTAATGAGAACTCACATTAACTACCACAAACAACAATGGGAATGTTTCTCTTAGCAGTGCTTACAATCTGCCCCTGAGATTTAAAGGGAATTTTAGAGGAAAAAAAAAAACCAAACAAAAACATGGATCTGGAAGGGTGAATGTAGAAGGAAAGAGAAGAAAAATGGGAAGAGTGATAAAGTCTGAGCAAAAGGTGTGATTGAATGTTGAATTTCATGCTTAAGACCCTGGAAAGGTTATGAGACTCAGCTGAGATAGGAATGGAAGGTAAAAGAGAGTAAGTTAATTGAAATGTCATGATTATAACATAATGCAAATAATGATAATTGTCTATCTTTTTTCCCTTGGAAAAATGGTAGGCGTGATTTTATTGAGCCATATCTAAATTAAGATTTTATAGAGAATTTCTGTATTGTTGCATAGACTTTCTGATCAAAATAAATATAGAAAGACTATTTACTGCTTAACACTTACCTGGAGTATTGAAGAGCTGCCCAGTCTTCATAATTTATATTAGGATTTAAACTTCTGCCATCTTCATATGTGCCTCGACAAGATTATTTGGTTATTTTGGCACAAGATACTCACGGATTATACATGGTTTGACTAAGGCAGTAGTATGTGAAAGATATCACCAGGAGACTCCTAGGACCTATTCAGCTCTCTGATTATTACCCACTGCTGGTTCTCCAGGTCAGCAGCCATGAACTTGATGAGAGAAGGCCTAGGGTAACCAAAAAGGACTTCAGAGCACTGGGGCAGCCGGTTGAAGGGACAGAAACATAGGCAGTGTTCTTATTAATGCCTTTGGTAGCAATGAAGAATGCCAAAAGGAGCAGGAGAATCCATCTGATCAACATGTGGCCTAAAGACTGGTGCTATCAGTGGAATTTTGGGTGTTTTGACCATGCACTGGTTCATGCAGCACCAGGGAGGCTGGAGAGAGATGGATCTTTCCTTCACCTGCCTAAAAGTGGCAAAAGGATTCTAGCCTGTGAGCTGGCAGGGCTGATTGAGAGGGCTTTAAACTAGGTTTGAAGGGGAAGGAGAGAACACCAACCTTGTAGAGATAAGCCTGTGGGTGGCATACCAGTGTTGGGAGTGAAATTGACACCCAGTGAAATGCAGCTACACCCTGCTGACTCTGAGCCGTGCTGGCCATGCTAGAACACCCTTGCAGTCTTATGGACATGACCCAGGGACTCCTGGGGTAATAGAAGCCAACAAGGAAACACCAGAGAAATATTTCAAGGGAACTAAGGTGTGTTCTTCTAGGAAGGTGACGCTGTTGACAGCCCAGCTGAGGTGCCGTTACACCAATGCACACAGCATGGGCAACAAATGATCAGCTGGAAGCCACTGTGTTGCTAGAAAGCTATGACCTTGTTCCCATTCCTGAAACTTGGTGGGGTGAATCCCATGACTGGAGGGTGACTATCGATGAGTACAGGCTGTTCAGAAGAGATAGGCCTTGTCCTGTACATCAAGAGTGGGATTTGAGTATGAAGGGGTGTCTCTGAAGAACAGCCGTGAGCAGGTGGAAAGCCTGTGCTAAGAATCAGAGACTGAGGTAACAAAGGGAACTTTGTGGTCAACATCTACTGTGGGCTGCCTGACCAAGGGGAGCCTCCTGACGAAGCCTTCCTGCTCCAGTGACAGGAGGCATCGTGCTCGCAGGCCCTTGTCCTGCTGGGGAGCTACAGCTACCCCAACATCAGCTGGAAAAGAAGTACAGTGAGCTGTAGACAATCCAAGAGACTTCTGGAATGCACGCAGGATAACTGCTTGACCCAGGAAATAAACAGCTGAATTTGTCCTATAAGCACTTTAATCCAATGGCTGGAGTTGTGGCCCATGGAATATGAATCACATGTGCATGTATAAACCAAAGTTTTTTCAGCTAAAGGAAGCTGCAGTCTTGTGAGAGTTTGAATGACTTGTTTTAAAATAGAACAGTGTATTTCAGATTCTTTCTTTAAAAAAAACAAAACAGAGGTTCTTCCATTTTAAATATTTCATATTCATCTAGATTTATTTTCCCTTCATCTCTGCAACTCTCCCAACCTTTGGTCCTATGTGTTTTTTTTTCCTCCATGATTACCAGCTCTCTATACTCTCCTCAAGTAGTCTGAGCAATGAAATTTTTAATAATGCCATTTTCCTAACTTTAGCCAGTACCTGATATTTGAAAATTGTGTGCAGTAAATCAGGAATTTGTCTGACTTGGAAACCTGAATGCAGGTCCTAGTGTATGTACATATTCATAGTCATGATTCTGGCCTGTCGCACATCTCTATTTTAACAATTTCTCTTATCCATATTCTACTGAATTTCAAAACAGGCACAAAAGTAGCTGGATAAGTATAATAGGTTGGGTTTCTACCCTTGTTAACAGAACATGTTTTCTTTTTTTTTCTGAACATGTGTATTCTGTTGGGACTAAAACGAATTTGATAACCATTGAATCTACTCAATTGACCATAGCAGGATGGAAGACTGATCCACCTGGTAAGAAAACTCAGCACTACTCTATGTAACTGATATAAATTCAACCTTGTTACATTTTCTTCCTTGTTTAATTTTGCATAATTCTGTCTGAAGCAGAACAAAGCAAGGTATTTCCTGTAGGGTTGCCTTTTTCTGTAAAGTGTGTTGGATGCAAATGAAGTTATACAAGGTGTTATATATACCCATCACACAGCTTTTGTCAATTTGTCTTCAGGGGAGGTTAAAAAGAGCAGCATGGAGGATTCACAGGCTATGACAATGTACAAGTAAGGTAAAAGCTTCCCTAAAGCAGCTGGGTTAAATGGCTCCTGTGAGGATTAGTTTTCCAAGAGTTCATTGTTTTGGTATCTCTTTCTCACATTTTTTTCTGAAAATTAAATTAACATTATTAATGACATGTATTGGCTTTTTTGCTTTCTTTAGTACCCATGACCAGATGCAAAATGATGAATAAATCTTCTATATTTAATTACTCTCTCAAAAAGTCAAAAGAGGTTTTAGAGACAGTATTTGATTTCTAACAAAAATGAAAAAATCATGAAAGAGCTTTAGCTCCACAGTTTATTCTTTTCAAGTTCCTTATGACTGTTTCTTCCCAGACAAAACCTAGCCATTGTATTGTTCATCAGTGTTAAACAACAGAGAAACACTTTTTTGACTATGTCTAGTTTTTTTCTAGACTTAAGTTATTCTTTATCTGGGGTTTTCTTTAAAAATTTACAATTTTGTTAAAATTTACCTAGGAAACATCTTTGCTTTGTTTCTTAATATGTTACCATGCAAAGAGCTCCAATCTTCATTAGAAACGGATTCTGAGCAGACTAGAAAAAAATGAGTAATGGAAACTAGGTGGCATAAGGATGTAGCTGCAGGCCATGAATTTCCATGAGTGAATGCAAGGATGAAGGCATTTGGTTTTTCTAATCCATAACATAATTTTCCTGCTACTCCTCCTTTAGGCCATTTATTTTTCTCAGGAATTTGGAGGAGCTATAGACCTTGACTTCACAGTTCTTCATAACCCAACTGCCCATAATCAAAACAGTTGGAATAGAGATGCTTGTAATCAGGATGAAAATTAGGTAAGTGAGAAAAAAAGGGCTGAAGAAGAAATAGATACAGATACAACTCAAGGTGGATGCTTGGACATTTCCTCTTCACTCACTACCCTGAGCAAAAAAAGATTGCTACCAGAAGGATACAATTCTTCAGACATTGTACAAGAGATGTAAGATCTCGAGACTACTAGATTTTTTGTTTCCCTGTCGGTTTATTTAATGGACTGTTTTAAATTATAAGGAAAAAAATGTGTACAGTTATAATTTTTTTTTAATAACTCAAATCAGATTTCAGTTTTATTTGTTATGGCAAGGAGGAGAAAAGAATTTACAATGGCAGCTGGAGCAGCTAAATCTTTTAAGAGTAATGACTAGCAAACAAAGGAGAAAGAGAAGGGACACTGGAGTGCATTGCCTGCAGGTGTGTTCAGCAAGTAGAAGAAATACTTTCTTAAGGGGCCGGAAACAAACACAGGAAAGAAACATAGCTTGAAGTCGGCCTCCAGCATTTTTACAGGTGGTCAAAAAAATAAAGGTGAGTTCAAACAAAAAAATCTGAATTAGAAGTTCACAGTGAAGTGTAAATATTTTCATCCAGAATTTGGCCTACACTAAATAAAACATGACAAATTTCATGAAACTTCAAACACAGCACAACCTTTCATTAAGGCTGTTGAAACTAATGTTAGCATTTGGAAGAAAAATAGAATAACATGCTTGTTATTAATGAACTGGGTGATTACCAGTAATAGAATTTGTTTGATTTGTTTGGGAACATCAGCAA
This sequence comes from Dasyornis broadbenti, assembly GCA_013397935.1. Taxonomy (NCBI): domain Eukaryota; kingdom Metazoa; phylum Chordata; class Aves; order Passeriformes; family Dasyornithidae; genus Dasyornis; species Dasyornis broadbenti. Next base: position 1,840,213 of record VZRN01006754.1, on the reverse strand, counting down.
TATTGCATTATTTTTAACTAGATAAATTATATAACAATTATACAAGAGTGTTCTTGATTTCATAGTTCAGTCATCAGTGACTGCTTTTATCACCATCCCATGGTGTCTTAACAATTTTTCATCAGTCTGTCCTTCATGATGCAAAGAACAGCTGCCTTTCTAGATTAATTTTCAGCTTTCTTAAAATTAAATATCTGATTAGAACTTATTTGTACAACATCTCTCAATACTGTGACAGTTCAGGGACAAAAACAAACTACAAACTCTGCTTTTGATAAATAATCAAAATTGTATTTCACTTTCAGTGTACATTACTGGCCCAAAAATAAATTTATTAATGACAAACATAGGTAGAATCTTTGTACTGTACTAACTGGTCCCTGTCTCAACTTTATTCAGCAGTGACTGAATAATTTTGCAGGTAGGTGCAGCAGATAACACCACTCTTTGGAGAGGTTTTGTGCTTGCTAGGCAGATGAGACTGGACTAAAGATTAACCTGTTTATCTGCATTTCCATGACTCTGTGGGTATAAAAGATCTTTAAAATGTTGTCTGTCCCTGCATGGAAACACAGACTTCATGCTCCTGGCATGGCATATGGGCACCATGGAGTGAGGAGGAGCTCTGCAGGGTGACAGAACAGTGTCTGGAAGTATTTTCTGACACACAGAAGCACCCTCACAGTGTTTCAGTGTCACAGCTCATTCTTCTCTCAGGGCATGAGGAAATATTGAACAAAGGAGGAGATAGTGTGAAAACATAGAATTAATGTATTGTTATGCTGCTGTCTCTGTGGAGGAGGAGATGATAAACCTCTGTTTTGCTTCATTTCTGTTTGCTTTTCCAGACCGTGTTCTCTGTTCCCACAAAACAGAAGCTGCCCCTTGATTCTCTCAATGCCAGATAAGATTAAGTGACAGGTAGACCTGTCAGTTAATAAACCAAATTTTAATTTTAATCCCATGAAATGTAACTTGATTCAATAACCAGAAGAGATTATGTGGGAACTTAATACACTGTTTTGGGAATTTAGCATAGCACATACTACCAGACACTGAATGTATCAGCTAGCTTAGGGAATTTTGTAATTATTCGAAGACTAAAAATTTTTATTGAATAATTTATGTAAAAATGTATAAACAATTTTTATGAAGTAATTAATTCTGAAAATCTGAACATTTCTTGGATCAGGATTTTGTTTTTTGTTCATTGGATGGATCAGAAGAGAATATAGGCTAAAAACCCAATTCTAAGAGATTCTAAAATTGACATTCTCTTGAAAATAGTCTCTACTCCTCACTTAAACCACTAGCTTTAGCAAATGTTTCTGTCAGTAAACTGACTCAGTAGTATATTTATAGAAAGCAGATATTACTGAATTATTTTTTTATTTGGGGTGAATATCCATAAGCATTTTGAAACAGGTACCTAGTGCCAATTGCACAGCAAATTTTCTTAGAGAAAAAAAAAATAAAACAAGATAGCATGACCGGGTGTGAAATTATGTGAAGAATTTCTCACATTGTGGTGGTTCAAGGAATTAATAATGTGCTTGAGAGTTTTTTTCTAATAATCTTCCTAATGACATTCTGTCAATTAGTTTTGAAATAATTTTAAATGACTGGCCCAACTACTATTCAGGAACGTGCTCTCCCATTGCTTGATATGATACTTGGTGCATATTTTTTCTTAATTAAGAGTCTGAGAAGGGCCTAAAAATAATGAAGAAGTATATGTTTTCAAGTATTTGACAGTTTTCCAAAGCCTTATGTTCAGAAAGCACTCTGTAAAGCCCTATTTATATGTCATATTAACACTCTGTTTAGAGATTCCTTTGAAACATAGATCAGATTTTATAGCTGGGAGACACCATTGTAGGGCCTGATTTCCTGTCCAGGACTTTTTTGAGGAAATTTTTGTTCCTTGATCACAAAGCATGTTTTAGAAAAATCTGCTGCAATAAGTGGCAAATATATGTGATCAGATTAATTGCTGATGCTTTATGATGCTGCAGTCCTGTACTATTTAACAGGTCATTTAAGCCCAGCAAAACTGAAGTTCAGGAGGAAGAGAAATACTACAAAGAAATAGATTTTCTTTGTTATTAATCTAATCTCAATTTTTAATATTTTTATGTTAAAAATTAAGGTACAAATTAAGCTGGTTCCTCTACTTTACCACTTTCAGTAACCTCAAGAGGATTTGAAGAGCTTTTGGTCAAATTCAGGGTATATAACAAACCTCCTAATTTTCCACTCGGAGAAGAAAGCATACACTTTTCTACAGTCATGTTAAGCTCTCATAATGGCTTGAGAAGTTAGAGAAAACAGCACATTCAAAATCTTACATGCAGAGTTTCCAAGTAAAACCAATGCTTTTTCTGTTCTTTCAGCAGGACAGTCTTTGAAGCTCATGTTGCAGATCAAAGGTGGTTTAAAATGCTACTCTTTTCCATAGCTTTTAAAATCTGAAAATAGACTCCCTTTCCTGAAGCAGAAAATAATTTTCAGAAGGCATTCCATCAAAACCTTGCAAATCAATAGGAGTAAGCAAAAAAACCCCCAAAATTGGTTTCAATGAAATAACCCATTTCAACAGAAACATTTAGCTGAAAATATTTTAAGTAGCTCTTCGTAGTATGTCTATAAAAATAGTACACTACATCTAGAAATCCATTTAATTAAATTAATAATGATAGTGTGTGAAACCTGTAAGCAAAGTGAAACATGACACAGCTGGGAAATACTTTTTGAGCCACTGGATAATGAGGACGTTCCCTCCTGACACTTTTAGGTATCATTTACATTACTGTTAATGATATTGGATGGGCCTACTTAGGTCTTTAGGCAATGTCATCCATGACGTGTCTGCCATGACTTGCTTGTTCTTTAAGAGCTACAGCTTGCAGTGCAGGCAGCAATGTGTATTTTGAGAGCTGATGTTCCTTAAGTGCCAAAACCTAGAGTCTAAATTACATAAAAAATTGAAATCTATAAATTCGTCACCAAAAAGGAAATTTGATGTGCGGCAAATCCTAAAGAGAAGCAAAAAACTGAAATGTACCAAAAATATTCTAAGGGCAATCTCCTTGCCTCCAGTTCTCAAAGTATCATCTATTGCTGAGGAGCTTTGTTTTACAGTCAGAAATCTATGTCCAGGAGGCCCTCCAAAAAGCCTCTGAACAAACACTCTTTTACAGAGCTTATGCAGGGTTTGTATACCCTTTAGGAATGATACAGTGGGGAAGGAGATTTGATCCTGGCCCACTTGCCAGGTGGTATAATTCAGAGTGCAGAACTTACACTTTGAAGTGTATTAAATTACAGAAGTCCTACATGAGGTAGTCATGGGTTACATGACCAAGCTCTTTTTATGCTGGTTTTACTCATCAAAAATCAGCTTTCATTATCCAACCATTTCCTTAGAATGAAGGTGTGCACTTCAGCTATCCTGGCCAAGACATCAAGGAGTACATTCCCCTTTTCCCTTTGTAGAAATACACCACAAAACATTAAAAAACAAAACCTCAAACTGACCAAAAAACAAAACCAAACTTTTTGTTCCTAGTTTAATTAAATTATAATTAGCAATATATTTTGAGCTTTTGATGATGTTCAGGATACTCTATATCATGAGATATTGCAGAGCTCCTTAGTTTAAGGAGAAAAACCATTTTGGTATTTGACAAAAAGAGAAAAAAGAAACAAGACGTGAAATGTCACACTGCCTAAAATAAATCAGAAATCTCAAAAAAAAAGGGCAAACTTAATAAAGATGAAGAGATTAACATACTTTTTTTTTTTTTTCCTAAATGAAAGAAAAATAAAAAATACTTTTCTCTATATTTGAAATCTTACTTAGAAATTCAGTAGTTCTATTTTATTCCAAAATTGCAGAGGAGTTCTGCAGGATACAGAGGGATCACATATGGTAAATTAGAAAAACAGAGGCTAAGGGGCTTCAGGATTCTTTAAAAATAAAATTTGACCCAGGATCACAGATAACGGTTGTGTGTAGCAGCTTGTGATGTGTGCTAATGAAACCAAAGGTGTGGGGTTCGGCTTGAGCTACCAACACATTAAAAAGGCAGACAAAACATAAATATGCAGTTATAAATGTTTTACTGGGCAGAGACACCCGCAGCACACACAGTAGAGAAGGAAATAAAAAATTACTGAGAGAAGACACTATAGATTAAGCCAGACACAAATCAAATGAAGGCTACATTTTTTCTGTCTGAGCTGTAAACCTGATAATCAATTCACAGTAGGATTTGAGCTGTCTTAATTCATACTTAGTAAAAGAACTAGAAGGACAGCAATAATAGGTGGAAAATAGAATAGTTTCTGAAAATAAAAATGTTGCTTTGGCAATGACAAAGCCAAAGTTGAAGAAGTTGTAAAAGAACAAAGGTAGAAGCTAGGGGGCAAATAGCTGCTGCATTCTTACACCTGAACTTTTGGTACCATTTACTCATTTCCGTCATTTCTTTGAAGCTAAACACAGATTCTATTTCTAGCAAAGCCAGCTTAAAAAACTTGTTTTGCTGAAATGTTCCCCTTAAAAGAAAATATAACCATTGTTGTAATCAGAAAACAACCAGCAAAAAACATTACCCTAATATTTGCATTATCATGGCCATGACTCCCCCCAAAACTTTTGAAGCAAAAATTGCTGAATATCTGATTCTTGTGCTGATGGGCCCCTGTGTACCCAAGGGGTAGGAGGGCCAATAACGGTAACAGAAAAGAGAAGTTCAATACTCTTATTCTCTTTATCCTTTGACATATCAGTTTTTAGTGGGGCTCAGATTGTAGGAGTCATTAGAATGAGGACAAGACAAAAAGAAATTGAGAAGAGACCTTCAAAACACAGAAAATTGAGAAAAGAGACCTTCAAGATAGAGGAAAGTCAAAATGAATTTTAAGAAAAAGTACAGTCAATCACTAAGAAAGACTGGTTAGAAGATCATATCAGGAAGAAACAGAATTTTGTTTCATGTATTTCCTTCTCGTACTGCTGAAATGGCAGGAGGAAAATTAACCAGTGATTTATTTAAAAAATAAATGCAGGAAAGTGTAGAGACTGATAGGCTTAGTCAGAGATCTCCGGGAATAAATAGGGTGAAGAAGTGAAAAAAGATGACAACATGCAAAGGAACTACTTCTCTAGTGGCAAAATAGTTCGCCTGCATGCCCAATTGCTTGTTGACATTCCAGGAGAGCCAGAGCCAAAATAAACATTTTCTGTGCACAGAATGTCTTTTGCATTAATATTCTGTGTATTGAGCAGAAAGATTTTGGAAGAATAACATGTGAGAAGAAAGAATTAGAGTAAAATTAATAAAAAGGGGACATTGAAAATTCAGGTCTTTGCAGGACCATGCTGCATATACAATTATAAATAGATACAACATTTAGACTAATATGGTTCGCCTCCCCATAATGACCTGAGGAGCTGAGTATGTAGGACCAATTCAAAATGAAAATTGTTGACAAATAGACTGAATGAACACAATTATAATGTAGTGAAACTAAACAAACACAACACTAGCAAATATTAGCATTACCATAATATATAGTCTATTCACTATTCTCTATCATAAACTAATGGTACTACTGTTTATTCTAAACAAAAAGGTTCTGTTCTTCATGTCAATATGTAGTATAAAAATTATCCTCAACTAAATAACATTTTCTAAGTGAAAATGTTACTCACAAACCTAGGAGAGTGAACACAAACAAAAAATTGAACATCAGAAATCTTGCATTATTTTCACACTGTTCAATCTGTTGTAGCATCTTTATGTCAGAATCCAAGAATCACAGAGAGGCGGAGGCTGGAAGGGGCCTTTGAGTGTCACCTTGTACAGACCCTTGCTTGAGCAAGGCCACCTAGAGCAGGTTGCCCAGGACCACATCCAGATGGCTTTTGAAAGTCTTCAAGGACAGAGACTCCACAACCTCCCTGGACAACTTGTGCCAGTGCTTGGTCATCCTCAAAACAAAAATGTGTTTCCTGATGTGCAGAGGAAATGTCCTGTGCTTCAGTTCACGCCAATTGCCTCTGGTCCTGTCACTTGACACTGCTCGAAAGAGCCTGACTCTGCCTTCTCTACACATGTCCCATTCTTGTTTTAGTCTTTGTTCCCAGATTTGTGTAATAGTCTTCTGAAATTTATATTTGTTGTTCTGTCTGACTTTGTATCTCATTCACTTTGATTTTCCAGTGTTTTTGCCCTGAAATTAGTTTTTGAAGAGCCAGTTTTTGCTACGTGCTTCTTGAATCATAGTATGCTATGCATGCCCTTGATACTCCTAAGTCAATATTTTCAGAAGTTTTTCAAAAATACTCTATTGGGATTGTATGATCTTGTAAATGTTCTGTGAATGAATTTAGCTGTTGCTTAATTGTGACCACCAACTAATGCTAGATCCTGAACACACTGTTTTTTAATAAAACAGAGACTCATCAAGAAAATAAAAGTTCTCTTCAAGGAAATGCTGCTGTTTTCCTTCTGTTCCATGATGATCAGAAGTGAATCACTGTGACTGGGGAGGAGGAAGGGGAGGAAAAAGGAGAGAAGTTGGAAGAAAACAGTCTAATTCTGACTAGACTTGCAATTGAAATAACAGAAAATTATCATGCCAACATCTTTGTTGTTTTTAGAAATAAACATTGCAGTACTAGAGTCTGTCATTAACATTACTGTGGATTGTTTCAATGCAGTGTATTTAACTGTGGTCTTAAATGGGAATATGACCAAAATACAAGCCTAACAGGAATAGATGTACTGCATCCACAGAGACACATGCTAGCATTTGGTATAGGCACTGTTTCTCTGATCTTCAGCATGATCCTTCCAAAACCATTCAAGTTACTGATCTCAGTTTATTAAAACAAGGAAATAGACATGGTGACTAAGAAACCCTTTCATTTTTATTTAAATCTGTACCCATTGCAATAGCTTCCTGCTCATGGATTTTTCTCCAAGTAGAAAAAGGGCTCATCCTCTTCTCTGTAAACAGTCATTTAGTACTTCAGTCTTTCCTAATGAATCATTCCTTCTAGACATTTTTTCCATCAACTTCTTTCCATCACTCTGTCAAATAATCAAGAATCTGGACTTCCTAAGAGAAGATGCTTATTTTCAGAATTACATGTCAACATTTATAAATCCAGAGTGTAGGCAGTGAGAGCAGAAATTGTACAGCTTCAAAAACTTGTATTGGGCCTGGATGAGATGGAGTTCATTCCCCCCACAGCAGCCCCCGCAGTGCTGTGCTTTGTGTTGGTGGCCAGAAAGGTTTTGGTAACACACCCATGTTTCGGCAGGTGCTGAGCAGGGCTGGCACAGCATCAGCGCTGCCTCTCCAGCATTCCCCTCTCACTGGGGACTGGGCAAGACCTTGGGAGGGGACACAGCTGGGACAGCTGATCCAAACTGACTGAAGGAATATGTGTCTGCTCAGAAATAAAAGCTAAAAGGAAGGAGGAGAGGAGAGAGAATTCCAAGCAGGGTCAACCCACCACGGTACCATCCTGCCTGCCTTAGAGGAGTAGATAGTAAGTAACTGTTCAGATCAAAGGCAATTGGAAAAGAAATCGGGAAATTCAGCAACTCTGAAATAATTTTGAAACACAGGAGTACTTTTAAAAGCCCATGAGTGGTAGTACAGAGATTGCCAAATTTTGTCTAGACAGACTGAAAACAGAGAAATTCATTGTTTGAATTCTGAATTATCCAAAGAAAACAAGACTAGAGACACTAATGTGAGGGTAATAACAATTGATCAATTCATATGTAATTGATGTAGAGAAAAAACACTTCGTCCCCTCTTCAACTAAACTCTGTGTCAAGTCATAACATTTGAAAAGGCATCCAGTGCTAATTTCAAACATGGTGGATTGACAGGTGCTATTTTAGTTATTGATTGCACCCACATTTAAAAACAGGCATTAAACCTCGATGTGTTTACCACCACTAGATGCCAATAAGTATTTTCCTTTTAAAGAGTTTCTTCTCCTGATGGTAAATACTTACAGATTTTGAAGAGTTCACCTCAACTTGTTTTTCCACTTGCTTTTAAAAAGATTTAGTTAATGTTTTCCTTGAATGCATATCTCAATACTTGTTTGTAGCTCTTTTTTATTCAAGGAGTAAAGGAGAGAAACACACATATTTTTGAGTCACTGAAAAGTCTTGCTACATAAAGGAGGCAAAAACCAGGGAAGGAATCTGTATCTTTCAAGTAGTTCAGAAGGAAGAACTGATAGAGATTAAAAACAATAATTAAAGAAATAAATCCAAGCTTGGGTAAGCAAAAGCATTATTGTAGCAGTTGCCAGATCTTTTCACCTCCATGTGAGCTATATGCTAGAAAGTAAAAGTCCAGGCACAGCAGTTTGGACAAACACTGGCCAAGAAAGGTGATTCTATTGACACAAACATGGGTAAGAAAAAGGGCCATAAACCAGTCTAAAAGGAAAATTAGAAGCACCCTTTTGTTGTAGACATTAGAAAAACTCCAGATGGGTGACATTTGCAGCAGTCCTTGAACCAGAAAGAATTAAACACTCAACTCCTTGAAAAGTGATGTCCTAATTATCCACGATCTTACAGTGCCTGGCAGCAACAGTTTAATGAGGCCTACCCAAGCATTTCCTTCTCTCTAAAGATTTTTCTCAGGGAGCAAAAGTTCAAGAGTTGATTAGCTACATAAAGGATTAACTTTGCTCAGTAGAACCCACTGTCCATCTGGTCTTGATCCCAAGGGAGAAAACAGGTGATTGTTGTGACACATTTTAGCACAGTTACACAAGTTCTGTGTGAAACACCCACTGCACACACATTTTCCTCATCTTTGCACCCACCCTGAGCCAGAATTCAGGAAAACTGCACAGGTTGTGGTTGTCAGCTGTAGTGGAGAACTGAGACTGTAAAGAGTATTTTCCTGGCTTATTTGTTTTCAGATGGGGCTAAAAAGTCACCAGTGTTAGTGATGGTTCAAAACAAGGCAGGCACACGCCAACTGTTGCAAATCAGAACAGCCAATTTTGAGCTCCTGCCAGGTACTCGTGCTGAACTATTTGTTGCCTATAAGTTCCCTGCATGCACAGTAAAGCTAAAATTTACATTACAAAAATACATCTGTATTTGTGCCAAGGGGAAATAAGCCAAAGACTGAACTTCAAACCCGGACGTGAGATGGGAGGTAATTTTACTCTGTATTTGCCATTGGTTTCCTTTGCGACACCTGGAAGTTCTTTCTTGAACCTTTCAGAAAACCTTACTGAACACATAAAATTAATCAGCTCACAGGGAGATTTCAATTAATATTAAAAATATTTGTTCACAAGTCTGTGTTCTCCAGCTGAAATTGGAGACCTGTTCTACCTAAATACTGTGACTGTGGTGTACGCAGTTGCTTTACAGGAAAGCAGATACAGACTAAGAAAACCAAAAAAAACCCAACAAAGCCATATCTAGGTTGTTAATGTTATTCTTTTTTTCCCGAGAGAGGCACTCTTTTTCCTGACTGGAAAATGGAAATAAACTCCCTCTGCAAATAATCAATAGCCCACAGATTGGTGCATCTGTGTGACATGTGAAAGATTCAAATATATTTCCTACAGACACCAACAAGTTATTTTATGGATCTTGTCTCCTGGAACAATTACGTTATGCGGAAATATGCAAACATAATTTGGCTACAAAGAAGGTAGCTTTAGATTTGCCAGGTGGAGGTTGAAGATCCTGCTGTGATGGATGTTTGTATGCAATAGTTTGTGTCCACGGAGAGTTTGAGAGTGGCTGACTGCTGCATAGCCAACAGATGAATAGAGAGGTGCCTTAGGGATGTGAAACTGAGATTTTCACTCCTAAACAAGTTTACTGGCCTTCAAACTGCTTGGAGTGGAACATCTTCATATGCCTAAGAATTTACACAGTGGGACCTTAAGCAAGAGCTCATGCAGACTGACACTTGATTTATCACAAAAGACTACTGATAGTAGTGTGTTAGTACCTGTCAGGCTCCTAGACATCAATCAAACTCCATGAACATGCAAGTAAATATTTATTGTGCATGCTATATCCAATTGCTTTGCCAGTGAAAGAAGCATTGCTTTACCAGGATGAACTGAGGATTAAGTCATAGAATCCTAGAATATGCTGGGTTGGAAGGGACCCAAAGGGATCATTGTGTCCAGCTGCTGGCCTTGTGCAGGATATTTCAAGAATCTCACCATGTGCCTGAGAGCATTGTCCAAATGCTTCTTGAACTCTGTCAGGCTTGGTACCATGGCCACTTCCCTGGGGAGCCTGTTCCAGTCCCCAGCTACCCTCTGTGTGAAAAACCTTTATCTGTTATTTAACATAAACCTCCAGTTGTCCAACAAAGAATGGATAACCCCAAACCCTTTATTATTCTCAATTTCTTTTCTTATCCTTGCATAACTAGAGCAGACACCCACATTATCTGAATCTTTACAGAAAAGAAGGCAGTAGGAAGATGAGTTGACATGACCAAAATACATGTAATAATAGCCCTAGAACTGAATGAAATTCTATATAAGCTGAAATTCATCCAATGATTTCCTCAAAATAAAAATCAGGCTTGGAATTGGCAGAAAAACTCAGACTGGATTTCTTTCAAATTTGGACATTGTCAACAATGCATAAAATCAAACATCATCTCAGGCACAGTATAAGAAAAAGACGGATTTTGAAATACAGTTAAAAAAGGAAACATATGGAAGTTAAATTTAGGGTACAGGAAGTAACCCCTCATGTCTCTTTCTATTGTTGCTGTAACAAACTGAAATATGAGGAAAGGCACGTACTAAGTAACAATCACAACAATCTTTAATTCATAACAATTCAACATCAGCCTGCTCAAATTTTTCAGTGGAGGATAAAATAACTAGATACTTGCCACCCTAATCGTTACATCTGATTATTATTTATCTCTATCCAGCCCACATGATATCTTCTCAGAGTGCATACAGAAATGGGGACCAGAGCTCTGAAAGGGTGTCTTATATACCTCACTTTCAGTTCCTCCATATCCATGAAGAGCCCTAACTTAACATCTATAATTCTACAAAATAATTCAAAACACTCTCTCTGTATGACCAATGCAGTGCCAAAACCTGCTGCACTTAGAGATCATATACCTTTGCAGCTTCCTGAAGGCTGGGATTGGACAATGTGGGATTTCTAGACTCAGCCTGTGTATTTCTCAGGTTCTAGGATGGCAAGTTTTCAGGATTTTGTACAGCTATATGTAGCTAAAAATGCTGAATACCTTACCTTTTCTAATCCCTCACAGTGAAAAGTAAAATTAAATTGTGTGAAAGATGTAGTTGCATTAGGAAGGAAATTTTTGACTTTTTATTTGAATTTACTGTTAAATCCTGATCTAAGGATCTCCATTCTGTAAGAGACAGAAAAACATAGGATCATAGAATCATGGAATGGTTTGGGTTGGAAGAGATCCTAAAGAGCCTGTAGTTCCAAATCCCGTGCCATGTGCAGGGACACCTTCCACCAGATCAGAGTGCTCAAAGCCCCATCCAGCATGGCCTTGAACACTTCCAGGGATAAGCATCTGCAAATTCTCTGCAGAAAATATTGACTCTAATCCAGCAGGTCACTTGAGCACACTTATTTTTGCTAAGTCAATGGTTCCATTTGCTCTAATGTGATCTCAGAACTTAGGCACATGTCCCAGGACTTCATGGGGCTGAGACAAAAATTTTTCAGTCTCACAGTTTTTACTATGCCAAATGAATTTCCTTCTGAACACTTTCTATTTGGAAAGAAAGAGGAAACAAATCTCAGCTGCAACTTATGTGAGCTTCCTTATATATTTAGGCTGTGTGCCAAATTTCATGAATTTTATCATTAAAACCTGTAGGACAATAATTAGAGAATTTCCAGATACAGAAAAAACCCCAGATAACTGAAATCAAAGTAAACAAAGTTGTCATTAAGTCTAAAATAATTATCATCTAACTGTGGACAGTTCCATTCTTATATTGCCACAATATAATAAGATGTGCTCTTTTGGAGAATGCTATCAACTTCAGAAAATATTGCTAAGTGTGCCTCCCTAGGAGGAAAAAAAAATGAATAAAATGTGTCCACAAAACATCAGAAGGTAGTTTTCTAAGTATTGAGAAGCAGGGTAATAAATTTTGACATTCAATAATACATTTATTTAGTAATAAAAATGGCTATATGATTGTCAAGCCTTGTAATATGCTAGTAAACTAGCTAGTAAACTAGCATATGACTTACTATTTGATGAAGTTTGCATTTAGTATAGAAAAAAAGCACTTCTCTTTCTCCTTTATGGAACACAGTTTGCATCATTTATGGAAGCACTTTTTGTTGTACAGTACCAAAAAAAGTTTTATAGGCTGTCCACCTGCCTACTTTTAGTTTGAAGATTAAACATTTATTATTAACAGGTTTTTAAGTGCTGAAAGACACTAATTTTTATTCTCTGTTTTAATACTCTTATTTGCTTGCTATTTCCAGCATATAATGAATGGTTAAATGAAAAGTACATTCATTACCTTCTTTAAAAGTCGTACATACAGGGTATGATGGTTTTTAGTTTCTTAGGTGGTACTGACCAAACCTTGCCAGCTCCCACTTCTTTTTTCTTGCTCCATAACAAGGGCAGACTGGCCAGAATATTTAAGTAGAAAATAACTACTTGATTTAGCCTTGATCTAGAGTACTTCCATTTGCTCTTCCCAGAATTATAAGGTAAATAACTTCTTAATTGTTTAACTAATAATCCTGATTTGCTCCTTAGTTTCACCCCTTTTTTCCTTCTTCTCTGTGTCATTTGGCCACAACAGATAGGATGTCTTTTGATTTTGCTGACCCCCGCCTGGATACAGTGCCTTTACAAAACATCAGTTCTCTCCTATGTGAAGAGGAAGAGAGACATGGAGATGAGAATTCTGTCACTTTACTTTAAAAGGCATTTTTGTTCTTTTTTAATGATAAAGCTTCACATGAGATTTCCTCTTATTTCCTTCTACTTCCAGTGCACCTGCGGTACCAACCACTCCCAAATTTCTCATTTCTCAGTCAGCATTTCCTTGCTTTTTTTTTTCCAAACTGTCCTGATACACAAAAGAATCTTCTTGAAAAAATAAACCACAGAACAACCCACATAAAACAACCGTGTTTGTTTAATGCTTCTTCCTTAAATACTCCTTTGCCAAAATATACAGTTAGAATCTTGAAAATGTTCTGATGTCCTGAAGAGTGCCTCTTCCTCTAACCAGCATCTTCTCAGCATCTCCTTGCTTGCCTGGACTTAGATGCTGTCACATGTACTTCTCAACTGGGTATCATGGATCCCTGTTGCATGAAATGAACAGAGGCTGTAAGCCCTATACTGCCAATGGAAATGGAAGCAAGCTTCAAAAATAAACTTGGGAGCCACTGATTTTAAATTGAAAATTTTATGGATGATTTATCTTCCATGTACATTGTCATACAGTGTGGTATTTGTGCCTATTTGCCACCTTCCTTTAATTTCAGTGCCATTTTTAAAATGAGTGACTGAGATCACTAATGAGGATAATTTTATAGCTGCTGTGAATAAGCAAGCGTAAGCCTAAGCTATCTAGGCAACATATGGCAAAATTCTACAGGGTCAAATAACATCTAATTCTAAAAAAAATATCTGTGGATTCTTGCTGGTACCAAGTCTGGGAGCTGTGCCAGTGCTGTGCCACCACTAGGCATTCCCTGAGCAGAAGCAGAACTACCCGAACAGTTCAGTGTCCCCTGACTGGAGGCACGTACACAGCCCCACGTAGTCCTACTTGCACAAGGAAGGGTAGGATGTCCCTTTGATAAATTGTGTCCATCACAGAGATTGTGAAGCTATATAATATCCCTTATCTAGCCAACCACTAGCAGAGGAGGCGCAATCGAAGGAAATGGCTCATGGTTTGGATGTATCATTACATCCTGATGAGGAAGCTAGGAACAAACCAGAATGGCTCTTGATCTGCCGTGAGGGAGAGAGCACACGGCGGTCAGTGACTGGTCACCTCGGCTTCCTGAAGTGAGGGTGGCTCCTCTCCAACCTTGCACTAATCATAGCTTGAACATGCAGAGGAAATGGGGGTTGACTCTGGTCTGCTTAGGTCTTGAAAATAATCCTGCGGAAATTTCATTGGTCTCATCTGCTCAAGGAAATGTGGCACATATCTGCCTCAATAGTATTGGTATCAGAAAATCCCTGAAATTTTGATTGAACCCATTCTGGGAGATATTTTTATCAATTTAATTTCTCTTTAATTTCACAACAAGAGAACAGAAGAGGGAGAGCAGAACTAAAATGATTCTGCACTGATGTAAACAAACATAAATATTACCGGATAAAAAGAATATGTTTTGAAATCCCTTTTATATCTTTAATTGCTATCAATTTGTATGGCCAAAATTTTTTTTTGTATGTGGCATAATTAATCCAGATCATGTTATAATGTGATACTACACCAGACTCTTGCTGTTTACAAGGCTATGGTTATTACTTCCAATTTTAACATTATATCTAAGCTGGCTGTTCCAAATGAAATTTCAAAATTGCTAAAAATAACCCATGTGAAATGAACTTAATGAGCTGACCTTCTGGGAAAGTCACTCTGCTGCAAGTCATTTTGAATTTATTCCATTCATCCCCTTGCCTGACTTTTTATTATGTCTTTATTCAAATGCACTGTGTCTTGTCTACCTATAGTGTCAGTTTCAGTCATAAAATTAGTTGACCCAAATACATATAACCACCAACTACATGCATATCTGGTAAGACAAAACTTTTCTGATTATAATTTTTTGACATAGAAAATGAATCCATTCTTCAGTTACAGAAGGACCATATAAATAAGAAGAGTTAGACTTCATTAAATCAGTGAACTAATTATACTATAAAAATACAGATTTGATACTGAAAATCACTGATACCAAAACCAAATACAAATTCCAGACAGATTGAAACCTTTCTTTACTCTTCCTGAAAATTATATGCAGACATTGCCCACTATATAAAGATGTATTATTATAAACATAATTTTTTGTTCTACATCTTCAAAATAAGTGCACAGTTTAGATCAGCAGTTGCTATGACTTCATGTGAAAAGACAGTAAAGGCATCACAACTACTTTATCTGTGAAAATTCACAGGAGCTAAAGATACATTTGGGTAGGTTATGAGACCTGGGCTATACTGAAAGTCTACACCAAAGGATTCCAGCTTTCCTGCATTTTAACGCTATCCTATTTTTGAGACAAGTGCTTTTAAATGCTTCATCAGAGTCATGTGACTCTATTTTCCTGTAAGCTTCCTTTACTCACACATCCTCCAGGCTAATTGCATATTATCTCTGACAAAAGATGTTGCACATCACTTCCTTCCTACCTGGGGGTTTAGTCCAGGACTTTCCGTAGCAGCCACATTCTCAACTCTCACCCAGAGAGGACACAAAGCAGCGCAGCAAGACTGAAGGGAAAGAGGCTCCTGCTGCCAAGGGTCACAGGGCATTGCTGAGCAGGAAACAGACACTCTGCATGTGACATCCTGCAGCGTTTATTTGGCAGGTGGGGAGGCTGAGAGCCCACACTGCATCAGTGGCAGTTTAGGGACAAGTTTCCTCAAACAAATGTATCCCACAACATTCATGGGTACTTATCATGCCCTAAGTCAATGGTTATATCCACCATCTCCTAAAACAGCAAAGTATAAAGATGTGTTTTGAAATTAGGTAACTACCAAATTTGGTCTGGAGAGCATGTTGCAATTTCCTTCTGCTTTTCTTCTTTAACATATTTAGAATGTTCATTGCAGAAGAAGCAGAGAATTTCATTTTTTATGCAGGTTGATTATAGAACATGTATGAATACAAGTCAGTACATGGAGGAGTAGGATAGAAACGTCATTTATTTATGATAACCCTCATATGCAGTGCACATTACATGTAGATAATACCTGCTGACAGTGAGATAACTGGCAGACTGAGATTGGTCATACATGTGAAAGAATCTTTTGGATATTTAAGTATCTCTTTTATCTGCTCATGCCATGGGACAATGATGTGGTGGTCTGATCTCCTGAGGTGGAGAAGCTATTGCTTATTTCATAAGTAGCAGAATCAAAGAGTCATAAAGGCTGGAAAAGACCTTTAAGGTCATCAAATCCAACTGTTGACACAGCAGCTCCACCATGTTAACCATTAAACCATGTCCTCAGGTGCCATATCGACATGGTTTATGAACACTTCCAGGGATGATGACTCCACCACTTCCCTGGGAAGCCTTTCCAATGCCTTACAAATGTCATCAATTTTTCCTGATGTTTAATTTAAACCTCCCCTTTTGCATCTTAAGGCCACTTCCTTTTCCCTTCTCCCTTGTTACCTGGGAGAAGAGATCGACCCCCAGCTGGCTACAGACTCCTTTCAAGCAGTTTTACAGAGTGATAAGATCTGCCCTGAGCCTCTTTTTATCCAGGCTAAAAACCTCAGCTCCCTCAGAAGTCCTCCTAGGGCTTGTGTTCTGGACCCGTCACCAGCTCTCTTGGCCTTCTCTGGCCTCATTTCAGCACCTCAATGTCGTTCTTGGAGTGAGGGGCCCAAAAATGAGCACAGGATTTGACGTATGGCAGAACTCATCAGTAAGAAATTGCACTAAACTCACCATAGAGAAATTCCCAAGCTCCTTCTTTCTTGCTTCCTCCACTTTCTTCTGTGTTGGAAACTGAAACCTATTTGAAGAGCCTTATCAAAGAAACCACAGCACATTTTTGATAACTAGAACATGTGGAGAATTAATCCCTTCAACTCAACTGCTCCCTCTTACTAGCACCTGTCAATGGGGAGTCTAGATCAATTTCTGATGAAGAATTGTTCTCTTTACTGCTCTCAAAGCTGTTGCTATTGAATGGCTAATGTGGCTCTATGAAACCACATTAAAACCTTCAGAAGTGGGAACTTCATGAAGTAAACAGAAACACATTAAAAGACAAAAGGGAAAATTAAGAAAACATTAAATCATGAGATGCCATACACAGAATGCTCAGCCCTTGCATTGTACCATTGCATGCACACATCACGAGATAAAACACAGTTCAGGATTCAGAGAAACACCGTACCTCCTTTGTAGAATCCCTCAGTTATCAAGATTTGAAGACTGCTTTCATTTTTTACAGGGAGTTTTTGAAGGCAACTACTATTTTTTTTTGTTCAAACATCTCCCTGTAACGCTAAGAGAAGGAATGGTAAAAAGTGAATGTTAGACATAACCAAAAGCAAGCAGCACACTTGGATGCTGGACATGCAGCCCATACCGTTGTTAGAGTATCCTGCCCAGACAAAACACAGCAATAAAAGCAGTCCTGAAAAGTAATAGAATGATGTTTTCCAAGCAGGTCCTGCCACTTAAAATAGCTAAAGTGGGCATTTTTAAAAGTGGACAGTTTCATTCCATCCTTAATGAATAGAAACTGGGATAAATCCATTAATTTCAAAACAACTGAAACCATTTGAACTGGCTTAAAATCCAGTTTATTGGATTTTATCTCTTTTGTCTGAACAAAAGTAATTTTAGCTGGAGGAAACTAGTTGATTTTTAGTAAAACTAACATGAGACAACAATGTAAACCTGGTTAGTGTCTTCATAAAACCACTTTGAAAAGCCCATTTCTCACAGAGCTTGTGTTTAAGATTTTTCAGAGCTTTACTTTCTGATTTCATTAGTGTTATAATGCAAAAACAGCTGTCACTGTAGTTGGTCTCAGTGTCTTTTAAAATGATGATTAGTTATTAGACTTCATTTTTTCAGAAATGAAAAAATTAAAATTGTCCTAAAATTAAAATTGCTATTTCTTAGGTTTTGTTTTTTTCCATCCTAACAGGAAAGATGAAAAGCAAGAAAATAGCAAGATTGGCTGTTAATGGAAAATAGAAATTTAAAGAGTTATTACCATTCTATCAAGTGTTGTCGATCTGTCTAGAAAATTTAGAATTCTGGTGTGGGAAATGCTACGGACAATAATTAAAAGCAGTACTGTATTTTACAATACCTCAGTGCCAGTGTAAGTTGCCAATAACCAGCACTGCGTACCTATATCATGGCACATTTCAGGATCCCAGAAGTCATGTTTAAAAATTGGCATAGCAAACCGGACAGAAATACGAGCTACTCCATAATATTCAGCCAAAAAGCTATATTACTTTGAAAGGAACTTTTCAATAATGGGGAAGGAACTGAGCCATTATAATAAATAAGTGATCATAATATACTTCCAGAACTAGGATGAGATTATGATTTTTAAAGTTTTGTTTAAAGATTTTTTATAAAGAGACAGAAATTCTTAGTGATCTCTTGCAGATGGTGTGCTTTTGTTCTGAAGTTCTGTCCTTGAGTCTAAGGGGGATGGTCACTGTAAAGTGACTTTGTGACCCCAGTGAAGCAATGAAAGGATACAGATGTTCAGAGTACGTACCCACAAATTATACTGACAGCATAAAAATTACCAAGTCAGACATTTTTGTGCTCATTTTTGTGCATGCAATCACACTCACATTGTATTAATTCATAGACAGGATTAAAGCAAAACGAGCATAATTTTCCCTAATCTCCCTGTATCACAAACATTACATTTCTCTCTCTTATCCCTGCTCAGAGCAAAAGATAACTTGCCCTTCTGTGACATATAGCTAGTACATGTTAAAATACATGCCAGTAAAGCAGCCTGTGTTTGAAGATAACAAAAACGGAAGCATTTATCACTTCACTTGAAACTTTGCTCTAGTGATTAAACATTCTCACTGTTTAAAACACGAGTTTAATGTTTAAAAATGTGTGTGTCTTCAGTTTATGTGGGTTCACTTCCAGTCACTGGTTCTCTTTTGTTGGTGGTTGTTCTGTTTTGTTGGTGGTGGTTGATGGAGGGTACAGGGGCACCTTCCACTAAACCAGGTTGCTCAAAGCCCCATCCCACCTGGTGTTGAGCACTTCCAGGGGTGGACATCCACAGCTTCTCTGGGGCATTTTTTGCAGTGCCTCAGCAACCTCACAGTAAAGAGTGCCTTCCTAATGTCTAATCTAAACCTGCTTTCTTTCAGTTTAAAACCATTTCATCTTTTCCTACTACACAGCATTTAAAAAGTGTCCCTCTGCAACCATCTTTTAGACGCCCTTTAGGTACTGGAAGGCTGGCATAATTGTCCCTGAAGACTTCTGTTCTCCAGATTCAACAATCCCAAATCTCTCAGCCTGTCTTCATGGGAGATGACCAACTTCGTGATGGCCTTCTTCTGGACTAACTCCAACTCACTCACTGCTGGGTCCCCCAGAGCTGGATGCAGCACTGCAGGTGGGGTCTCACCAGAGCAGAGCAGAGCAGAGCAGAGCAGAGCAGAGCAGAGGGGCAGAATCCCCTCCCTGGCCCTGCTGGCCACGTGGCTTTGGATGTAGCCCAGCACAGGTTTGGCTTTCTGGGCTGTGAGTGCCCATGGCTGGATCATATTGAGATTTTCACCAACCAGAACTCCCAGGTCCTTCTTGGCACAGCTGTTCCCAATCCCTCCATTCCTCAGGCTATATTGATACCATGGTTTGCCGTGGCTCAGGTGCGGCACCTTGCATTTGGTCTTGTTAAACCTCATGAGGCTTTTCATGAGACTTTTTGAGCTGGTCCAGGTCCTTTTGGATGGCGTCCTGTCTTTTTAGGAGTGTCAACAGCACCACTCAGCCCAGTGTCATTGGCAAACTTGCAGAAGGTGCCCTCGATCTCTTTGTCTATGCCATTGATGAAGACATTAAATAACACTGGTCCCAATATGGACCCCTGAGAGACATCGTTTGTCACCAATGTCCATCAGAACACTGAGCTGTCGCCCACCACCCCCTGGATGTGACTGTCCAAAAACTTTCTTGTCCATTGAACAGGTCACTAAATTTTAACAAAATATAAATTTTGATGAGACTTTACAGGAATCTTGTTGAAAGATCCTACAGATGTCATGAGAACTAGATACCAAGTATGAAATAGACATTAAAAGAATGTCTACCCAGAATAAGCTGAACTGCCAAATATATTCACAGGCCAAAGCTACTGGAAGCCAGAGAGTCACAACAGAACTTGTTTAGTTGTACCTGTCTGGTCCTTCTTCTGGGAGGAAGGAGAAGAATGGGGAAATGCTGAAAGGAAGAGTCTAGGAGCAGTTATAAAGACCAAATTATTTTGAAATTTGAGGTAAAATCTAAAATATTTTCATTTTTCATGATTCTGACCAAAGAGAAGATAAATTCTCTATTTTCAGTGGCTGACGTTTATACTTGCATGACTATTACGTTTAATGGTCCTAGAACTGATAACAGGGTTCAAGAAAAAAAAAAACAAACAACATTGTCTGCTATGGTGATCCCCCTGAGCAGGTAGGAGTCAATTTTGTATTCTATATTGAAGCTAATCATAGCCCACATACTGTTTAATCAACAGTCACGACAAGCTTGAGGGAATTAAAGAGCAATGCAATCATTGTGCTTCATAGTATGAATAGCGTTTGATGACGCATTGCAGAAACTGCCAGAAATAACACGGGAAAGGATGTTTCACAGAACAGATTGCACCACGAGCTCCAGCTACCAAGCTTAGGAGATTGCAGTTCAACCCTTAACCATCTGCCTATGTTCCCTACACAAATCATGTGGGTTTGCCTTTTCTATTTCTGTTCAAAAGCTATCAAGACAGCTAAACACAAGAAGTAGGTGGAAGTCTCTCGACACCTGAAACTCTCAGCAGCAGCATGAGTATGTGCTGAGGCAGACCTGTGTTGGGGGCCAGTGGTGCTTACCCAGTTGCTGGTGCCATCTCTTAAGGCAAGGAAAAGTTGAAGAGCTCTGGCTGCCCTACCACATCCAAGCAGTACACTCATGCGGCTTTTATTTTCAAAAGTTAAATGCATTTTAGAATTCTTTCTATCCCTTCTTAAAGTGTGTGTGGGGTGGTTGTGAATGGCTTTTGGTTTCCATTTTTTTATTTGCTTTAAATTGCATAACAGATAATGAGGATATTTCTTGAAGATTTTTATATGAAATGCCTAGATGGTGGCTCAGTGGAAATCAGTCTGGAAAGTCACTACCAATAGACATGTAGGGCATACTTAGCTTTTGATACTAAGAGAATAAAGAAATATTCCACTGAAAAAGTGATTTGCCATAGTTGCAGATAAACTCATATGATAAATTTCAGTGTTTGTTGCAAAGCATACTCAACAATTTAAGTTACTCTGCATCCCAATACCCTAGTAGTTAAAATGGGTAGAGTTGTGTATTTTGTATGTTTGGAAATGGTTATTTTGGCAGCTGTCGACTCCTGAAAGTGCAATACCGATCATAAACCCTTCATTTTACAGTTAGCTAAATAGCAGTTTTGTATTGTTTACACAAAGTTACTTCAGTATTTGCAGGAATGATCAATTTTATAGAGACCTATATGTGTGATAACCCTGGGTAATACCACATCATCTTTGATTTAGTCATTTGATCTCATGAAGCTGAAAATCAGCTCTGCAGAGAAGGACTTGGAGGTGTTGGTAGATGTGAAGGCGAACACGAGCCATTTGGACAAATACATCATGGGCTGCTCTAGGAAGGGCATTGCAAGTTGAGGAATGTGATCCTTTCCCTGTACTCAGCATTGGTGAGGCACACCTGGAATGCTGTATCCAGTTCTGTGCTCACCAATACAAAAAGACACGAGTCTGCTGGGGTGAGGCCAGTGGAGGGCCATGAAAGAGATTTAGAGCTTGAAGCTTGGAGCATCTGCCATATGGTGTCAGAGAGATCTGGTACTGTTTGGTGTGGAGAAGAGAAGGCTCAGGGTAGATCTTATCAGTGTATATAGAGTCCTAGTAGGATGGGAGAGACAGACTAAAGGGGAAGGGAGTCTGATCCCAGGGGAATGGAGACAGGACGGGAGGCAATGGGCACAAAGTCAAATACATGAAGAAGCATGTAGACTAGAGCAAGTGTGACCAAACATTGGAACAGATGGCCCATGGATCTTTAGTCTTCTTCCTTGGAAATGCTCAAGAGCTGCTTGGAGGTGATCCTGAGCAATGTGACATAGTTGGTCCTGCTTTGAGCAGTGGGGTGGGACTACACAGTCTTCATAGTTGAATCCCATCTCATCTGTTTTGTGATGCCGTGATTCATATGTTTTCCTGTATTCCGCACATGGGAACAAACCCTCTTTAACAAGCTCACCTGTTTGGGTGTTGGGCAGAAACCGGGTAATATATTTTAAATAGATATTTCATACATATGAATTCAGCTTAGTCTTGATTTAAAAGGAGACAGTTGCATGGATTCAAACAACCAGTACAGCCTTCCTTGGGAAAGTTACTGCAGCATGATCTACATTAGAAGAATGTGGTGGCCAAGGCATGGCTTGCCTCAGTGCTGTCCTACTACCCTCTTCAGTTAAATTAAAGCAGAGACGGAGGGGATCATGAGCCTGTAAAGCAATGCCATGCCAGCTTGGAAGACATGATTCAAAAATCAGTATAGCCTGATATTAATAAAGGTCTGGACTCCTTACTGAATTAGCTGGCCTTAATGGGACCCTGAATGGCAACACAACCTTGACTGTATTTTCTATCCATTCATATATCTCAGAGTTTTTTTCATGGAATTTTGGGCATTTTGTGGAAACAGGTATGCCATAACTACTCCTACTTCTGTCCTTTGAAGCTCCTTGAGCAATCAAGACTAGTGGGCCTGTTTCTGTTTATTGTCTCTGGAGTAATTATTGTTAGTCACCTCTTCTTTGTATTTCAATTGACCTCAAGAGGGGAGAACTACTTTATACTGCTGACAGTGTATCTTTCATCTACTTTTATGACTTCTTTAAACAACCATTGAATGGACACTGTGATATAAATATATATTTTTCCCCAGTATATTTAAGGAGCCATGACAATTACTTCTGTTTTGCAGATGCACTTTTGTTTTGTTGCATTCAGATACTGAGAGAGTAATTTAGAAGGGCTAGATTATGAGGCATATGCAGTTTAATATCACAACAGTAGGTAAAAGTGGTTAGAGATGTTTACATGGATAAGTTGTTTGGTACAGAACATTTTGCATTTGTCTTGTGATGGTCATACTGAATTTTCCCTCTTCTTCCCTCATCTTGTATAGTAAACTAACATAATAACATAAGATCAGATGTGAACATAACTAGTGCCACAAACTCATCACTGGAAAGAACATTAAGGTGTGAGATTGGATATTGCTGCTGGAATTGTGACCCCTCTTGACATGCAGGTTTTAAGGCCATGCCTTTTCTTTTGAAATCAGGGAAACACCAGAAGAATTGTTGTTACATTTGTTACTGTAATGGAAGGATGCTCTCATTTAGTACAGAACCCAGACTAATTCATCTCAGTAGGAAGTACTGAAATAAAGCACAGATGAATGGTAACATACCTATGTTTCCTCACGGATTTGAAATGACACTCTGGTATGCTTCCTAAAGCAAAATGCAGCTACTTAACATTCTTGTAAGTCATCTCACAATTACCATGTTCCACAAAAGGACACAGCCCCAGGTTAGCATTCAGGAAACTCTTGTCATGTGCAGCTGAAGACTCTCAAGAACTTTATTAGGAAAGGCATAAATTAAAAAGCTGGGAAGAAGTATGTACTAAAAGACACATTGAGCTAGAAATTCTTCCGAAAGATAATGGAAGAAATCTGACAGAACAAAATAAGCAAGGAACCTCTGATACTGACTCCCTTCCTTGCTGATGAAAGTAATTGCAGTACATGGAGCTTTTTACAATAACCATTAAAGAAAAGAAAAAGAAAAAAAAAAAAACTAGAGACATTTTTCTACTAAAACAATTTAGTTATTCATTCAGTATTAACTCACTGAACAAAAATGTATTAATTTCTGATTTTTATTTCCAGGCTCCCTGATTAGCCTGTCTGCCATGATTAGCCATGGCCAGTTACTCCTGTGTTGCACCAGAGCAGATCAAAGAGGTAAAGCAGTCTAGCACACCACACAGGATGTTTTCTGTCCAGAAAACTCTGTCCTCAAGGAATCTGCGCATCTGTGTATTTGCAGGCAGGGAACAGAAAGCTCATGGAAATAAGTAGTAAATTAATGCTCTCTTTGTAGCAGCTGGCACACATTCCCAGATCAGGTTTGCATAACTCCAGAGCTGTTGGGTCTCAGTGTTTAAAATGAGGCTTCTCTGCAAAATTAAACTAAGCTGATACAGGTCAGGCAAAAGGTGTCCTCCATCAGCCTACAGATGAGGGCTCCCAATAGCAAAGATCTGATCAAAGACTGCTTCTCTGAGACACAGACATGCACTGAGCAAGTCCCAAGGAGACTTTAATCTGCTCAGTTAATTCAGACATGCAGCATGGCACAGGTTTCTCAGCACCATACAGACGCTAGCCAATCTGGTCCCAAGGAACCCTTACCTCTAATATTACATGCTGAATACTTTTTACTGAATAATGTTCCTTTCTGCCAAAACACTAAGTGACACTGAGAAAGAAAAGTAAATGTAGCTAAACTCATTTGTAAGGAGAGAGGCTAGACTGTAAATTTAAATTTAGGTTCCAGGTATTTGGACATCTCATTCACTATTTAAGTTCATCTAATACTTTGCTTAAAAGACATAATATAATAGGGCAAATTATAAGCCTCTTATGAAAAGTTGTGAGAACCTGAATAAAATCTTTGGTCAGTACCTCAGCAGTTTTAAGGTGCAAATGAATGAGGGAGATTGCAAACACCTAACCCAGGTGTCATTCTGCTATGGGAATGGGTTTGGGTACATTTTCTAACACTTAACTGACTGTTCTGAGAAATTTTGTGGGGCATTGATTAAGAAATAAGAATTTAGAGGGAAAAGGAAACCTTGAAGCTGAAAGTGGTATAGAGAAACATTGGTAACAAACACACTGTAAGAATGTAGTTGTCAGGGGGAGTCAGGAATTAAAAAATCTGGAGCTAAAATGGACCGTGATAATACAAAGAAAGTCCCCCACTATGCATCAGACACAGGCAAAATGAAGCTCTCAGCAAAACGGTATTTCATACTTAGAAATGTGCTTAGGAATCTATTGATCAATCATTAAAAATGATCCCCCTACTCATTTAACTCTGTTCTATTTACACAACAGTACATTCATAAAATGCTGCTCTATCTGACACACTGCTCAATTTGTATAAGCAACAAACAATCTAAACAATTGGATTGGTTCCAGTGTAGACATGATTTGCTCAATAACTGATAGCTGAGATATAATCAGAATTGTCTTGGAATTTTCCAGAGAGATCAAAATTAAAGGGTTGGTTTTTAAATATAATATTTATGTACCTAATATAAATTAATGAGAAGCAACAAACATTAATTACCTGCTGTCTGCAGGTCTTACATACATAAATGAAATAACTTGCTAATTCTAGGATAAAGATAGATGGCACAGCATATTTTGATACAAAAGACTGAATTAAAACAAGACAATCTCTGGACCTGGAAGGGAAAGGTAGTACTTTCCACAAGAGAGATGCAGCATAACAAAGACTAAGGCCAAGGGACAACATATGCACTTCTGCCCAAGATACATGAAGCATATGCCAGACAGTTTGAGAACCCATCTCATGTGATGAAAGACTTCCAACCAAAGAAGCTACAAAAAGTCCTGGAAGAACAAAGAGAAAACAGAATAGCATTACCTTGTATTTCACTTTTCCTTCACATAAAATCCAGACAATATTAGAATTCTGGAGGCATGTTCTATTTCTCTATTTGCCTTTAGACTTCTAATTGAAGATGTTTCTACCCCTCCAACTGAGAAATTTTTTACATTATTTGTGTTAATTTATATGCTAATGACATTTAACACATCTGTCAGACACGAATTGTACATCGCCTCAATTGACTGATTCTTAGCTGTCTTAGGAACAGAGTAAGATTTTAATCACTTCAGCTCATACAAGACAAGAAGATATAACAAGGTAGCAAAAGACTCAAAGCAGCCGAAACCTTCGTACAATTTATACAATTATTTTTTTTTTTGCAGAGGAACTAGGAGTTCTAGGATATAGCTGGACATTATTGTTTTAAGCCAACATTGTTATTTCTGTTAGCAGCAAAACAGGTGGCCATAAATATTACTAATTTGAAGCATGGTGAGAGGCCACTTACTTAACAAGTTAAGGCAGGTTAAGGCAGTTTCCACCTCAGACAAACAGACTACCAGGAATGCATGCAAACATCATACAGCTGCATACTATCAACTCCCGGGCTTTTCTGCTTCTTGCACAGCTCCCAGATATGGGTTCTGAACAGTTGTGATAACTAATGTGGTGACTACCAGATCCCCAGGACTGCAGCCGGCATTGTTACTGATGTATTTCTGACTGATCTTCCCAGACACACCCTTTGGAGAGCAGAGCTTTCTGTTGGGCAAAGAAAACCTTCACATTCCCAACTTAAGCTCCTGACTTTCCACATGGATTTTATTAAGAGCCAAGATTTGAGATACAAATGTCCATGTGTTTCTTGGTGAAAAAAACCATAGAATGAACTGAAATCAGAGCCAAAGGGTTATGGTTGTTAGTCACCACTAATTATAAAGCACCTACAACATGTGATTGCTATTTGCAATAACTTGCCATGCAAGAAAAACATTTTCTTGAGCTGCCTGTGAATGTAGCAGTGCGAGTAAGGGCATTGCAAATCATTAAGTTCTTTGCTTACAGGCTACAAGGGAGCCTGGAAGATATTTTTATTCTCAGATGAATCTAAAACGGGGTGTGTCTTTCTAAGCAAATTTTTCCTCCCAAAGGTCAATCAAGGTAAGCTGAGAGACCTAATTGCATGTGTTAAATGATGCTGTTTAAACCACAAAAAATCTTTGGAAGTAAGTGATGATTTCAAAGTAGCTTAGGTATGGAAAGTTCCATGAAGGACAGAAAACCAGTTGAAACTACTCTCGGTGTTCCACATGGTCCAGTGCAACAGCAATCACATCCCTTTACACTGTTTGATAGAGAGATCACAGTGCAGCAGTCTAGGGAGTAGAGTGCTGGGCACCTGCTCACCAGGTCCCATCAAGACTAGGGGTTAGAAACATGGAAATTTAAAATGAATCACTTCCTCAGTGGAACCTGTTTGAGAAACGTGATGTGCATGGGCAGATTTACTTATTTTTTAGCCCAAAGCAGTGTTTGACAAATCAAGAAATTTGCAAAAAGTTAGAGTCAAGATATTAACGGCCCGTTAAAGGAAGCAAATAATCAAGTGCATTTTCTGCCCCTACAATGTTGTACGTAGTTTGACTGGAAGAATCATAAACAACTGATGCAAGGGCTGTTACATTAATATCTATGTCTTTAGCAGCAGCACTTCGTTCTTCTGTATAAAAGCTGTACAGTAACTGACAAAAAAATACCAGCACATTTATAAGCAAGTTTCCAGACACAAAATTTAGTTTACCAGATAGTGACGGTCCCAACGATTTTGAATTTCTGTAGCTATGATTTATTTTCTTAAATGAATTGCGCTCATGAATAACACAAAGATATTCCATATTTGTTGTGATACTTATTTCTTTTTAATGTTCAATAGAAGACCTATTTGTCTTCTAATTATTTTCTCACACAGAATGGGACTAAAATAAGAATTTTAGCATCTGGGTTGAACTGCCACTTCCCCCATCTTGGAAGTAAGTGTGAAACTATTTAGTTCGTACAAGACCTTGGTATTGCTCCCAAGCAACCTATTGAAACTTCAGACATTTGACTAATTTTTTCAGGCTGCTTACAGAATTGAGGTTTATTTGTAAAATTCTCAACAGTTGCTGAGAAGCAAAATCTCAAGAGGTAATGCTTTTTCTACTTTGACTTTTCCAGACCTAGGAACAGCAGTTTGGTGTAGATGTACAACTTGTAGCAGTGCAGTTCACTCTGCCTTTTCTCTACAGAAGTTCTGCATGTTTTCTACAAGCTGCTAGCTATGAAACAAATGCATGCTCTATTTATAGATAAACTTCCTGTGACCCATTGAAAGATATTCTTTAATTTCCTCTTATGTTTTAGCTTGTTTAAAATCCCAGGAAAGCTATTTCACTTTTCCGCTGCTAATGCCTTTTTTTTTTTTAAACCCTTATAGATATGCATTAGGTCGCTATTTTTTTAAAGGTGTCATTGGCATACCTGTTTAAGATTATACCAATTAGTTTAGAGCACCTGCCATCCGGAAAAATCCAATACATTTTTCAATAACTTCATAGCTTTTCTTTATTTTTTTAAACAGTTACTTTCAACTCATAATACAGCATAGTGTATTTAGCTTGTGAGGAGATACTAAAACCAAAAGGAATAAGAAAGCAAGGAGCAAGTAATATTTTTAATGAAACTTTGTTTTGGGCTTTCAGATTATATTTTTAAAATTAATCATGGCATTCTGTTTTCCCAGGTAATGCCACCAACAACCTGGTTTAATTTTTTCTCCAGCTATCATTATCCCCCATGCTCCTAATTTCTGGGGTTTTTTTTGTTGTTGTTTTCCCTAAATGAGAGGCGGACGAAATTTAGTTTCAGACATCTCAAGCATATATTGTCCACCATGTAGAAATTGATAGTCTAAAATTCCTGGCCAACAGTCCTCTGCATCTGAGCAATAATTACAACATGCAATACAAGCTTTATGACAGCCAGAGACAACAAAGAACAAAAGACTGTGTTTCTGTCTTTACCCAGACTGTGTTGGTTGCATTCATTTGCATACAGCTGTCTACACCGCAGCTACTTTTGCAGTGAACAGGGAGAGCTGGAAAGTTCGGAACTGTTAATATTTCTCATTTCATCAAAAAGTAAACTAAAATGAACCAGTTCAGAAATAATACTTAGGACATATTGCTCCTATCCTGGTGAGCATCAGAAACTTGTGCATTTGTATGCATTTTCAACACTTAACATGCCTAGCTGCTCTCAGCAGTAGGTCAAATTATGAATCTGCTCAGAAGTTCTCTCTGGCAGGGGCACTGACAGAAAAACCTTTGAGATACTTGTTTTGGCAAATTTCTCTAGAACCACTAAATTCTTGAGTTTCCTGCTTGCCTTTAGAATCCTTAAAAACTAGTAATATTGTATGCCTTATGCTCATAAGAAATATAAATGCAGGATTCAGTATCCTGAACTGCTTTGTTAATGCTTTGCTTTCAGAATTTTTAAGTCAAGGCAAACCTTTCATGGGGCAAGCTCATCTGGAGTTTGAGGCATTAGAGAGATAATATGTTAGAGTAGATATGTACACACAAACCTCAGGACATTAAAACAGTGGAAACATATCCAGAAAATTTGGGAATACCCTGGAATTCTCAAAAAAAAAAAAAAAAAAAAAGAAAAGTCTTTTTTGCTGAAATTATTCGTAATACCTAGCAGATGTTGACAGCTATAACCAGTCTTCTAAGGGGAAAAGAAAAAATTCACCACCTTTCTTTTTGAAATATCCTGTGAATTCTAGAAGAACAGTATCCACAAAAATCACTAGCAGTAGTCAGTACCTTCAAGTATCATGGGAGAGAAGCTAGAATTGAAAATTGCCATCAATTACTTTTACATCCAGATACTTCCATTAAATTCTAAGTCACTTTTCCAAATTCAGAAAAATGTTCTCTATTTCCACTGATTTCCTGGTCATACAAAATACTAAAATTATAAGAAATTTGCTATAAGGTAATTTTTGTTTTGTTTTGCTTTCACTGTGCTTTTTACTTCAAAAGATACTAACATATCTGTAAAACATTTTCCTCATTACTCCCTGCAATTGTTTACTTGATATACAATTCCAATAAATATTTATCAGAAGCTTATTGTACTCAAAATAAGTTTGCATACTGTGAAGGTCAAACAAATCCAAAAAAGGAGTTTTGCATAAGCCATGTAGCACATGGTTCATTGCACTAACATGAGCTGACAAGTTTCCCTCCCTCCTATCCCTCCAAATACCCAGACTCTTCATATTTCAGGTACTAACACAGGTCCATGTTAGTGCTGGCATGTGACCTACTTTTAAGAGTTTGTTACTGAGCTCTGCCTCCGTGCAGAATCCCACCTCTGTTAAACTGTGCACACAGAGATTTGGACTCTTGGTGGCAGTTTCACATGTTCCCTTTGCATTATTCTCTCCTCTTCATTCCCACTGCCTCTGCTCTTCATAGGACCCCACTACACAGAAGGTTGCAGATACATTTCCTCCCTCTGTGCTAGGCTATTATACTGTTTCAGTGAGCGTGGTTTTGTCCTTACTCGTCTCTGCATGTCTTGCTGTAAAGGATAGTTCAACTGCATCCTACTGAGCCCACATTAAGCCCACATTTAGTGCTCAAATTTAAAATGATGATTGTTTTACCTTTCATGGGTTTTACTGACATATCTACTTGATGTTTCTCTCCTGCCCCATCTAAAATTCATTTATTTATACTGCTCTAAAAACTGAAGAGCTAATAAAGGAGTCCTTGGGTATCAGAATAAGGATATTTAGGGTTTTTTCTCCCCCTAATCACATGAATTTTGTATACGAATTCATTCTGGGAAGTAGTTGATACAGAACTTGAGAGATGGGGTTTTTTTCCTTGGAAATAAAACTGAAACACTGGTACATTCTCTTCATAGGAGAGAAGAAACTCCAATAATTTTGTTTGGAGTACTTTGAAGGAATCTTCTGATACAACCTTTGACAAAGTTCTTCTTTGGCTCTAGCTGAATTCAACTTTTCTGGAAACCAAGAGTTTTACAGCATTGTTGTATAATTTCTGTAAGAAAACTTTGAATTTTAGTAATTTTTAAATGGAAAATATATTCTCATTAACATAATGTTAAGTATTTTGAATATCTTTTCCCACAATTGGACTTTGTTCATGTATTTCCTGCACTTTGCCTTGGTTTTTTGTGCTCTGTCTGTGTGAGATTACATGGGGTTTTCCTTAACTTGAAAAAATCTTATCTTTTGTTGACGGGAGTGACCTTTACTATTTTTAGAGCATAATGCAAGACCCATCTTTTCTCATGAGCCTTTTTTTAGTAATGAACAATGACATCATATCCCAGGGATACTTTTAAGAAAATAGTCAGGCCCTTAGTAACTAGATATGAAAGACTAAATCAAGACAGGGAAATCGAGGCCTTTTACAAGATAACTCTGCACCAGAAACTCTTGCTTATAACCATAATAACTTTGATTTGCCTAGCCAAGGAACTGATAATAAAACAGCTAGAGCAGTTTAGGTTTCAGCAATCAAATATACACCAGGTTCTCAGACAGGATTAAAAAGCTACTGGGACTTCTCTAGGCTTCACACACCAAGGCCGTGTCTGGACGGCTGCAATTACAGAAAATCACAGAATATTCTCAATTGGAAGGGACCCACAAGAATCATCAATTCCAATTCTGAATAATCCACACAAGGGTCGAACCCACATTCGGCATTATTAACACCAAGTTCTTGCCAGCGGAGTTGATCTCAAGTTCATTGTACCCCTTGATTAGAGTGGAGCCAAAAGACCATTTTCACCCACAGAGAAAGCCAGCATCTGAAGGGGTGAGGGTTGCACACACAGCACTGCTGTGCCTCTCATCCATCCAGAGGCTGCTCAATACACACCACACCTCTGTCCAGAGGCTCTGATCCTAACTTCCAAGATGTGTAATTTTTAACCAGAACATAAAGTAGAAGCATGGGACATCTTTATGGAAGCCATAAGAGCCCCTCAGACATTTCTGCCACTGCTAGACTGATGCTTATTTTTACTTCTAACCTTTGCCAACATCATTATGAAAGCATCGTTCTCTTACAATCCCAACTAAAGTGACCATTTTTAAACCATGAAATACAGAATGACTTCAATTTTTAAACACTGAATCATGTAGAAGGCACTAAGATACTACAGTCAATGTCAGGAGTACAAAACCCCTGAAGTCAGATAAAAACAATAGCTAGTCATGCACTCTTGTGTGGGAGAACAAACAACTGATTGGTGCAAGTTAACATTTAAGAGTATTCAGATGGAAATATGTTGGTAGGAGGGTTTAGTCACAGAGAAGGAGGGAGTTGCTGTTGTTTTGCTACACAAAGTGGAGCTTCCTTACTGTGGAGAGCATTAATAAGCAAAGGGAGGAAGCAGACACTCCTTCATCATGGGCACTCTCTGGGAAACTTGACTGATCTCAGTTATCAGGATAAGAACTAAATCTAGGACAGACAGAGAGATCCAGAGGGGGAAATATTCTACAGCCTTGGGACATAGGCATTTCTGAACATCATATGCACTTACTATAACAACAATGCCTTTTTTACATCCTTTCCTTATTAAGACAATTGCTTTTTTCAGCAATATCTGTTTCCCATGTGAAGCAAGTGATCTACCTTGTTAACTTCAAATATAAAAAAAAACCACATAGCAAAAGCCTTTTCTCAGTAAACAAAAGTGCTTATAAACTTTGAGTTCTGAATAATGGTTAGTGTACAATAGATTCTCTCACTCATGAGCTACAAATGCACTGCATATCATCAAGATCTTTTAATAATTTTGTCATCTAGATATTTCAGAAATGTTTTTAGATTTCTGCAGTATGTTCAGTGGTGAAAATGGCATGTATTCAATGCTAACAATAGACTCTAAGCTATGAATCACCAGAGGAAAACAACAAAATTTGCAAGAATAATGTTTAGTCATATTTGTCAGAATATATCAGACCAAGCAAATGCAACCCTCAGGGTTCTCAAACTAAATCTATCAATGCAGAACTCCTGAATTCAGTGAGAATTTTGCCAATTTTTACCCTGCTTTAAAATTGAAAGTATCCTGAGGCTGCAGCATTTTTGCAAACAAAAATATAGTTATTTATTAAATCCTCAGCAGCACTTGCTGAAAACTTTTATTCTCAATGCAGAAAGCCTTTTGATTTTGGGGGCTGAAGTGGGGCAGGGAAGGAGGGGTTATGGTCTAGTATGTTGCATGAAATACTAAGAACTCTAGATCAGTCTTGAAAGTCGGCGAGTTGTGTTCACATTACTTGAACAGTAGGTGTCAGAGCCCTTATAAAAAGCTTTGCATTAGGGATAGCCGGCAGGCAAATCTGACAAAAAAATCTCACATGAACTCACATCTGGGAGTCTATAAAGTAGTACCTCTGCCAGGTCATGATCTGCAGCCCAGAACCTTCCTCTGTGCCTCAAGACACTGAGTGAGGTCCATTCTTCTCAT
The DNA here is from genome assembly GCA_013397935.1 of Dasyornis broadbenti. Lineage (NCBI taxonomy): Eukaryota > Metazoa > Chordata > Aves > Passeriformes > Dasyornithidae > Dasyornis > Dasyornis broadbenti. Next base: position 1,806,868 of record VZRN01006754.1, on the reverse strand, counting down.
TATTATTGGCTATTCTGCTTTGGGAGTCATTCTGCTTCATCCTGTGTAAGCTGTTCTACTGCATTGCAAAAGGATTCAAGATTCTTTTGACAAAAGAGAGAAAACAAGTGTCAGCTTGGTTCAATAGCCAGGTAATGATCACCCCTCTTACCAGAGGGAAGAGTCCTTACTCATAAGAATGTTTTAGGCATATTGTCTACTGACCTTTGAACAAGCTACAGGAACCTGCAGAGCAGCCCATATCCCGATAGCCAGGGCGGCAGGAGGGATGTGGGTTTGAACTCCCTCCAGCAGAGGATCAAACTGAACATAGAAGTATCACAATGGCCTCAAAATTTCTCCAAATGTTTACAATTTCCCGCCTTCTCCAAATTCCATAGCCAGAACACCATGTTTTTAATACCACTATGTAACCAAGCATTTCCAGCTAGTTAGGTCTCTCATGTTTATTTCTGCAACAGGTCTACTTCTTTAGAATTCTCAAACCCTCACCACTTGTAAGGAAATATCACAGTCAGTTATGGATAGAAATAGCAGGAGCTGAGCCCAAAGCACCAATGTCACTGCACAAATTACCCAAAATTATGGTTCCTCTTCAGATAATTTTTTTATTTGCAGATAAACATAGTCTAACATAGTTTTGATAATTGTGTAGAGATCTCCTTTGTCCCTACAGAACATGTACCTCCCCACAGTTTAGTCTTAGTACTTTCTCCTTCACTTCTCATGGAACAGCCGCTGTTGGAGAGGACAGCTGTAAGAGGGTAGCAGGAATGAAACACTGACATCATTGATAGACCTAAACGAAGTTCTAAACCTGTATTCAAATGCATATAAGGAGAATATTTCTCACTGAGACTTTGGGATATTTGTGAGAACTAAGGGCCTAAGACTGCAATTTGTGTGATTTCTTATCCAGAATCCAGAGAAGTCAAACCTACTGGCCTCATTAATTAATCTACAGGCTTCAACAAATATTTAAGCAAGGTTTTAAATTACTAGAAGTCACTTCAGAGAAAAAAATTACCACTAAATTTCATTACTAGTTTCAAGCTCAAGTTCATGACTGCAGCTTGAAAAATAGACACAGAGCATTCAAACGGTTCTGTTTAAAAATAGTGTTATAAGATTAAACAAACCTAAGAAGAGCTAACAAAGACAAAGAGGATTAATTAACTGAATTTAAGTGGGAAGAAGTATTTTTCATTTATCAACAAATCTAGAAAAAACACAACCTATTTTACCTTATAGAAAAACAAGTTTGGTAGCAAATGATTTGTTGTAGATTTTCCCCTACTTCCCCTCTTCCCTTCCTTTACAGGTGCACAATCCTAGCAAGTTTATTGCAGAGTAAAGAGGCAATGTTTTCTGTTTCTCTGGCAGGACATCAGTGGTTAGCAGTTGGTGTGCCACGAACCTCCCTGAACAAATTCTCTGTGAAACAGCAGCACCTTTTTGCGTTGAAACAAACTGACAAAAGCAATTACACCACAGATGGGAAATCCTCCTGCTGTTAGTATGCATAGCTGCAAGTGTTTGGTTTTAACAACCAAACAGCTAGGTGGCTAAAAGATAAATTTTCTAATCAGCTTCTTGACTTCTAAGGGTTGAGTGTTTCATCCCGTGTATAACAGAGTTTCAAAGTTTTTCAATTAAGTGATAAAGTAGCACTAGCACTTATTTAAAAGTTGATAATATATTTCACAGAAAACTGTTAACTCCTTTCTCCCATTAACTTGTGGTTAGGTTTATGTGCTCCTATACATAAGGTCCTGTTTTAAGAAACACCAGATTTATGGCAGCCAGTTCCTCTTCATATAAATGAGCTTTTCCTTGGAACAGCAAGGTATTTATGTCAGCAATTGACTGAAGTGTAAGCCTCTCTGCACCTGGAAAGACTGTGGTGAATAGCTGTAAGAACTAGTCTGAGCAAGCAAATTCCCTTACATGGATACTTCAGAAGTGGATTTTCAAATCAGCTTCATTGAAAATTGTTTCTTTCCCCTTCAGTCTTTTTTAAGGTCAAATCTTAGACTGGTACTCCTGTTCCAGAGCATTAGCAATGACTGCCTGCTGTGCAAATACTGAACAGCCCAGTCCCAACAAATCTGGATGGTAGCCCACATTCCTCAGAAACCTTGCCAGGCAGCCAACCCAATGATGGAACACAAAACCGTCTGCTTCTCTGCCTGGCATGTTGAAATTCCAGTGGTTCTCATCCAGGAGATTCAGCAGATCCATTCAACAGAGCTGCAAATATAAATGCTGAAACTGCAGACTGCAGGATGAGTAATTGGCTGGGGATGCTCCAGATCCATTGCTTCCTGGCAGTCCAGATCCTATATAACCTACTTGATGGTCTCAGGTATAGATGCCCCAGGAGAAACCCAGAAAGGATTCCTGCAGAATCCAGAGAAACACCATCTCTGTTGACATTTCCAGTTTCACAGATTCAGCAAGTGCGAATAGAATCAAATATTTTTTTTTTCTGACTGGCTTTAAATTATTACTACGACACAGCAACATCAAATCTTTTGCATCACATCTGCTGTTTAGCACTATTGATCTTATCTCTGTTGCAGGAAACAGAATGGACAGTATCCAAAGAAATAACTGGACCAGTTTACATCTCACATTTTTATTTTGTTGTGCCACAATTCATATTTCAGAAGAGACCCAGCCCAAAATTGCTTTTAAGCCTAATAAGTCAGTGATCCAAGCTCACCAGCAGTGGTGGTAACACCTTTGGGGCAGTGAATTCATAAAGAGAAAAAAACCTGTTGCACAAACACAGCTGTGAGAGAAGAGTGAAAGAACTTTGCAGAAATCTAAGTCAGTGAGGAAGGAGGGGCAGGGGATGCTCCATGCACACAACCTTTGCAGCCTGTGGGGAAGCCCGTGGTGAGGCAGCTGTGACCCTGAGCCCACAAAGGTCTGTGGTGGAGCAGAAACACACCTATAGCCCGTGGAGAGCCCACACTAGAGCATGTGTGGATAGCCAGCAGGAAATGCCTGAAGGAGGCTGTGACCCTCTGGAAAGCCTGTGCTGGAGCAGGGTCATATCAGGAACTGTCTCCAAGGAGAGAGGAGCCCATGCAGGACCAAGTTTGCTGGCCTGTGGCACCATGGGGAACTGATGCTGAAGCAGTTCAAGAAGAACTGGAGCACACGAGAATGATTCACTTTGGAAAAGCTTGTGGAGGACTGTCTGCTATGGGAGGGATGCCCCACTTGGGCAGTGGAAGAGGGTGAGAAGTCCTCCCACAGGGGAAAAAACAGCAGCAATGACAATGTAGGATGACCTGACTGTGTAATAGACTGCAGATTCCATTCCCTGTCTCCCTGTACCACTGGGAGAGAACCTGAGAGTAAAGCTGGGCCCTGGAAGAAGGCAGGTGTGGAGAAAAAGATGCTTTAAAGTTAGGTTTTATTTCTCATTACTCTGCTCTGCTTTGATTGGTAATAGATTAAATTAATTTCCCCAAACTGAATCTATTTTGCCTATGATGGTAATTGGTGAATGTTGTCTCCCTGTACTTATATGAAACCTACAAGACTTTAGTTGTATTTTCTCTCCTGTCCAGCTGAGGAGGAGGAGTGATGGAGCAACGTGATGGGTACCTGGTACTTTCCATGGTCAGTTCATTCTTATGCTTTTCTTTTTGAGTACTTGTAAGAGGTTTCAAGCTCACTTTTTAGTTAGTCACTGAAGTTGTCTGCTTATGCACAGGAGAAAATACAGGATATATAATAACAGTGGCTGCTTTCCCTGGCCCCATCAGTGAGTTTAGAGGGTGTAGCTTGCTGTCTTTGTAGGTGTCATGGTTTAACCCCAGCAAGCAACTCAAAGCCCCGCACAGCCGCTCACTCCTTCCCCCTTTGGTGGGATGGAGGAGAGAATGGAAAGGGTAAAAGAAAACTTGTGAGTTGACATAAAAAGAGTTTAATAATTGAAGTGTAACATAATAATAGCAACAATGAGTTATAATAAAAAAAATTGCAACAAAAGTAAAATAACAAAACCCAAAAAGCAATAAATGGAAATGAAAAAAATTGCTTATCACCAGCTGCTGGATACCCACCAGTTTCTGAGCAGTGGCCCTCCTGGCAAGTTTCCCCCTAGTTAATACGCTGAATGTGACATCCTATGACGTGGAATATTCCTTCGGCAGGCTGTCCTGCCTGTGTTCCATCACAGCTTCTTATGCCCCCCAGCCTCCTCACTGACAAGACATCAGGAAAGGCTGGCAAGTCCTTGACTTAGGGTAAGTGCTGCTCTGCAAGAATGAAAATCATCAGTGTGTTACCAACATTATTTTCATCCTAAATCTGAAACATAGCTACTAGGAAGAAAATTAACTTTATCCCAGCCAAAACCAGGACACTATGAAAGACAGTCAGATGTGGAGCACACCCTTCCACAGCAGCCTTCTCACTTTCCAGGTTCTTTTTTGTTCCACAGTAAAAAGAAGTGCTATCCCTTGAGTTATGTGAAAATGAAGATATACTGATTTTGATCAGTTTTTCAGTACATGTATAAGAGACAAGATTCAGTGGGAATGGTGTCATTTTTCACCAGAACCAAGTGGTGAAAGTAGGGAGAAAAGAGCCACCAGGACCTTTGGCCCAGAGTACCTATGTCAGCACCACAGAGCAGTTAAATCCACACAAAGAGTCTGGAGCTGTTATGTTTTTGGTGTGATGGTAATGGGTGCAGAGTAGATTGCTTGATCTAGCATAGCAAGGAGAGGAATCCTTACATTCAAGGCTGGTTGTGATCTCAGAGGGTAAAGACCGCCTTACTGAAGAAAAAGAGAGCTGAAACCTCCTATGTAACTAGTAGGATTCCTTAAGACCTTAAGATATTTTAGCTTCAATGAAAAGCGTATTTTCATGAAGTCACTCTGTCAAGTATTCTCTCTAGTTTAAATTGTCGTGCCTGCTGTCACATCAAGAATACAATTACAGTCAGTGCCTCTGTTGTAAGGCTAGTCCTTTCAGTATAAAAGCCTTCCCACTGGAGGCAGAGCTGCAATCACAATTAGCTTATTTGATACAAGATATAGTGATGCAGGAAACTGACATCTTAAAAACTCAACCTTACAACAGACTCCATTTTAAGGCACTTGGCTTTGAGCAGGTTTTACACATAAAATGTTCATGTAAAACCCCTTAATTTGCTTCCTTATTCTTCAGCAAAACATAAAGGAAGCTGGCTAGACCCTGCAGTTTGCACTACTGGCTTTGCCACTGTGTATGTAAAATGAGGCTTCTGGTGCAATTTTTTCTATGCTCCTTTGAATGTAAGCCTTCCATGTAAAAAACCCACACAATAATTAAATTGTAGTACTATGTAGCACATAGAGTATTATAGATCATGAAGCAATTTGTGAGAAATAGTATAGCATTAATTACATCATTTTCACCTCTGAAAAAAAGATGGAACTAAAGTGGTTTTTTTTTTGCTTATAAAACTCCCAAAATAACATAAGCAGTATCTACTTGCCCAAAAGAGAAAGAGAACATACAGCATAATTGCTGATAAAAGGAGGAAAGGAAAAAAATACCATACAAAAAATTAAAAAATCCCTCATGCAAACATCTTGGTTTCAACAATTCTGTTACACTTTGAGGTGAGGACCAAGCCTGTGACCTGCAGGTATCCCCTACTGAAGTCACCCAGACACACTGCTGGGAATGAGACCAGGGACAGCTGGGGCATACGAGTCCCCCTGTCCACACACTCCCTTTAGCTGGAACTGGCAGTTCCCTCTCTGCCTGAGCTGGCAAACTACAGGAAGGACAGCCAGTCACCTGTCAGATTAATTTACTTTCTATCTGCTTAACCGTGACAGTCTCTGGAGTCATTCATCCTACAATCATTAACATTAAGTAGCTAGCAGCAGGAGGGAGAGCCCAGGACATGTGTGTGTGACCCAAATATAATATAAATTGGCTGTCTTGGGCTGTCCACAAGTGCAGAGAAGGAAAAGATAAACAAGAAAAACAAGGTTCACCCTCAGAGATATTCCTAAATGAGTCCTAAATGAAGGTGGTTTTGAGTGCTTCTGCACTGAAAAATGAAGTGGCCCTTGGGATAAGAATATGCTCATGACTAAGAGGTATTTAAAACAGCCCATGAGAGTTTGAGAGGAGAGCATATTCAGCCAGCATCCTAATCAAACTCGCCTTTGGGAATATTCATCATATTCAGAATATTCAATATTCAGAAACATACAGCTTCATCAGGAAGAGGCTGGCATTTTTTCATCCTTTCCAGCAGAGGTAGTGGCCATGTGGTTGATTTGTTACACCTCACTGCTTGCTGCTGTTAGTGAAAAGCAAGACAGCCGTGACTAAAGACTTTAAAGCACCCACCTTCTCTACCACCCTCCTCTGCTTTGTATTTGTCTCTCTTTTCCTAGTGATTTTTATCGACCTTACTCTCCCTTTACTGGCATGTTATTTACTTCTTCAGTCTACTGGGTCCTGCCATTGCCTATTCAACCTTATGTAATCTGTCCAGTGATCCACCTATGGCCTGTCATATTTCATATTTCATTTCTTTCTGACTTTTGCTGCATATGCACATTATAGACAGATATATTTTTCTCTCGTCTTCTGCCCCAAAAAGTAAAAAATATGAAAAAAACCGCAACCTACTTTGAAAGTTTGTATAAGCATATCAGAAAAACGGAATCTAAACTTACACTCACAATAGAATTTATTGATTTGGGCTCAGGAATGTGCTAAGGCAGATATGCGTTTTGTCCCACTCTCCAATACAGGTGGAGTAGAGTGATGCTGCGTCAGTACTGTTGCGTTTGTATTTTCCTGTAAGGCAGTTTGTATGTATGAAACCTGGGCTGCTCACAGAAACCTGCCCTGAAGCAGACACTCCATCAGCACAGGAGTAGTTGCCTTTCTTTGCTTGCATGCACCCTAGAATAAACTCAAGCCTTTCAAATAACCTTACCTCTAGCATAAAATTGACTTGTCCTGCATTTGTTATTACTGCATTTCCAGATCCTTTAGTGTGGTATCTCTGCCCACCCGAGTCTTTACCTTTTGCAGTCATTTATTGGCTGCTTCTTTCTATTGATAATATTTTGTTACTGTATTGGAAAATTTCATATTGTAAGATTTATGGATTACTTTCCATTTTTGAGTTTTTACAAACTTCATCTTTGTTTTTGTATCTCAGATTAAATGTCTGTATTGTATCTGGCTTTACTCATTCATTTTTGGAGTTCAGTGGTTGTTGATCACTAGGAGCTGCTGTTCAAAATAAATTAAAGAGAATAAAATATTTTTCACAATGTCTAAATGCATTTTTTATTGGTTGAAAGGTTTGTAAATTGTGCATGGTTGCAATGATACATTTTTGCATTTAATCTGCCTTCTTTTATTCTCAAAATAATACTAGGAAGGAAAAATTACTTTATATGTGTTGTGAGGTTAAAGAGCTGAACAAGTCTGTCAGGCAAACCTGTTTATAATTTTCTGACATAAACTGCTAATTATATGTCATTATATTTCATAAATTGTGCATTGTGCTTTTTTATGTGTCTGATTCTTTCATGTCTTTCCCTTGAGTTCCGCAATTTAATAATCCAGAAAGCCAAGTGTCCTCACATCTGTCTTTTCCAAAAATCCTCTCCTCAGCATCTTGCAAGATTAATTCCCTAATGCACATTAAAAGCCAACAAAAAGTTCCGAGTCCTGAGACCATGATAGTATGGTATACGTGACCAATAAGCACTATTACCTGGGGAAAGCTGAGTTACACGATAATAAGAGAGACATAAACCTCACCATTGCTGGAGAAAGCCAGCTAATGTCCTCAGGGCTGCTTACATCTTCACTATTTCCATGTGTATTCTGACTGCCTAGGCTGCAGACAGGTGGAGACTGTTGTAATTTATTCTGACATGGCAGAAATAACCTCATGAAGTAATAATTAATTTCATCTCATCACATAGTAGAACCTTAATCTTCAAGGAACAAGGACATTGGCTGAGACTCATCCAGTTTAAAATTAGAAATTATATGGGCAAAGATTTTATCTAACCAAAACCCTTTCTGGGTTTGGAATCCACCTTCTACTTATTTTTCTACCTCCAAATAGCACAGGATGGATACAATAATAAGACATATATTTCTGCTAGGTACCTCATGCTATAGCGGTTAAATCTGAGCCTACATTTTCAACATTTCATTGATTGTCAAGTAAATGTAATGGCGAATTTGCCCTTTCTCCTATGATTAACAATTTATGATGGTGTGTTTATCATTGAGTAACTAGAGGAGGTAAGTCCTAACTTTCACAGGAACATTCAGGAAGTAGGCACTAAAACCCTACATGATTCCTCATTACTCAGAAATATTCTAGATGAATTTATATGGCTTGTCTAATCACCATTAAGACTACTTACGGAGAGGGCTGTAAAGCATGATGGCGACAGACTAGTTTTGAATCCTCTACCATGAAAATCCCCAACTGACTTTCATTAAACTCATGATAATCAAAACACTTTGACAGAATTCTTTCAGCCTCTGGGCATTTGAAACATGATAAAATTGATAAAACATCAGCAAGATACCTAACATCAAAACACTGATTCTATGCCAAGACCAGCTTTAATTTTTTTGTCAGAAGATGCAACATGTATGACAGAAAGGAAGAAAAGTCAGAAAAAAATAGGGAAAGTAACAGATGGGAAATCAGTGTCTTGTGTGGAAAGAAGTTAGATTTATTATTCTAAAGCTTTACCTCTTCTTAATTCTTGAGCCTACTTCAACAGAAAATCTAACTGGTCCTGTGATTGCAGCCACAATTTGTATACATATATAGAGCTTCACTGTATTTCTATCGTCTCTATAACTAGGGTGTACTTGGTTTTACTCTGTTTTCTTCTCTGCAAAAAAGGTGCATAATAAACTCCTGGGTTAAACTGACACCTGAGTCAAAGCGTTGAATTCAAATTCAATTACAGTTGCTGAAAAATGCACGTTAGTATTTGGCAAGAGTTGAGAATAGAACTGCATTCATGCTCAAATGCACGCACGCATGGAGGGGGGGGTTCCCTCCTTGAGGTTGGACAGGATGTTATCTTTCTTCAAAGGAGAGGGAAAAGAGAATAGTTGTTGAAAACTGGAAAACCCAGAAAAATGTTTGACAATAGAACTTCTTACCTAAAATGAAGGTTTTACACAATAGACCTTCTTAGTAAATGGGAAGGTTTTAGAGATTTCTGGCCGTGTTAAGCTCCTCCCCCACTTTCTTGGGCAGAAATCCAAAAACAACAAGGAGGCACATTGGTTGTGAGTGAATATCAAAGCAGACTGAAATCCATGACCTTTCTGAACTCTAAAAGTAGCTCTTCAGCTTGTAAACTGGTGTCTGGAGCAGTTGCATCACCAGCAGTTGATACTTAGCCCTTGATCAGTTTACAGGTAATTTGCACCGAATCCCTGTTGATGCCAACACCAGTGAACGCTGTATGGTATTTTAAATGTCTGTGTTTACATTGTTTATTAAAAGCTCTTCAAGCTTAATATTTGAGGCTTTTTTAGGTTTTGTATTTTGTGCTCTTCCACACATATACTGATTGTACTTGCATTCACAGATGATTTGAGGAGCTGCTTCCGTCTGACTTTTGTTTGGCTTAGAGGGATGCAAAATTATTGTGACTATGGAAATATTTTATTTAAAGTGTAGAAAAATGTGAAAATAGAATAAATAACAATGTATTCAGGTTTCATTACATTTTCTGCAGATGCTGGACAGCAGACCACACATCCATGGGAAGTTTCATTAACTCAGCATCTGCTTGTCTCATGTGGTCTCTGCAGATGCTTTAGTGAAGCAGTATAGCTAGCTATAATCTCATGAAACATAAAAAATCCACACAATACTTTTATACATAACTAATCGTGAAGAAGTAGACCTTCATTTAAAAAGGTTATTGTTGTACCTCTCTTTCCTCTTAACTGCAGCTGAAATTAGTAAAATTTCAAGCAGTTGTCAAATACAGTGCTTATGGCAAATTCTTTAACTAAAGAATTATATTTTGCAAAAGTTTCCAATGTTTGAACCTTACCCTGAACTCCCTAAATAAACAAAGAAATACAACAGTTTCTATTCAGTTTAAATGATGCATTTTGACAAATTCATGTTTTAAAATGTTTTACATTTTATGTATTAAAAACAACATAGTAGCTTCAAAGAACAATTAAAATTAAAATAAATCTAATTTGAAATTATGTTTGTTGGCATTGTAGTCTTTCTCATAAAACAAAATTGTCTCACTTCGAAATATGTTTACATCAAATCAATAGGATTCTAATTTTTTATTTGAAAGCTGCTAAAAAATATTTCTCAGTTGTAATTTAGGGTCACAGAAAGGTATGGTAGCTGAGGCAGCCAGTTACAGGGTTTTCCTGATTTGACTGTCACGGGCTTCATGGGATGAGGACCAGAAGAAAGTGCCTCCTATTTCTTGGAAAAGCATACAGCATAAGTTTTGTATTAAATGTATAATCCATGCATAAAATAATGAATCTTTACAACAGAAATAGAAGGATATAATACATAGGAAAAATCCTGTCCCCTTTATGAATATATTATGGCCAATTCCCTATGTATATATCTGACAAAAGTTTTTATTACAAAGTTTAGCACTGCACAGATATACTTCACACATACAAAACCAACCTTTTGCCAAGTTTTCTTTCTCATTCTTTTTTCTAAGTGTGGATAGAGATCTGAAATTACCTGAGGCTCCATCCAAACTGCTATCATCCATCATCAGTGAAATACCAAATTCTGGAACGAAGTTTCTTGACAGACCCTGTCACATCTTGTGGGTATAAACATAAAAAAGATAATGCAAACTACAGCTTCCACATTCAGTGAAGATTTATCATTTTAGGCCTGAACAACGACCTTGTGTGCTGAAAATGGCTAAGTGGTGCCTGCCAGTTCTATGATTCTGTGGCACTAGGAAGCCTCTCACTTTCCTTAAGCAGAATTGTATCTGGGGGAAGGAAGTATTTCACCTTTTATGCATTCATTTGTCCAGATTCACAAATTTTGGCCTCAAAGGTGACACCTTCTTCAGTATAATATAAAAGAGAGAGTAAGATCATATTAAAAAATTAGTTTCGGTTCAAAATCACAGGCTGCTCTGCACACAGAAACGTGGTGTGCTCTGGCTTTGAGTCTTTATGGTTTTGGGTATTTAATAGAGCAAAGGCTGAACTGAAAATCTCCCAGTGGCAGCCACAACACATGCTTACTTCCACAGAATTCTTTGAAGTGCAGGATGAAGTACAGTCTCTGTGACAGCTTTCCCTCTCCACTGCTTTTATAGTTTCCCTCCACTACCCACCATCTTATCTTCTGAAAACCAGCGTTTTGGAAGCTTGAAGATCTCCTACCTCTCTCACTAAGGAATGGCATCAAATGGTTTTTAAAAGAGGGAGACAGAGTGTTTTCCTTGCAATCCACTGCATGTCTCCTTTTCAAGCTAAAAGGGAAGAAAGAAATTTCACAAGTTGCTGCTGATGATTACTATTTTTGTTATTTATTATTATTATTGTTATTATAATATTGTGTTGAATACTTTATCCATTATCTACCAGTAAGTAGCTGCATTAGTAATGTTCATTTAGCAATAATGAGATTCTTTGCAACTTACTCTTTGGCTTTACTTACTAAGAATTACCCCTACTGAACAGCAACATTTTTTCCATTGCATGTGTTTAATTTTAATATGCTCACAGCTCAGCAATTGATGACAATGAAGTGCTATAACAGACAGGGTTAAATTGCAGGAAAATACTAGTTAAATATGTTACTTGATGCATAGAGCTATATTTCAGAAAATGTATTCTTCGTCTAGCAAAAATTTGCCCAGTTCAGAGACATTATCAGGCTTGAAAATGATCCCTGTGGTTTTCTAGGACTGCTTGATTTGAGCTCACATCTAGTTATACAATGTCATAAATTACATGAACAATTGCCAAGGTCACTTCAGATAGCCTTATTGCTTTTTTTATTCAAGGAGATAGCCCTTCAATAGTGAGAAATATTGTATCCAGGAATTCCAGCTTGCCCTCATGTAATCTCCCTCACAGAGCACAACAAAGAACAATTGTGTGAAGCACAATGACCTCAGATGCTTGAAAGCTCTCAAACTATTTATGAATGTGGAGTGGAGAGACTAGGCATGCATTCAGGATGAGGAAACCTTGACCAGAACGAGGCTTTTCAGTTGTGAATTATTTCTGTATGAGGAAGTTTTAACAGAATGCAATAAGTACACGTACTGTGATAGTCAAGCCAAAGACAAGCACACGCATTTTTGAGTTGTTCTGAGAGAGCATAATACCTCTTCAGAAGTTTGTGAAAGCAAACATGACAGGCAGAGCAAATGTCCTTGAGAAAATTCAGTGTTAGTAACATGTCCTCATACACCTACATCAGTGGAGCTCTCAATTGTTAGAGATTTCTCCTAGCGTTACTGTGATTAAACCAGTTTACTTTGATTGGTAAACAGGCAGGTCTGTTTATCCAAAGGAAAATGAGAACACGCTATTTCTTGTTGGTAAGCAACATGCCTATGCAAATGGCTCACTGTCAAGCAAGAAATTTCAACCAAATTATCCACAGCAACTGAGCTGTGATGTGTCCATTCCCCACACAAGAGGTCCTAATGGATCTATGATTGTGTGTGTGCATGTATGTCAATAGAGCACAATTTTCTACAGAATGTCAGTATTTAAAGGAGAATTTGTGGGCTGGACCAGAAGATCTGCCTGTATTGTGCACATTTGCCAAGTGCTGTCAAATAAATAAGTAAGCAAAGAAACAGCAAGACTTGCAGCTTTAACTATACTTATATGTTTTACATCATCTCTGCAGTCAAATGTGTTATCCTCTCTGTTGTGTGCTATAAAAAGTAACCTCTCACATACCCTCCATACTTCACCTCTGTAAGTTTTAAACAAACAAAGAAACATTATTTTATTCAGACTACCAGGAAACAGGAACCACCAGGAAATTTTGCACTGGAAACAGAAAGATGCACTGAAGGCCAGAAAATGTTGTAGGATTGTTATACCCAAGAGCAAACGTCAGAGACAGTAGGAAGTGAAATAATAGATGCTTGGCAATGTCAGTCCAGAGAAAGACAGATTCAGATGTATCCTTATTCTCTACATTAACAAGGAGTTTTTAAGAAGCAAAGCTAGATCCTGTGAGAACTCTGTATAAGTAAAACAAGGCAAATACTAAATTCTGAAGTTACATCTCATGTCGTATTTTGTGGATTGTATAAAACAGGTCTGTCATGATTTATTATGTCAAAGACACCTAAGAGAGTGCAAAAGCTCTTGAAACTGTTCTTGGTTATTATAGACAATTAGGGGTACTTTAGAATACATTTTAAACTTTTGAGAGAATTCTGATTTTTGAATTGTTTGAAAGTCATTAACAAGCACCATATTTTGTTGTTACTGCTACTGCACATGGAGTCCTCTCTGAGTACAATAGCTAAACTCTGAAAGAGAAAGGATAATTCAGGACCTAGAAAATGAAAACATGGGAACAGAATGACAGCAAACTCTACCTGAGACTCTAGAATGACACCTGGTAATCACAACTGCTACATTTCCGGAAATGCCTAGCTCAGACTCAGTCTTAACTTCACTTAGAAGCAGTGGCTGCAAAGTCTTACACTCCCACTATGTGCATCTCCATTATGGCCCTACAGAGACACGGTTGCTAGATATGATACTAGATAATAACTTTCAAATACAAATCTCAGTTCCCAACAGACAATTGTTCTTTCAAAATGTATTTTATTTTCAGTTTCTGAATTATTCTGTTTTAATCGTACATCATCCCAACGTAAGGAGTGTGTGTTAGTACAGCATGACTGCACCTATGCCTTACAAGACAAATACATTTTCCTTTGTGACTTTATTGAGGTATCAAGGATGCCCACTACAAGGATTTAAATGTTTTGAGTGCGGTCACATTCCTCACATATGAGAAATAAGAATCTACTTCTAAGCTTATACTAACTATCACAGATGTAAGAAGAACAGGTTGAAGAAAGGTTACTGACACCTTTCTTTATATGCATCAATTGGTGAAACAAAAAAAAAAGCAGTTTTGTGAAGCGGTGAAAAGCTGCTCCTGGACGGCTCAATGTCTATGTAATGCTAAGCTGCCAAAGACAGAGATATATGAAGATGCTGAAGCAATCTGTAATCCAGATGAGATTAGTTTAAGCTATTTACTTTCCAGAGCTTAACACACATGCCAGGGGAGCAAGTCCTTACCTTCTCATTTAAATTAAGGCATTGTATAACTAAAAATGTTAAAAAGGGTAAACAGCCATTTTCTTCTTTTCTTCTCTTGATTATATGTTATTTTTCACACAGCTCTTTCTGGTATTTCAGCCAATGCAATCTAAAACTTTTGAATACCTGACAGGGTATTTACTTAAACAAGATTAGTGTTCTGTGGACTTCATGCTGTGCTGCATGCATGTTCTGCATCCTCGGAAGTCTGTGTTTTATGAATTCTCAAAGGAACAGGCTAGATAATCAGGTTAGGACATGAGGAGATGGGAAAGATGATTAAAGAAGAAATAATCTTCGCACTGCACACTACTTTTGCCTTTTGAATTATTATGGTCTCCATGACCACAGGATTTAGTGCATTGCACTTTTTAATATTTCTGCTCATTGGCATACGAAATCACTATTGTCCTCACTTTGCTTTCCATGGATGGATATACAGAGATCTGCAAATGTAACTAAATACCTTAATTTTGTTGGAAATAAGTAATCATAAACACCTTTGAGAACTTAGCGGTTCTTTATACAGCATAGTCAGGAACCCAAATCTCTTTGGTGGTAAGTTAGTTCTCTCCCAAGGGGCTATGATTTTTTGTTCCGTAAAATGCTGATAATTACTAAAATATCTTGAAAGACTTTCTCCAGCCTGAGAGTAAGAAGCATGGCCCAGCTTATGATAATGCAATTAAATTTTCTTTCCTTAAAAGAGCAGCTGTGTCCCTGCAACTTGGTGGGAACCATCTGTGGTCCTTGCTAACCCCTGAACTGTTCCTCGTTGTCTGTGAGGACACGAGATGGTGTGGGTCAAAACTGGGCTGTGGTGCCTGCAAACAACTAAACAATAATTATTCCCTGGCTGTATTTAATATGCTATTGTGGATGCTGCCAATTACAGCAGCTACAAGCCTTCAAAGACATCAGTATTTGAAAAAATAAGTGAGGCTGGGAAACTTCCCCACGTGGGGGTAGGTTTATCCGCTTTGGTCTCTGCGTCTAGCACCACACCCAGACTGTTTTCTGTTAAACTGTGTACAATGGCTATCATGTCCCTGTGTGCAGTGCACATGAATAGCAAAGCACCTTTCCTCTTTTCCCGCCTGCCCTTCAACACACGTACGCACACTCAAACTCGGTTCTCAGGAAAAACAAAACAATTCTGTGAAACAAGCCAACTCAAAGTAATACAATGAATTTGCCAAAATAACTTGTGCTAATGACGAGAAGGAAATTATTTCACTTTTTGCTTTATCCAGGGGGTGCTCTTGCATAACCTGTTCACCATACACAACAGCTCCATTCCAGTCTCATGCAAGGCATAATTGAAAGCAATGCTGAGATCACAGTTTTAGGTAAACGTTGTTTCAAACCCTGTGTTTTCCACAAGTCAAGAAAAGCTTTTCTCTCTTTGTACCAAAGTATTTTAAAGTACTTATTAAGGGCACACAGAAGGGTGAGCTGCAAGTCTGAAGCTGATAACCGTGCACTCAGAACTTAGGGCTCATAAAGAGCTGGTTATGAAAGCGTATTGCAGCTTAGTGGGTTTGATCCTATGAACCCTTGCTTCAATTTTCTGAATACTGTCAGTGTTTTCTGATTGCATTTGATTCAAACATTGCTTACATGAATTGGCTCAGCCGACCAGCTGGATCCAGTGCCTCTATTAAAAATTGAATTTATTAGACAAAATTAATCATAGGGCTGGTATTCTCTCCAATTGTCTCCATTACACTGCAGGAAATGCAGTATCCATTCAGCATCTGCTCTGAGAAATGAGAGTTATCAAGCTTGCCAACAAAACGGTTTGAAGATTTTTGAATGCAAAGACATATGCTTGTAGAAACTTATGAAAGCTCATATTTTATACAAGCTATTTAATCTCTCAGAGGCATGTTTGAACACAATGATGTCCCCTGCACCCTGAGCCCCATCTGGCAGACAGCAGCATGCTGGCCCAGCTGGATGACCAGGAGGTAAAGTGCAGCAGGCTGACAGGGAGCTCTCAGACTGTTGCATCAGAGCAGTCCCACTACCCATATGTCCGGTCACTAAACCATAATCCCAATTGCTTTCTCAACCTCCCTAATCCTTCCAAACTCCTGCAGGAAAGTCAGTTGAGTTAAATCTGAAGGGCACAGTTCTTTCCTCTGAGATTTTGGGAATGAAGGAACTAAGTAGGAGGTTTTCTAATGTTACCAATCTCATGTAACTGCAGAGAGATGGGAATAAAATGAGCCATCACCTTAACTGACCTCTTGTTTTCCCAGGGAGAATTCTAGGAAAGCAAACAGCCTTTAATAATTTTGAAAATTACACTTTTGTCCCCCCTCCAAGTCTGAATTATAAACCATTTACTAACCTCCTCAATGCAGTTTCATAGAATGAAGACCAACTCAATTTCATAAAATGTTTATTCCTTTGTATGTTACAAGGTCCTGCTGTCCTTAATTCAAAATTTGTATTTCCTTTATTTAAGTAAAAATTTATATCGGAATGGGCAGCAAAAAATTGCTTTAGCTTCTTTTGTAATTTCCTTCATTGATTTCTGAGGTGATAAATTGTTTGTAATATACCTTTAAATGCACTCATTTAAGTGAAGATTACTCATAACAAGACCCAAATCTGCGTGCAGTATCCAGCTGTTTCTGAGACTATCATAATGATTCTCCTTTGGGGGCAGTACTCTGACACATTAACATAAATTCAAAGGAATATATAAAAAGCATAAATCAAGCTATAGTTTTTCTGCTTCCATTGCTTGTCTGTATTCATTGCAACCCAGTGGGTGAATTAAACATCTTAGAGATATTTAGAGATGTCTTAGAGGCTTCTGTGTCAGGGGGGGAAAAAGTCAATATAAATCATGGTACCTGGTTAAACAAAACAATACCTTGTAGGGGTTCTGAAATAGTGCAGTGCATTTTTATGGAATTATTAGCTTCTATTTTTCTAAACTCTGCTTTTTCGTGTCAGAACCAGAAGATGAGATGATAAAATGCAGTAAAATTGTCTAATTTCTGTCCTGTCAGCACAAAGAAATGAAAGGAGAAAATAGAAGGAAAATAGAAAAATTGCATTCCAGTGTGATCTCCAGGTTCCATTTTTCTGGCCAAGAGTGGCTATCAGCCTAATGTATTCTACTAAAGTCTGCTAGACAAAACAAGGTTATAATTGTTATAAGAAGAACAGATCCGGAATGACCTTCCAGGAGATTTGCAAAATTCACCATTGGAGTTCTGAAAAAAAGATTCATCTTTATGTCAGGTTCCCAACATTTGTTAGTTAGCAATGTTTTCAAAGTGAATAAGGTTTGGGTTTGGTGTGGGATGGCACTGGGCATGACATGTGAGAAGCTAAATGCTTTCAGCTTCCATTATCTCTCAAAGGAACAATGTGATTCTCTGCTCTGTCTACAAGTGCCGGAAGATTTCTAGGAGTTTAATGCAGACAGGATCAAAAGGTTAAAATTACCATGTTCCTGTGCTGTTGATTAACAAGAAAATTTTTAAATCCTACAGTGCCTACAGAATACTGATGGATGCAAACTTATGCGAAGATTTTTGTGAACAATACAGGTAGGCAGAATATTTTAGAACTATTCCTTCAAAATTTTGTGTCAGTTCAAAAGTACAGGTATTGCTCTCACTTTGATAAATGTTGTTACAGGTAGCTTTTTGTACTATATTGACTACCCATCCATTTCTGAACTGAGGAAAATGGAGGTTGTTTAGGTATGGGATAGAATCAGAGTCGCACATGATCTCCAAAGTAAGAATCATTCTCTGAAGAAATTTGAGAATTATTTCAAAGAAGAAACATATTCAGTCTTAAGAAAAACCCCAACCAAAAAAACCCCCAGATTTAGATTAAAGTAAAAGTTGATAGCAAACACAACTGTTGTGCCATGAAGTAAAGCAAGTTAATTAGAAATGAACAGTTCTAATAATGTCTGCCATTATCAATCATATTAATATTTTTTATATTCATTTTATGAAAAATGCCACAAACATAACTGATGGAAAAGCAATTCAGGCTGG
This sequence comes from Dasyornis broadbenti, assembly GCA_013397935.1. Lineage (NCBI taxonomy): Eukaryota > Metazoa > Chordata > Aves > Passeriformes > Dasyornithidae > Dasyornis > Dasyornis broadbenti. Next base: position 1,788,461 of record VZRN01006754.1, on the reverse strand, counting down.
CTTTAAGGGCAGAATGGGAGAAAGCTATGTATTTTTAAATGTTAGCTATTTCAGTAAAAAGAGATTTGTCATTAGAAACTGACTTTCACAAAGCTCAACAAATGTAATTCAATCTGCATTGAAGCTTTTTGCATAGATTTCCTTGTACGGATAATGTGAACTTTTAAATGGTACACAGATTAATTTATGACTTAAGCTATATAGAATTTATGGTTTAAATATACAGAACTGCAAATTTAACAATCATGTGAATGCCTTTGTATTAATTTCTGCTATCTAAATCGGATTTTGTTATCTCCCCATTGTCCCTCAAGTATGTTTGTAACAAATGGAAGCAGCGAGGACTTGTGTCTAGGCAAACAGACTGTCCTGGAAGAGTACATAAAGCGTGTGTGGCTTCCTCAACATAGTCAATAGCCCTCCATTCCTTTTGTAGTGGTTTCTTTGTTGTTAGTTTATTGGAATGCTTTTATCAGTAAAGTGTAATCTATTTTCCTTGAAATAGGAATGCATCTAGGAGTAAGTCCTCCCATACTCGTTTCTAAGGTAATTTTGGTCAACCAAACAGTGAAAGGATTCAAATAATTATTTTTACCATCAGGGATGCCATAAAAAGCAGACCTAGGCTTCAACTCCCTTTTTTCCTGCACAATTGGGTTTTATCTGTTTGTTTCATTTTATTTTTGTCTTTTAGATTCTACCATAGTCTCACAAGGTACAACTACATTTCTGTGAAGAAGAATTTATGGAAAGGCTTGGAGTGCTGTTTAGGAAAAATGAAGCTTTTTATTTACTAATAGATTTTCTGTTCAAAATTCTAATTCCTGAATCTTAAAGCAATTTCCACTGTACTTTCACCTGTTTATTAACCAGATTTCCAGGAGAATGTGCCTTCTGCTTTCCAGAATCACACCAATTACCGAGGGCAGCGAGATGTTCTGCATGTCTCTGGCTTTGACCCCAGGGCACACGGCTACTGTCCACCAGGACAGCTGCATCAGCCAGCAACTTCTTCCACTTCTCCCATAATGTTAGGCACAGCCAGAAAATTTTACAGAGAGAATTTTAAAATTGTGTTCTCTTCAACTCACCAAAATCGCCTGCAAACTGGACCTGGTAAGCAGTTTGGGGCTGAAAGGCTCTTCAGCAGCTTCTGATTTCATCAAAGCACAGCCCATTTCACAGTGGGAACGCAGACGGCTCAGCATGGGCACAGTATCCCATATCATGTGATAGCCCCAACCCTTTCACTCACATGCAGTCAACCTTGCCTTTGTTTTTTAGCATAAAAATTGATTTGACATAAATAATTTAAACCAGATCTCGCACTTGTCACACAACTTTCCGCAATAATTACTGGACTTCTGTAAGAAAAGCGAGCTATACTTTGACAATTAAAAACAGTGAAAATGCTATTTTTCTTGGAAAAATACTACTTTTATTGTGCAACATCCTTCAAACATCTCTGATCAGTCAGATTACTCACAAAATTAGGTAAGGAATACTTACTGAGATATTCCTACAGTCTAATTTTGATATTCGGAATTGAATATTTTAAACTGACCTTCCCCTGCACCCATTTCTCTCCACAGAGTGCAAGAAGAGCTCCCCTCAATTATGCCTTTTTTCTGTAGTGAAAATAGATACATTAGTCAGATTAGCGTTATTAGGAATTTGAACAGAAACAGAACAACAGTGAGTGCCTGGAAAATGTCTCAGATCAGTGGAGACCAGTGCCTTCAGGGCTTGTTTTGAGAGGATCTGAGTGTCAAGTAAACAATGCTGAAGAGATTGGAATGAAATTCTGACCATAGCTAGGAAATGATATAAAGTCTTCCTACTTGATAAAGACTTCCCACCATAAACAGAATGCCGTTCATATCATTTGCTATCCTTTTACAAATGCCAAAAATTATAGCAAAAGACAAACAAAAAAATGGACCAAAAATATATACCAATTCTATTGCCTGTTTATATACTATATACAAGCTGACTCCATGCAGGACTTTGCATTTGACAGACTCAGGTAGAAGAAATTCAGATGCTACAAAATAGGCGGCTGTGTAAAATATTTGGAAGTTATTTCACCTCTGAATAGGTGTCTTCTTTAAAGTCTCTGAGCACTCTCCAACCAAAAGAACACTAAAGGTTTTGTCTTATGCTGACAGTCTTATGAAGACTGTGACAGACACTAGACATAGCGTTTATTCAAGTTGATAAAAACAGGGAATTGTAGGATGGATCTGGAAAGCACACATATGACAAAACTTGGAAAAGCACGTGTTCCTGCAAAATGTCAGTATTAGTCAATGTTAACCTTAAAGTATTACAATAATAATAATAATAATGATAATAATAGTGATAATAATGCTATGGAGAAAGCTCTTTCTTAGTATGTGTAGATTTGAAACTGAAATGAGTGGAAATCCTGGCTGAGTAAAGCAAGCGAGCCAGACCCAACTACTTGCTAGTTATCAGGCCATCAGTCCCTAAAGTATTCCAAACATTCCCTGGAGACAACAGGAAATTCTGGTCCAAGACAGTGACCCTGAAAACAAAGATGTGTGTAAAATGATGTTAGCACACTACTAACAATACAAGTGTCTGCCTCTCTGATTTAACACAAGTTTTAAAAACCTGCTCACCACCCAGCACAGGTAAAATATCCGTATTGATTACAACTTGGCAGTAAGTGCTATTGTTGCTGTTGTCATGGCTCCCTTCCCACTACATATCATCATACCATTCACATTTTTAATTAAATTCATTTCTCCAAGTGAGTTCTGATTACAAGACTAAGACAGAATTTGATGCATTCTACTTGCATTGTGCATGTTATTAGCATTAGTGCACTCAGTATCAATTTGGTAAAACCAGCAAAAATTAACATAATATTCCATTAAGAGAAAAAAAAAAAAAAAAAAGTATATTCTTCTTTTTATTTCATCAGTTCCAGGGCCATCAGTAGCCTTCACAGTTCCTTTCTTCCTTTATAGTTATTTACAAGAAGACTTTTTCTGTTCTTTATAGTCATCATTATTACTAGGTTATTTGAATTATTCTCACATCATTATTACTAGGTTATTTGAAAAGTTCTCTGATAAATATAGAAACTCTTGTTTACTAAGCTTGTTCAATTAAATTGGACTGTTTATTAATCTTCTTAAATTATAGATACTAGTCTGAGGAAATAAAGAAAATGGCAAAAGAAAACTCTGAAACACCTAAGAGAATAAAGGAAATTACAGGCTTACATAACTTAATTACATAACATTACTGATCTTACATAACTATAAAAAGATCAGTGGCTGTAATAATGCTTCAAACTGAGGGATTCAAGCACTGTTTAAAGAGGTTTGACATTGTCTGCTTATTCATCTTTCTTAGCTCTGGGTGACAGGTTTCAACAGAAAATTTCTGGCAAAAAATTCTGGTAAAATTACAGAGAAATGGTAAGATGAGGTGGAGTTGGGAAAAGGTTATTTACGTAGTTCTTCATTACCAGTAAAGCTGCATTGTCAAGGTCTGGAATACAGATTAATTTTAAAGATACATGTTATTATTACCTCATATAAACATCAGTTTTGAGAACAAAGACAGTTCTCAAAAGCCAAAGATTTTATCATTCTTCTAGTGTAGAAAAAGCACTCCTGTTGCAGAGAACTAACAACTGGAGCTAGTAGTCAGAACATTTTCAACTAAATGTATAACCATACAGCTTCACTAGAGTGAAATTTATTTTGGAGACATATATCAACTGCAAATGTTTTCACAGGAAGCTTTAAGAGGTCATGGTTACCCGAGGCATCTTCAAGAAGAAGTGAGGGAGAAACTGCCTGCAAACTTTATATGTGCTAGTTAAGGACAAGTATTTTGAAGTAATCCTCTTAGTAAATATGTATTTGAAAGATTTTATTTTTTTTTGTTCCATAATTGAAATTTCAGAAAAAAAAAAAAAAAATACTGAAACAGAATTGGGTTCTACCAGCCTGTTCTACTAATACCTATTTCTGGTTGGATTACATATCAGCCAAGGCCAAACTTTATATGGCTGTGACCACAGACTGCACGACAGAAAGATATGAGGTAGGCAAAGAACAGTAGGGTGGAACAGCAGCCCTGTGATCTGGTTTATGGTTCTGGTTTATGGTCCCTCCCAACTGAGCCAGGACAGTGATCTCAAGGAAAGATAAGGTAGAAGAATAAGGTGACCTTGTTTGCCAAATAGTGAACACATTAGTTTGGAGATGCTATGTTTGAATTTCAATATTTGACACAAAAATCCCTGAAACACGGACAAAGCCAAACTGGATCATAACTGCTGAATACCATCTGGAAAGTGGAGTCTGAGTGCACTGCTGCTTACCTTTTTTCTCCAGTCTTCTTTATTAAGTTCCATTGTAATTAAAGCAGAAGATACATACCACAGTAAAACTTGCAAGTTAGTTAATTTATAGACTATAGGCAGCTACCATTAAAAAAACCTTTTATTTCTCAGTGACTGTGAGAGGTTGACATTGTCAACTTCCCAACTTTTGGACCAAACCTATGTATCTCTCAGACCTGATTTATGGCTGAAATTGGTGATTCTAGAAAACATTGTCAGAATCAGTCTTAGAATGTAGGTGATCAAATTAGCACAGTGTAACATGAATTGCACTTCTGAGCTTAGAGTTCATTCTCACTAAGCAAATAACTTACATTTTAGGTCAAGTGGCCCTCCTTAAAATGTCATTTAATATGAAATCATCTTCTTATAGACTTTCATGACAATAAGAAGACAAGAAGAAATCATATTCGCGAGCTATTCTTCCAGAAGTGGAAAGGATAACAAACAACAAAGAGGAGATATGGCTAATAATATCAATACACAAGTGAAACTATAAAGAGAGTTAATATTTTCTACAAGCCACTTGCAATAATGCTAAAATGTACTGTGTGAAACTGAGATGTTTCTATGAATTAATGAAGACCAACAGCAAAGGAATCTAACAAGTAATGTGATGTACAGATTCTTTCAGCATGATCCATGAATATTAAATTGCTTTACTGAAGAGAAACATCTATGGTCAGATAAAGGTTAGACCACAGGCAGTTACACATAATAAACTTTTAAAAAGCCTAGCTGCTACTGGAGGGAAAACCACTGAAATGAGAGAGACACAGATGGGGAAATTAGGGCCTCCCTCAAGAATACCTGATATACAGTGATCCAGAGAAAACACAGTGTGTTAAATCACACTGCTGTGAACAAAGGTGCTGTGAAACTTCATGAAGTCCTAGTAGGAGCATTAATCTGCTAGAAAAGTGACACTGTCTCATCTCTGGGGTGTTTTTTTTTCCTGGTATTTTTTGTTTGGTTTTTTTTTTTTTTTTGCTTGGTTGGTTGGTCTCCTTTTGGTTTGTTGTTGGATTTGGTTTGGTTTTGTTTGTTTGTTTATTTTAATAACTGACACCAAAAGAAATACTTTCGTTCATGGCATTTAGGTCTGACAGGACCTGACATGTTTCTTCTACCACCAGTTCAGCAGAAACGAAGAAGTTCATTCTACTTTGTATGATGTAGAAGAGTTACCACTTCAGGTATGTGAGAGAAATTTTAGGGTATGAAAAGAAGTCTGTTTTTTCCTCTTCAGCACAACAGACTAAAGAAAATGAATACATTCACACAATAACACTGCACTTTCAAAGTACATCACCAACTCTAACATTGGGGTTTTTTTAAACTACCGAAGGGAAAACTCGCCTTTCTGAAAAACCCAGCCAGAAATATTCACTGAGCACCTGAAAATGTTTCTACAACATAATGTTTGTTTAAAACAAGACAAATGAGAAAAAATCCAAAGCAAAACAAAACAAAAACTTGATCCTCTTTTTTTTGCCCAAGTATAAAATAAAGTAAAAAGATGAATCTGAAAAATCTGGGGTTTTTTTGTCATACACAAAATAGAGAAAGAGATCGTAACAAAAGGTAGCTGCTCTTTCAGTGAAGCCATGCCACACGGTTGTCCTATAAACCATAATTCAGAAAGTTTGGCAAATTACAGAATAATTTTGATAATACATCCAATAAATGTAAAGCTTGCACTGCAGTGGTTTACCTGTCTTCAAAGTGCAAAGGTTCATACAAACTGAATCTGAGAGTTATGTTTTGTTTAAACTTCAAATGCTAAATATATATTTGGCAGAAGGTGTAAAACAAAGAGAATTCGCAGCTGTCAGATAACATAATAATTGAGAACAGATATAAAGAGAAATTCAAGCAAGAAGAATACTCTTATCAATTATCAGTGGGTAAAATCTCGAACTATTTAGACCATTCCCTGTGTTGCTAATAGCCCACTGCAATCTTCCTGTTCCATGTTAAGCCTATAGAGGCGTACCTGGTACATTCATTTATTCTTCTGTTACTTTGTCTCCAAATACTAAACCCACAAATATTTCTTGTATTATTTCTGAGCTGCTCCACCCAGGATGTGGTGAATTGAGACATGCAGGAGCACAAAACACATTTATTTTGGAATAACAGATTTTCTCTTACAAATGAAACAGAGTACCAAGCTGAGAAGTGGCACTGAGCATGTTTACTCATTTTGGAATTTCTGTGAAACTTCTCTGATCTCCAAAAAAAAGTTCAGCCTCAGCAATGTTCCTATCACATCACCACATGCAAGCACATCATAACAATTAAAAAATGCAGGACATTTCAGCAATAGGAGTTTGGGGCTTGGGAATTGTCTGGATTAAGCTGAATGTTTATAAAAATATCATAGCATAACTTCTAATTAAGGGTGCTGGAGGGACCTTCCCTCACTCCATAAACACCAAGTCTGTAACTTCATGCATGTCATCAATTTAAAAGGCTTTCAGGCAGTGGGATTTTATGGAGTCTTAATCCCCTAAACCATTTTTGCCTCATATGTAGAAACTTGATTGCACTTCAGAAACAAACCTTCAAAAAGATATACAATTTTGTGTGTACAGCAAATTTGACTCATTTGACTTTTCTTATAGCTTCTGGGCAGCAGTGAGCACAGACTTTTGGGAAGATATACAATCAGAGGGATGAAAAGCTCCCTTCATTTCCCGTGTTACGATTCCCTTAGGGGAATACAACTGAAATAAAATCAAGTAATGTCAGCACCTTGACTTCTGTGCTTCACTAGAACAGTATATGCATTGCAGCTCGATCGAACATCAAAGATGAGTTGCAAAAGCCATTACTCACTGTCACATTCCCAGTGAAGAACTTACATTGAAATCAAAGGAAGGTATAATTTGTGTTCCCTTGGTAATAGAGTCTATTCTTTGTCTGCCAAAAGTCTCACCTCTCTTTGCCAGTCAGGTCACCAGAGGCCTAATTATTTGCCAGTACATGAATAGATTCTATGTGTATGTGGTCATTGCATGGCCTCAACGAGAGAAACGCCTTCAGCTGATGGAGTAAACACATATTTTTAGGGCCTTTGCTTAGCTTCAGCTCTGGACACAGTGCAGAAATAAATATGGGTAAATATTTTTTGTAAGTGTCTTAAGGATGTTTTTTTGGCTCAATTTTCCTATCTTAGGAATCTTCTACACAACACCGTGTATTTGCTTTTCACAAAAGCCTCATGGATGGTTTCACCTCCCTACTGCCTCTTTTCCCATGCCCTCCAAATGTAGAATTAAAGAGATGAAGTCTCTCTCTCTGGCAGCATTGGTGTCCCTGGGAATGCCTTAAAATGTGTTTGATCCAGCTGCTGCCAATTCATTTACATGATATAAAAATGTTCTCACTCAGCAGAGGAATTTGCCACTTTTCTTCAAGCTGCTACAAAGCAAAGTAAAGCAAAATAAGTTTTTCACAATGAGAATGGAACTACTTGCCCAGAGACTCCGTGGATCTGCATCTGCTTGGATTTTACAGGATAAGGCTCTGGGCAACCCAAGCTGACTTTGCAGTTAACCTTCCTCTGATCAGTGGGCTGCACTAAGTGCCACCCAGATGTCCCCTCCAAGCTAGATTCTGCTATGATTCTGATTTTTAAAGTAGCATTTGTCAACCGAAGTGTGTAATCCTGCTTCCTGCTGTGCGAGGGGAGGAAGGTATTTATTTTTAACATGAGGCACTGTTTATGTGATAATTGCTGTGACCTCAGTACTTCTCTGTTGCTTCAATTCTATCCCAAGTAACAATCACCAGAGTGAGGAAATGTTTCAGTGAGTCCAACATATCTCTGGAACTGAAAGGCATCTGACCACACAGTGATGGCTACAGCAAGTGAAGTTGCCACCAATATTACTTCAGCAGAAACCTAAGGAAGTTCAAAAAAACAACTGGCAGCCTTAGCCAGAAAAGACTGAACACTTACTGTCTGAAGGAGCATGAAACTTTCAAACTTTGGAATGCTGTTACATTTATGAAGTGAAAATAGCCTGGTACATTTTCCTATAACAACATAGGTCCTTTTTTGTGCACAGTGAAAAAGAAAATTTTTGTGACATTAAATGTCTGAGAATAATGTCTATTTTTCTCTACAGTCAGCAGTTGTCATCACAGCTATGTTTAGCAGAAGCCAGAACCCGTAGAAAACAGCATGAAAATCACCTTTCCTGAAGAGCTGAATATTGTTATTTTTCATACCTTGAGTTTTGGTAACTATCAATATATTTTCACTTACAGAAAAAGAGTTCTTGGCCTGCAAAATTTACAGCCTGAGCAAAATCATGCATAAAGTACAGGAGAAATGACAAATTGCTACAGTTGCCTTCTTGCATTTGAAAAGTGAACTTTCACCATTAAAATATTAGCAGGTGGATGAAGTAATTAATAGCATCTATTTAGAGCCACACCAGCCATTTCTGTATTCTTCTGCACAATGATACTAGACTAATGGCTTAGCACATAAACTCTCTTACTCCAGACTTGCCTTATGCTCATCCTTTTTGGATACCAGCACAGCCTTGGATTATTCCAGGTAAAATGTATTCCTCTGCAGTTTCCTAGCTGGGCTAAGTTTTCTAATATAATGCTTTGCCACTGCCTAGTAAATCTGACTCAGATTTCTCTCAGCTAAGCCTGATATTTCTACCTGACAATCTGGGAATATAAAGCTGGCAAGTTTGTTACTAGATTTTTAGCTTTACTGCTCACCGGGGCAACAATTAATTTTTTGGGGTTATGTAATGAACATTGACTAAATCAATTTAATGCTGACATCAAAAGCCAATTTCCTAACCTATTCATGAAAATGTTTAGCCAAATGACACTAAGTCCCTGGATTCTTAAAACATGCCATTTTACGAAATATTTGGATAGAATATTGTACTGCTCAGTAACTCCAGGCAATGAAAGGGTGTTTTAGATTTTAGTTTGTCACATAACTGCTTGCAGTGAGCTCCTTAGCTGGAACTGTATTGATATATTCTTTTTGAGAAAGGTTTCTCGGTGTCACATCAGTGACACAGGATTAGATACCCTTTGAAGTGCATTTCACGCATGAGGTTTTTGACCTTAGGTGAAAGCAGCTGCGTAAAATGCAGACCCGGTCTCATTAACCGACCAGAAAACTTCCCACTTTCTTAAATTGTTACAATCTCCATTTATAGTAAAGCTGTAATTGTACCTAAGCTTCTCTGCTATACAGAGGAGCGGCCTGTGGATACCACCAAAACCACCTGTCAAGCTTCTTCATATCAGATAAGCCTTGGATGTTTGAACTTTAATCTATAGATGTCATTTGGTAATAAAATCCCATTTTCTAACTCAGTATCCTGAACTGCTCTCAAATCCATTTTTTAAGTTACAATGGATTTATTATCCTTTTCATTTCACCTACTTTTATCTTGCTGGAGCATTCAAAACTGAATGCTACTCTGAAGGTTTTTAAATACTCGTTAGGCCCTTCTTCCTCTGAATCAGATATGAACATATAGTGATAAAAATGTCTGTGGAGGATTGAAGTTCTAAATGACCCAAATGCATGTTTCAGCAATATTTATTTTCAGCTGAATGAAAACAGTAGTCCCTTTCTTTATAGCAATGATTTTCAGCTTTAAATTTGACACCCAGAAGAAAGGTGAGGCATCCTTAGACTCATTAATGCTGCTTTCAAAAGAACTACTCAAGTGAAAAGTGTTTGTGAGGCTGTGTTATGTACACTGAAAGCGTTTATATTGTAATTGTATTATCTATTTGTACAGGGCTGATAGGTCATTTCCCCTGGAAACTTAATACATTAAAAATTATATAATACAAATAATAGTAACAAAACATGCAACTGGTACCTGAAAAGGATGAAACCATTTCCACTCAGAAGACAGAGAAAACTTTCACAGTGACATCACTAAGATCAGGATTTCTCTGAGAGAGCTTTTTGCACTCCAGGTCAACAGCAAGCTTTCCTTACAATGACACAAGCCTGGGGGTCATATCTTAACTAGCATGGCTGCACTGTACTGGGTTATAGGTTGCCACAGGGTGCTCCAGTGCACAGATTACAGTTAGATCAGAAGGTCCCAGCTGAACGAGGTGGGAAGGTTGTAACAGCCTACCTGAAGTAGCTCGAAAAATATTTATCCTGGTGAGAATATTATGTGGAGCTATCTTGGGCATATCTGCACACCACTGCAATGTACAGGGTGGACACAAGACAGGACCATCCCTCGGGAATTGGCAGAGTCTCACTGTGGATGTGATTCAAACTTACAACTCCTCCTTTGGCAGAACTATTTAATGAGGTTTCTGTTCCTCCCCTTTCACCTTTGTCCAACTCACTCTGTGAAAGAATATAGATTAAATCTAGCCATCTGAAAACCCTTTTTCTTTTGAATTTCATTTTTTGAAAATAAGAATTTCGCTGATTGAAGGGGTTCCGTGATTAGACTTATCACTCTGACTAATGAAGCCAATAGCATCCTGATAGTAAAAACAAATAATTCAGGAAAAAAAGTAATGAGAAAGGCTTAACCAAGCAGGATTTCTGGAGAAAATGTCTGTGGAGTGGTTTTTGAAACATGTGCATTGTTCATATGGAACAGTGTTTGAAGAACACGGTGATTAAAGCAGTCACTGAATCTGCTTGCGAATAATGTCTCAATGCAGAACATAGAAAATGTGTTCTTCTCGCTGGAAATTTGTCGGTTTTGATATAACTCTTCAGCGAATTATTTGTGTGGAGGAACTGTAGGACTGTACTACATTTCAAATATTGCCTTTGTTTTCTTTAATGCTTCTTGTCTTGCTAGGGAAATATAAGTAAGCAATGTGGTAAGATAATTTAACACCTGAGTTAACAGTAGAGGGGGTACTATATATGTGTGGAGATAATACTGGAAGGTGTTAAAATACTTCAAAAACCTGCATGAATAACACCATCCCTTAAATTAGAAGACATTTCTTTTAATAAGTTCATAACTGTGTCTTGATTTCATTGAAAAAATAGGGAAAAGTTTAGTAAAACAATGTTTTTGTTTTAGCTTTATGTGTCATTCCTTTGACTAGTTTAGCCCTTCCACTGTTTTTCACACATCCATTTTAGTAGAATTATAATTTTTGCATGCTCCAAATAAAATTGGGTTTAGAAATCTTTATGGTTGTAATGCTAATCTATGATGATGTTAACTGAGGTACTGAAGATTTCTTTGCAGTATAAAATTAACAATACCAAGATAGAGATGAACTATATGATACTACTGTTGCAAGTGATCCAAATAAGATAATGTTTCTTGTCACTGATGTTTGATATAACCAAGATAAAAAGCAAACAATCAGAATCCTACGTTTCTTCACTATTTAAAATCCTCAGGGAAGAAAAAAATATTCTGAATAGGAAATCTACTTCTTTTAGATATGTACTAAAGAGTACTAATTATAGACATGATTATTATACTTGTCTATATATTATACTCACCTATATAGAGATGAGTACATTATACTAAATGTACAAATTATAGAGGTGATTTCTGTTTTGAATACTTAGGATGGAATTTATCTTCTTTGACCAAGGTCCAATTGCTTTCTGATTCTCTCTTCCTCTAACAGCTCTTTCTTTCCTGACAGTTCACATGCTTTGAAATCGGAAGAAATCCCCCAAAAACACACCAACAAACCCAAAACAAAAAACCCCCAAGGATGACAGAAAATATGCTGTCTGAGATCCATGACTCCGCTGAAAGGAAAATTCTCTTTTCATGTCTTTGAAAAATATATTTCCATATTAAATAAAAAATTACGTTAAACAAAAGACATTGATGCCACGATTAGTAAGACAGTGTGGTTAAGTGAGAATTCAGGCACGCAGGCAGTCACTATTGGAAATAAATTGTGATCAGCTTGCTGACAGCTCTCGCCAAAACACTACAGCCAGAAGCGGGTTCTTAGTGCGTTAGTCTTTTGTAAACCTAGTCCATGTAAATGATGCAGGAGCAGCATTGGAATGCGACTCTTGGTGCTACACTTTATCCCTATGTAACCAACATCAGAGACTAAACCGTAAGGAAAGGTTTTAGGGCTGCACAAAGCATTAAGCAACTAACTTCCAAGCAAGACATTTCCATTTTTATAAGTGTGATCTGTAGCTGATGTTTCAGCAGTGTTTAGGATTACCTAATCAGAATACTTTATTTTAAAAGTTGCAGCTTTTTAAAATTTAGTTCACCTGATCTGAAATTTTCAATCCTAAAGGTCTGAATCAGTCCAGAATATGAGAAAAATTTCACCCAAAACAGCTCAGCCTCTGAGAACAAGTACCAAGAAAAGATATTTTCATCCCCATGTCAGAAAATTCTGAAAATTTTGGAAACCTTTATTGATTTCTTAATGGTTGATCTAATGATTTACTTAAAATCTGGTAATTCTCTTCTATTTGTACTAAGAATATGACTTGTGTTGTTACGGTAAAAATGTCCTAGTTGCTACACCTGCACGTGGCCCATTCCAAGACGTCTGAGGTAATTCCCCAGATTGTACCTGTAGGACACTACAAGTGGAATACACTACTGATGCAGGAATTAGATTAGAAACAGGGACACTGTGCTGCTAGAGTTCCTTCGACCTCCTTGTTGGGTGCAGACGATGAGAAGGAGATGGGAAGCCCCAGACACAGAGGAAGAAAATACAAGATGCAGGTGTGGGAGAAATATGCACACTGTACAGAATGGAGCAAGTGCCAGTTGTCTGGAAGCTGTAAGAGAGATCCATGAAAAAGCTGGGAAGAGACTGAGACTAGACAGGGAGCACAGAGAAGGAGAGACGTCCTGGATCTGTGAAGCACATAGGTCTAATAAAACAACGACATGAAACATTTCCAAGGGCGGTAGACAGGTCAAATCAAATTGAGAGTGCCTGAGCCAAGACATATGGACTTGCTCCAGTCTGATGACGAGGAGACTGAGACAGACTGGATGTGAAAAATATTATGATGGCAAGTGTCCTGAAGACTGAACTGCAACACATACTGTTCTTCTAATATATCTCACTGCACATTCATGAGGGTCCAGCCTGCAGAGCACGTAAACATATAGAAGTCAAATATATGTTCAAATTTCAATGCACAGAGAATATGGAAAGAATGTGTGGCATATTTAGCACTGCTGGAATATAAGTATAGTATTTGGTTAGAAATTCTTCAATTCCTTGAGACTGAGATTTGCATTCATTTATTAAATGTAATTAAATGAATGCTAGATGTTGGAAGGAGGGGAAAAAAACACCTCAATCCACCTATAACTCAGCCTTTTGTCATCACTGTAAAATGACAGTTCTGTTTCCATAGCAATAGAAACCTCTGCTTACACTGCATGCCCACTAACACATCTAACTGACATGACTTTAGTTTGCTGTAGCAACCATATTGATACTAGTTTATTCAGGCTATCAAAATAAATTACAAATTTTACCCAGGGCATCATAGTTCTGATTTCATTAATCTCATAACATTTTTATATATCTGCTAATTGAGAGTTTGTAAGTACTGAGAAGGCAAACAAGAAAAAGATCTGAATAAGATTCTGACCACAGTGTCATAGATGTCAATAGATGAAGGATATACATTCTGGAACGTGTGTGCTGATGGTAGGACAGCCACAGTCATTTGTGCTCTCTCTATAACAACACTAAGTGGAAGAGCTGGTGCTCAAAGAATTTACACAATAGTGTATATATAGGTATATGCATATGTATAGAAAAACCCGAGGGTTCTTGTGTTCAGCTACGATTTTATCTCAGAATGCAGACTTTTAGGAGGCACAGTGATCCAAATGAACAAAACTGTAAATCAGAGCCTTTGTTACTTAAGAGAGAGTTACCATACAACACGCATTTAACTGAAAACAAATGTCTTCATCTGGTTTTTGAGGGGAGAGTAGATTGAAGTATCAAATTGCTTTACCTTTTTTTGGATTTTAAATTTGGTTAGAGATTTTTTGTTTTGTACTTTTTTGGCACATATGATCTTTCTTCTTACCCATAGTCTTGTATGAGTGAGACTATTTCAGGGCAATGACAGCCCTCCAGTAAGCCCTTCTAATGTCACTGCTGCAACAGGACTGTTGCTTTGTGTTGTGTTCCCTGCAACTGCAAGTGATAGGGGTAGGCTGAGGTTTCACTTCAAGCTTGGCAGATTATTTCACAGCCTAAACCACTTCTGAGACTCACCTAGACCAATTTAAGAGACAAAGGTGCTGTTCATTCACTATAATTAGCAGTTGTTTTCTCACAAATCTCAGGGATTCAGTACGTCATTTGGGTTTACAATGATTCCTTTATTTATATTTTTTCAATTTTGTGGAAGTTTCTTTAACCTTTTAACAGAATCACAAAATGTTAGACCTTTAGAGGCCATCTTGTCCAGTCCACCTGCTCAAGCAGGGTCACCTAGAAGATGTTGTTTACGACCATGTGCAAACAGCTTTCGAGTATGTCCAAGGACTGAGATTCCACAACATTTCTGGGCAACCCGTTTCACCTTCACAGCAAAAAAATGTTTCTCCATTCTCTGATGTATAATCCTTCAGGTTGCTCTGCAAAAGCAGAAGTTTGTAGAGATATATATACATGTGCATGTATGTCTGCATGTATATGTATATGTATATGTATATGTGTATGTGTATGTATCTGTGTATGTAATAGCATACATTTCCAAAGACAGAGCTTATTTACACAACTTTTTAGCCAAAAGCAACTGCTGGTTCCCTCTAAATGAATACTCAATAGCTCTTTAACTCTCTAAAACCAACTTGCAAAGCCTTTATCAATGGTCTGTGAAAGAATTCCTTACCCATGTCAGAACCATGACAGACCTGGATAATCATTGGAGCACCACCCTCATGATCATGACCAGTATTATCCTCAGCAGTATGAGTGTGCAAAGTGCTCAAGAGACCGTAGACAATCAGAGCTCAGAGAACTCTGTAGATGGATATTCTGGGTTCTCCGGTCCTCCTTATCATTCTATCTAGTAAAGATGTCACTGGAGGTGTCACGTCTCTATGTTTGGGGTTTTTTTTTATTTTTTTTCCCCCCAAGGTTGCAAAAGGCACCTGAACAGATATAGAACCCCAAAGTGCATGTATTAAAAAGGACATGAAGTGGCTCTCCACAGATGAAATTCTGAACTCCCTGGCCTAGGTGGTTACAGATGGTAAAAGCTTAGATGGATTCAAAAACTGAGTGGACAAAATCACTGAAGATTAAATACTGAGAATTTTATATGAAAATATATTCCTATACTGTTAAAAATCCAAGCCCACAGGTTTTTACTGGGGCAAATCAGCTCCAGGAAGCTTTGCCCAAGCTGCACAGTACTTGGGCTCAGATTTCTTTGGTACCTGGTGTAGTTCCAAAACATTTTAATAAGTTTTATGTTGGAGGGTGGCTGTAAATGAACAATGTGCAAAGGGGGTTACAGTCCTCTAGGGCTGATTTCGCTGCTTGAAACTGAGGGGGGTTAACGCATTCCATGAAGTATGAGGGCAGCTAGGTATGCTGCACTAATGATAGAGGAAAACTGCAGAATACTAGAGTCAAACCTGATGCATGCATTTAATTTTACCAATTGGAACAGTCTTTGGCACAATACAGTTCCTTCACAATGCCTGTGCACTGTCACAAAGATAGAGTTATCCTCAGCCAAAACCATGCCTTGGGGCATGTTTGCAATTAAGCATCATGGACACCTAACACTCAGGGTTAAGCTTGCTCACCAGCCTGGTACAAAACAGCTCTCCTAATGCTGTAAAAAAGTCTGGCGTTTGACAGCATAATGTTGGGAAGAAATAATTGCTTCTGGTCCCTTTCCCATAATCTTTCCAAAGGATTTACTATCTACAGAGTACTCAGCTAGATAGGCTGTGGTGTGGTTGAATACAGACTTTCTCATATTTGTTAAGTTGTCCCAGATGCAGAAACTCTGCTAGAAAGCCTTGTTCTGACAATGAATGAAAGAACTCATTCCAGCTGAGGAGTAGCAATTCCTTCCTTTCTAGGACCACACTCATTGTACTGTTCTGAACAAATCTGGCAGCTGGCTGAGGTCTTTTTTTCCTGCCCACATCTTTTCTTTTGTCCAATTTCTAGGGCAACCCCACATGGAAAGAAAAGAAAAAGCCTTTGGAGAGCACAGAATCCGCATTAACTAAGAATAATTCATAATTATTCATACTCACAGATTACTTTGAATATAAAAAGTGAGCGTTCTACAGAGCACATATTGTAATTCTATACTTTCCTGAGATGTATGGAAAAATGTTATGTTCTCCCAGCCATGACCTTAACACACATGTTTTTTAACTAATGTTGTTTTATTGTCTGAACCTTGCACTATGCCTCCCCTGGAGGCCTGAATCCTTACCTTGTTTAATGCTGCAGCTAAGTGTTTTGAGCAGATTTTGTGCTGGTTCAGTCTGCTTATAGCAGCCAGCCTGTTTTCTGTAAACAGTGTTGAAGGTAATTTTGTCCTGTTACCAAACAGACATTCCTCTTTTCTCCTGAGCAGTTCTCTTGGTAAACAGCCCAAGAGGGTGGAGAGGGAGAAGGAGAGGAAGGTGCATCCTGCAAACTACCCTATCTGACTCTACCAATGTCTCTTCAAAGCTGTGGATCTCCAGATACTTTCTACAACGTATTCTTCCTTGGGCTATCTTGTTGACATGCCTGGAAAAGGCAGTTGCTTCACCATGACAACAATGCAAATATACAGTTAATGTTTTTAAAGCTGAGACACATCTACACAAGAAAGCAGCATAGATTGGTGATCTGGGTGCAGCTTTCTGCCTAGGATGTAAGATATTACACAATTTGGGCTAATTTACTTTGTCATTCAGGACTCCATGCTCTGCAGATGCATTGTAAATAGCGAGTGCTTTGGTAAGAAAGGTACCTTCTCAAAAGGCCATTAAGAAAAGGTCAGGAAGGGACAGGACTACACTAAAGGATATTAATAACAACAAACAAATGTAGCAGAAATGAAGAAAACAACCTTGAGTGTAAACAAGTGTAACAAGTTGTTATTTCACTTTGTATACATGGTTTTACTTGAGTGCTTGGAATCCTTACCACCCTATTACATATTGCGACATTAAGGTATGAAGGTCATGTTACAGAGAACTACTGGTGTTGGAAATAGTTCTCCTCAGTCCTTAAACCTGTTGAGAAGCCACAAGGCAACATATTTTTTAGGTTAGTGGAAACCTCTGTGTTGTATTTTTCCTGGCTTCTTGTTGTGTGTCAGAAGTATCAAGAGCAGATGTACACATAAACATATATTCCTAACACAGGATTTTGTTGTTTTGTTTTTTTTTTTTTTTTAAAAAAAAAAAAAAAAAAAAAAAAAAAAACAAAGCTCTATTCTAATTTAATAAATTCACATACTGGGTACAAGTGCATGTGAAGAGATGATTTTAGTCTTTCTCCCTTGTCTTGGAGAAATATATGGGGTAAACATAAGCTAGACCTGAAAATTTTGCCTTGGCTAGTTTTGGTTCAGTACGGAGCTACTTTGCCAGGAGCTCCCAGAATATGAGATTGTGATTCTTTGTTTATTTCAGAGATGTGTATTAACGCACCAGGCTCTCTTCAGTTTCTTGCACTAAATATCTTAGGACAAGAAGCTCCAATTATATGTTTCATTCCTCTTCTTCCTGCTTTGAGTAAGTGGCTCAGGCTGGCACTGCATACAGGACAGAAGCACAATGGAGCTGTGCTTGCAGGAATATTGGAATTTTTTTAGTATCAATACTTGCCTTCTGCACTGAACCCGTGAAAGAAAAAGGCAGGTTTCTTAGGAATAGTTCGTGTCAGACAGGCACATGCTGGAAACAGCTGTGGAATTTTCAGAACACAAGCTGTAACCACAGAAGAAACTGTTGTATGCACAAAATGTGACTTCTCACTACTCTCCTAAAAATGTATCATCAGTCTGCATCTGCCATACAGTATAAAACAGTATTGAGGTATAACAACGAGGTCAAAAAAGCCATTAATTTACACTATTTGGCTATCACAGCACCTGTGGCTCCAGCTGCAGGAGGATATTGCTTACATTCACAAGGAAAACCTTTAGTGTAACACATTAGAGCCTGTTGTCTGATCTGTCTTGCAGTGTGAGCTTACCTGCAGAGGAGGTGGTGTCCAGCACTGGCTGTTAACTTCCAGCGCTCGCCTGCTTTTGCTGGGATGATGTGAAATGGAAAGGAAGGCATGAGTTTCTTGACAGTGTCTTCATACGAAGTGCTGGAATGTCAGCTACTGAAAAGGTAAGTGGCATCTAATTCCAAGAAACTGGTCCTGAGAAAATAGTTTACAAAGGTAAGGAGAGGTTTAACTTTGCTGCCTGTTTTTCTATTAAATAGTTCACTCTGAAAAACAAAGTGACTGATTGGTCTCATTATGAAAATTTATGATTTAGCACCTCCAAGGCAGAGCACTGGATTGCAGTGTGCAAAACCAAATTTATAAACAAAAGGTTTCCTCACTGAGGTATTAAAATATAGACATTTTATAGGAGAACACTTGGAACTGTAGCTTGAGCCAAAGTTGTAACATTTACTGTTAGAGCAGTAGAAATAGGTAATGACTGTTTCAGATGTCTTTTTTTGTTGTTGTTGTCATTGTCTTTTTTCTTTTTTTTTTTTTTTTTTTTTTTTTTTTTTTCAAAAAGTGGTNTTTTTTTTTTTTTGTTTTGTTTTTTTAACAAACGTGGTTCTATTGGGACTACAGAGGGTTTTTTCAATAGGGAAGTTGCCAAGGGTGATCTTCATTTCATAACAGGAAATATATTCTAAAACAGTCTTTAAATGCTTCCCCCTTGATCTATGCAGCCTTAATACAGTGCATAGGTGGAAGATTTGTCATAAATTCATGAAAAATATCATCCTGATTGTTACTATAACTTTCATAAACCCTGTTGTAAGAGTTCATACATCCACCCTCACAAAAAAATAGCAACTAGATAAGGGAGACATAATTCACAACATTCTTTGGGAAATACTGGCATTTTTTCTTATGGTTAGTAAAATTAAGGTATGGGATGTAGAATGTATATATACTGTTTCTGATGCTATATTTTTGAGCTCTCAGAAGAAGCATATTCTTATGTCATTTGGGAATTTATATGGGATCCAATCAAATAAATGCATTTTATAATAGCGCAAATAGTGCTGGAAGACCATTCAGTGAATGTTTATATATTTATTATGCAAATGATGGTATCACCATCTTTTAACATTACATAAACTTAGCTGCTAAGGTTGCTACAAAGTAAGCAAAATTATTTTATCTTAAAAATTAATTGTGAGTCTAGGAGACTAGTTCAAGGCCACAAAATATGTTTATGTTGGTTGATAACAAATTCAAGGAATACTAATCTTCAGTTTCCTGACCAGCATATAATAGACTTCTCTTTCAAACCTTCTTGTTGGCAAGATATGTCCTCTTTCCAATACAAACACTGCTGAAAGAACACTTTATTTCAGTTAAGAGAACTACAAAAGCAAACATTGACCAGTGTTGAGCTGTGTGGCATACTTCTCACACTCTTAGGAAAAGAGAGCTCCTGGTTCTAATAATACTCTGGGAAAATTAATTACTGAGTTGGAAAGTAAATGTCTGAATATCCCCAGTGGCCCTGGTAATGTTGTACATTCCACTTTATACACAGGCCTTGTAATCGTCAAAGTTTGGTCAAGATAAATTTCCTAAGTTAGATATATTTTCTGCTGTTTTAGAAGCTGTTTTCAGCCTCTAGTGAATGAAAGGTTAAATTTTTGTGAATTCTCAAGTATTTATTCCATGAGCACTACTTGAGGTTTTGAAGAAAAGAAATTTGACAGGTGTGCAAAGGAACTCTAGACTACAGTAAAAATTCAATTTCACTTAGGAGTTTTCTTTCTTCTCTGTGCTGACAATGAGTACTGCTTGCAATAATAAACCAAAAATTAGTCTGACTGACATTGGCTAAAGTACACAGATGCTTAATGTTAAGTGGGTTAAACCAGACCAGCCAGTACCTTGTAGAATACAGAATTATACGGCATTAGTTTGGTTTCAGAAATTAGCAGTTTTACCAGACATAATTAAGTCAAGCTGAAATAAAACCAGTTTGGTTTTTTTTTTTCTCACTGTTTTTGTTAGTGGATATTGGCTCATGTTGCTCTATTGAAAGCTGGTTGTTGTTCAGCAAAGAAAACAAAATTTAAGGGAACAGTGAGACAATGAGAAAGGAGCATGACTTAAGAATGTGGACAGGGTTGATGTTTGGACTGGATCACAGACATTATGTTATTGTCCTGCTGCAAGTTACTCTGAAGGTGCTGAAAGCCATGTAGACAATTCTGCTCCCCCGAAGTCCAGGCAGGGGCATCTGGGCTATTCAGTGTCTTACAAAACCTGTGGTCAAAAGAAAACATCATAACCTAGCTCTTTCCCACCTGCTTTCTTCCCTTAGCTCCCATGCAAGTGATAGACACAGATAATATCTTCCAGAAGCTGTAAATACACCCTATAGTTAAGTACATTTTTCAGAGATGACATCTGACATCTCTGTTTTAAAGACTTCAACTTACAATGAGTTCATTATCTCCTCTATAAACTGTTTCTCATGTCTAATTGCTCCTCAAAGACCTGTCAGGAATTTTCCTTTTATTTGAAGATTATGTTTGTCCAACTTGACTTTTTGCCCTTAAATTTTTTATGACTTATTCAGTAAGTCTTAGAATATCCTGACTGACAAACCTCTTCCATGTACAAGCAACTGTCACACACAATGGTCAAATCACCTCTTTGCCTTTGCTTTGATAATCTGAATATGTTGGTTTTCTTAAGATTAATATTACACAGCTTCTATGCACCAACGGTTTCTCTGTAAAACCATTTGTGAACCAATTAATCCTTAACAAGGGCACTAAGGTTGACTCTTCTTTAATTGAGAGGTTGGTTTTGTCTTTGTAAGGGTGAGAGTAAAGAACCCTGAAAGTATATATTAGAGCTATGAGGACTTCACAGATAGAGTTTTTCGTGTCTAATTAAAGTCATTCAAATTAAGAAAGCATTTCTGGTGCAATAGACAACTTGAACATTCTTTTAAACATAATCTCGAAAATATCTTTTCTATTTTCTGCTTAGGCAGGGCATTAAAACAAAAAAATCTTTTTTTAGAGAAAATTAGGGAAAAATTCAGAAAGCCAAGAAAGGTGTGAAGGCCCTGACCTGGAACCAGGGAACATGATGTTTTCCAGGACATCCTGTCTCTGCCTCTGGAGACAAAGATGTTTGTGGGTCCAGGTTTGAAAATTTGGTCCCTGTTTCACAAATATGCTCATGGTATGATGCAACTTCTATTTCTTACCAAACATAGCGTCACTGATAAGAAACATGTCAATAAACAAAAAGTGAGTATACAACATTTCCCTCTCAGAAATATCTGGGTAATTTATCTTAGAATCCTCTTTTACTCAAACGGTCTCCTGCACATGTAGTCATGGGGTTTCTATGAGGAAGAAGAGGACAGGATCAGAATATTTTTTAGTTAATCTGTCCTTTTCTCTGTTGTACCATGTGATGCCTCTTCAGTCGTGGCTGTGGAGCTCTCTGTGCTCAGTTTGGAGTGTTATCTGAAACTTCACCCATTTATTCTTTAGTTCTCTGGGTACTACAGACATTGAAGGAAGTAATTTGGCTTCCTCATAATATAAAGGGTTATAAATGTTCACTGCATCACTAAAGTTCATCACAGTGATATGAAATCAAGACAAAGACACTGAAACGGGAAGATTTAAACTACTCATTTGAGCCTTTCCATTTTATTAATTTTACTATGGCAGCATTTAAAAGTGCTGTAACTTGTGATTCGTCAATAATTTCCTATTCTATGCCACTGCTACTGAGGTGTTTAGTCAAGTAGACACAGAGGAGCTGATACTAGAACATTTCAGTCCTCACAAATTTTGTAGCAGTATTACAGAACATGTTTTTTGCTTTTCCATCATTATGAGAAACTGCTTACAGTAGATTTGCGAGAGGAAATTTTCAAAGACCAGCAAGTATCGAACAGAACTGACGGCGAGAAGCAATGTTCCTGTTGCTCTCCTACTGTAACCCAAGTTTGACCTCCAACTTACCATCAGCTACCGTAGATTTGGTTTCTCTGAAGAAGAGTTTACTTCTCATACCAAATGATGCAATCATTTTTCCAACACTGAGAAAAGTTACACTAAGCCCTGAGACCCAATAAAAATTCCGTGTTACTCAAGTGGGAGCTTGTCTTTCCATTTCAGGAGATTTTGTACAGAATTTAGTGAATCAACCTCCAGATCCAGTTACTTTGGAAGAAAAAAACATAGTTTAGATGCATCCTCTGATAAAAAAGATAATGAATTTAAAAGCTGAACTACTTAATCTCTGTGCAGAAATTATTTTAATTTTTTAAACATACAATTTACTTTTTCTCATCACTTCTCCATTATTCCCATCTAGGAAGTTAATTTCACTTCTTGTATCTACCCCAAGAAATTTAGGATCAAATATGTCAAAAATAAATATATTCTCTCGATTAACTAAGCAAAAAGATACCAGGCAGCAAAAAACAGTTGAACGAACGAACGAACGAACGAACAAACAAACAACAAAAAAAACCCCTTTAAAAGCTCCTGACATTTCAGATCATATTTGATACAGGTTTATTCACCCCTCTCCCCAGCCCCCAGTTCTGATATATCTCTCCACATTGAAGACAGATACTTCCATTCAAGAAAAAGGCTAGTCTGAAACTTATTTGCCAACGTTTTCTAAATATTTTATAAATGGAGTCAAATCATCTTATGTGACTATTAAAACCAAGTTTCTATTATAAATATGAAATAGAATGAATGCAATAAATTACAATAAACACATCAAACTAAATTAGAGGATGATAGTAATTGAAAGAGCTTGGAAGGAGGATTTACATAAAATAGGGTATGTTAGAAGCAGCTTAGAAAATTATAGTTAGAACCATGTTCTCCATTTTGAGTGACTGTTACATACTTCTGTTTCTCCTTGCTGTTCATCAGATGCTTATTTAAGAAGCAAGGGATGTAATGGGAATGCTTGCACAGAAATCATATTCTTAACTGGAAAACTTCTATACCCTCACCTCTCAGAAAAGTCGTGTGATAGGAGATTAACTGAAGAAATTTAGGAGGTGATTAACATTAAGTGCCATGAATAGATCTTGAGCTAGCGTTTTCCATCAGGAGTGGAAATGGAAATATGAACTGTTTACATTCTCGACAAAATCATTTATTGAGGAGCAGTTGGGTCTTTCTTTGTCCTTAGTGTTAAGGAGATTGGTTACAACCACTGTACTTTCAGTGGTCCTACTTGTCCAGGGATGACGTGGTCAGAGCTGCCCGGTGGCTCGCCATGTCGGGTCGGTGGATGTCCCCAAACCCAAACGCACTGATCCTCCCCCTCTGAGGCAGGGCTCTGATGCAGGTGTCAGCAGGAGCAAGGAGGAAGGAGGGGACTCCGGTGTAGTATCCAAGGAACTTTATTGTCCTCAGGGGAACCAGCAACTGAAGACCCCGAGTGAGGGGATTACACAAGTTTTTAAACGGGGGTGGACCCAGGGGTGGGAACAATCTTAGGACCAATAGGTGAGGAAAAGGGGAGGGATCATAGGCGGGGTTGGGTACAATAAACCAATAGGGGGAAGCTCGGGGAGGGGTGAAGTTCAAATGGGCCAATGGAGTAACCAGGACGGGAGAAGTTTCTGGAAAGGGGAGGAGAAATGGGTGGGGTACATAGAGGATTGACAACCAACACAGGGCATATAAAAGGGAGGGGAAACAATAAACTGATAGGTTGGGCTAAACCAAGTACGAAGGGGGAAAAGAACACACCATAACACAGGAATATTCTGCTACCACAGACAGAGGTAGCAGAGAAACTTAAGGGCTGAGAGGAACAGAGCTGCTAAGTGTAACCAGGAATATGATGCTTCCATACATGCTAAAAAGGAAGAGCTTTAAAGATTACAGTCCCATTATGAAGTTTATGCGCCTCCAGAGAGTTGTTCTGAACAGGCTTCAGAATGGAAATTTTGAATATTAATACCTTTATTCTTCCTATATCCTGTCTTAGACACCTAAAGCTTTGCTTGGTAAAGAAACCCCCCCCAGGTGTGGGGGCATGGTGATGTATAAGTGTTAAGGCACTAGGAGTGTCAGCACTGAATCTAATGCATGGTAACAAAGCCAATTCATGGGCCCTGTGTCACAGTATTGACAGCGCAGGATGTAACCCTTTGGTTTTCTCCACTAAAAGCATAATTCAGCCACAACAGCTACAAATATATTTTCTTCTGCCCATGTGGCTTGAAGTCCTTAATTTTTAAATTTTAATAAAGAGAAAGGAGCACAAAGAATTTTTCCAGTGAAAATTAAATTGCTTAATATTTGAAAGTGGACCTGTTCTGATAAATTACTGCCCTTTCAGATTTAGAAACTATGAGTGCTATATTTTCAACAAATATTTTGTTAATAAACCATCCTCTAGTGCCAAATTTGAGTGGATAAGAATGAGGAAATTTTAACCATAACAGTACAAAATCACCCAATATTTTAAACAACAAATCTAATTACATTAACCATATGCTTCCTTTATAAAATCTTCATAGCAAGAGAGATTAGCAGTACAATTACTTTCAACTCACTGCAAGCCTAGAGGAAGAACCAGCTGTACATTTGGGAAAATGAAAGATCTTTCTGTGCAGAGACAAAAGTATCCAATTCAAATGCATAGTTCAAAAATGCACTACAGGTGAAAGTTTAGTTTTTCTAGCTTTTCATTTCAGTTAATTTGTTCTCTGGCATGTGATTTGAGCTGAACATGTTGGCATAAATTAATCATAGCGTATCCTGTAATTATGCTTCTCACTATAACTGGGGGGAAAAGCAGCATGCTTTCTCAAAAGCTGCTTTAGTAACAGTCCTTACTGACAAACTGACAGTGTATCTCAGGGGAAAAAAAATGAGTCAAACTGGAGGCACATTTTCAGCAGTCAGAATCACTAAAGGTCAGTTAAGCAAAGCAAAACATCTCACTGTTTCTTTGAACTTAAATCTCCTCTACTTAGCTGTCCTTGAAATCAAAATGGCATCTTATAAAATGCAGGCTGATACTTCCCTGTCAGTGTTTTTCATGTATTTTAAAAAGATCTTAACACTGCAGCCTTATGCTGAATAAATCAGGTGCAAATCTTGAGAAACAAAGCTGGTCAAGATGCTGGTGGTGACATAATTTTTTAAACACTGTCAGTGGTTTTCTTCTCCCTGAGTCTTACATAAACTGAGGCCTTACCCACAGGTCAACTGATTCAAAAACTACCAGGGCCACTTATGTCTCACTGGCCAAGTAATTGCACTTAGCTTTCCTGTTGGATGTCAAACTCATAAAACCATAGACCAGGCCAGGATGTATGCCTTCCTGTTTATTCTCTGCTAAACGCTAGATTAAATGATTGTGTATGGAGCAAAGAGACTTATTTTTTCACTAAAGAAATACCTTTTTAGTCTGATATCTGTAGCCCCAGTCAAATATAGCCAAAATTTCAGTTTTTCACAGGCCTTCTTCACCAGATTAGACTATATGAGAGATGCACAGAGATCTCTGATATGTGCCAGTGCTTTTCATGGTGTTTACATGTTTTTTTCCACATGGATTTCCGCTCGCAGCAACATCCAAGACTGGTCAAGCCATTAGTAATAGAGTTACCCACAGGGATGTATCAAGGACCTTGTGTAGGTACAAACAGAAATGTTGTAAAGATGAACGCAGGATGTAATTCCCAAAACTACTGTCACAGACATAGTGAGTTTAGGATTAGCCTCCAAGCTAAAGCTCCCAGTGAGACTTCTCTTAAATGTGTAATTTCATTCATTAGTCTTAGGCTTTGCCTAGAGGTCATACTATTAGAGAAGTAATTGTGTGGTGCTCTGCTCTACTAATGCGTATTCCTTGTGACCATCCTTAGTTATGCTGGTTCTTCACTGTCACACTGTGTCTGGCCAGATATCTGACCTCCTCAGTGCCACAACTCCCTTGTCACACCATGCTTTGCTTCTGCCAGCACTGGGGGGAAAGTTGTGGGCTTTGTCCTCAAAAAAAAATAATTTCCTGGCAGTAGGTCCACTCATGTACATTTACTTGTCCCAAAAGTGACAAAAAGTTACATCTATTTAAGAAAGCAAAATTTGTGTTTTGTGACTGCATAAGCTCCTGTCAGGACAAGTTGTCAGTGTTTGGCTTCAAAAGGTGTTTTGAGGCCACAGTTCCCAGTTGGTGGCAATGTGTCTCAGCAAATAAATGGGGATAGAAGAGACCTTTCACTTTCCACAGTTGTTAGGTGAGATATGCTAGCACACACTTCCTGGAGCCCACTGTACTGAACAACACAGTGAATGACTATTCAGCTAGAATGCTCTAATAAGGGATGGAATAGGCAAAATATGAACATGAAATAATTATTATGAATATTTTGTGAGTATATTATATTTAGGTGAAATATTAATGACATGACTTGAAGATCTTACCCACCGTCTTGAGATGAGAACATATACATGGGACAGCTGACCAAGATGTTATTTCACTGTTGGCAGAAGTAAACAGTGTGTGGCTGCTATTTTGGGGCTCTCAAGCCTCATGCTGGTGGTGGGGTCATAACAATTTAAAGGCAATGAATGTTTTACTCTCTTCCATGGAAAAGAATGGAGTTTGCACAGAGAACCGTTCCAAGATGGTAAGTGGGATTATTAAGGCATATTTCTTCTCTTCAGCCCCCTCATTGCAAACCACTATACAAATCTTTGGATTGCTTTGGAGCATTCATGGACTACTAATTCAGGGTGTTGCCACAACCATGATTATGATCACTACCACAAAGCTGCAAAAGGCATTATATAAATTAAGATATTTGGCCAGTAGAAATGCAGTTAAGAAAGGGGAAATACCTAGAGAACTAAGGCAGGTTCCTTATATTTAGACTTACATTTATATGCAATATTTGTGTGTCTATCAAATAGTATTTTTCCCTCAGCTTTATTAAAGTTTGCTGACGTTAAAAACACACATCAGCTGCTGAGTTAAAGTGAGAAATCCCAACTTTAGGCAGTATCCTATTACCCTTAGTGATCATAACTATCCCTAGTATATCTTTTACAGATACGTTTACTCAGAATTTGAATGAAGTTGATGCTATAATGGGTGTCTTCCATTAACTACATTTATCTTCACATCATCGGTCTGGTCTTTTATGTTCCCCACTCCAGATGATGGTCCATGTCTTCCATGTAGATACGATTGGGACAGAGGAAACTGGTAAGTATCTGTTTTCATGGCCTTTTTCCTGATTGGTGTAGGTTTATGAGAATATAAACTACTCTTATCTTAGTAAACATTATTGCCTTTGCTTTTTCATTCTGGCAGAAAAACTTCTGCCTGTTTACAATTTTTCCTGCAGAATTATTCCAGAAAAAGAAATGATCAGCCAAATGTGTAAAAAATATTTGTTGGACCAGAGATGGGTGGGAAACTCATTATTGATTGTCAAGGTAAGAATGGTGTTGAGTCAGACTGCTGCAGTTTTAAATGATGTTGCAGTGCTGAATATTCCAAAGCAAGAGGAAAGAGCAGCAACTCCAGTCTGTGGGAGATAAATTCCTAATTATCACATGCACTGTGTGATTTTTCAGATGGATAACACAGCAGGGCTACAGGGGCAGCATAAGA
Source organism: Dasyornis broadbenti (assembly GCA_013397935.1). Lineage (NCBI taxonomy): Eukaryota > Metazoa > Chordata > Aves > Passeriformes > Dasyornithidae > Dasyornis > Dasyornis broadbenti. Next base: position 1,760,218 of record VZRN01006754.1, on the reverse strand, counting down.
AGGCTTATGACTGGAAGATATCCTGAAATTTGCTTCTGTTACTGGATGTTACAGCAGCTGACATAAGTTTCTTTATATTTTTCTGACATTTTGAACATTGCGAAAAGCGAAGTAAGGAGTCAGAAGGAGATGAGTGAAATACTTATAATTGCTGGAATGAACCTATGCAAATATTTTGCAGTACCTTTTGTAACAACAGCAGCAGTTGAAGACTTATGTCCTAGATTCTTTCAGTTTTTCCCTTAGCTACTTGGCTTTAAGAGTAGTCACTTGGCGCTGACAACCAGTTCTAAACTTAAGCTTATACTTGAGGATGTCTAACTTTAAGGGAGTTCATGGTCTTCTAAAGATTCCTCAATTCATCAGGAAAGCACAGCAGTTGGAGAGAAAAGGAAATTTTTTCCGACTCCATTCTTGTTTCATTCTCTGCAGTACTGTATAGTTTTCTTGATACTGCATTCTTCCCACAACTGCTTAAATCTCCCAGATCCATTGCATACATGGTCCTTCCAGAGCTTGAGTTCTGAGTTGCTTTCTTCCCTACTTTGTTCCAAAGCCACCTGTTATGATCCAATTATTAGGTCCTTAGACATACCCCTGTCCGAATTAAGGTGCAAACGAGACCGCATGCCAGTCAGTAGTGTGGGATTTATTTGGTAGTAAATATGAGAGAGAGAGAGAGGAGAAAGAGAAGCAGGAAAAGATGGGGTGGGGGACAAAGAGAGAGTTACAGAGACAGAATAAAAGAATACATCAGTGGATCCCAACGATGTTGCGTTGATCCTCTCCAGCCGATCTCCTTGGCGGTGATGGTCCCACCAATAAGCGTAGAAGCCCATGGGTTAATACACCTTTAAGCCAGATGGCCATGTCCGGGCATGTCCCCCTGGGGGAGGGGGGCTGTCCATGCTCTCAAGCCGGGTGGCCATGTCCGGTTTGCCCCTCCTGGGGAAGGCAGAGGCAGTGCATACTCTCAGGCCCGGTGGCAATGTCCGGGCATGTCCCCCTGGGGCAGGCGGGGACCGTCTGCCACGGCAGACTCTGGGTCCATTGCATCACGTGCAGTGCTGCTGATGTGGAGTTGGGCGTTTCCACAGCTCGGGCCAGTCTGTGTAAGGGAGGATGGGCGTTTCCGCACACCTGAAACCTCCTCCTCCCCCCTCAGCTGGGGGAGCAGGTCTGTGTAAACCCGGCTTTTGTGAGCTGTGCTCTTCCCCCAGCCCAAACTCAGCCAGCAATGAGTGAACAATGGGTCTGATTAGCAGCTTGACTTTCAGTCCAAAGTCCCAGTCTTCAGGGGGGTTTCTTTGATTGTAGCTTCCTTATAAGACTTTATATCAATGTTTGAGGCATTAACTATTTTCGGTCTCTGACACCACCCCAAGAGTCTGAGGTATTTGTACCACAAAACAGATGCACTTTGAAGCATAGGCGTCCATGGGGCTACAGTTCCATATAAAACATTTTAAATCCATGGAGCTAAAAGCAAAAAAGTCGTTAAGTGGGATGTGAAATTCCTATCAATCTGGGCCATCTGTACTTAAACATGGTTTCTCAAGCAGATATGAGAGAGATAACAAGGTGAAAGCTACCTCCTGGCCTTCCCAGAACTCCCATGGGGTGTCTTCTTGCCACATGATGTATGTAAGCACTGTGCCTTAAGGAGTTACTCTTCAAACTGCAATGAATGCTAAGCAATTGATGCACTTGGAGAGTGGAGATCACTAGATGTGTAACAAATCTACTTTGGGAGATAAGCGGTTAAACTGAAATGTGTCTCACATCTATGACTGGAGCTGCAAATGCATGAGGATTGACTTAATGAAGGAGTTTGTCTCATCAAATGAAGCTGCTGCATAAATCTCAGGGTGTTAGCAACACATCAAGGTCAGATACATCCAAGAAAGCTATGCACAAAAAATAAATGGAATGTGCCTAGTCTCAAATTATCCTGCAGCAGGGGATAAATTGTTTAGGCAGCAACATGCTGAGATCTGTAAAGGCATCTGAATATGTTACACACTGAAAAGATTGCTTTACAATTCATCACAAAGTTTAAACAAATTCTACGTATGTGACATGAAGAGCTTTTTTGAGAAGAATTTGTGTTCTGTCAATATTTGCAATGCTTTTTGATACTTTTGAAAGAATTTTACACTTGGTAGGTTAATAATACAAAGCAAGAATAGGTAAAAAAGACATATCCAGTGGTTACACTTGGTGAGATGGAGAATTTCAGCTTCAAGGAAAAAATAAGGGCTGTCTCCATGTGAAACTTAAAAAACAAAAGCTAGTTAATTGCTCAGAAAATTATTGAGATGTGGAACAATTTTCTGTTTGAAGTGAGAAAAAAAAAAAAAAAAATCTCCATGTAATCAGTCCAGATTAAGGGAGCAGTGAAGAAAGAACATTTGGGAGAAAACAGAAAAATTATAGGGAAAAGAGTGGTTACAAAGAGTAAAATATTCTCAAGAAGAATATTATATCCCTTGAACCCAGATCTGTCTCACTGCTATGCAGCAATGATTTGGTTGTTAGTTACTATTTTATAAAGGCATGGACAAGAATGGGTCACTCTCATGAAAGATTGCATTGTGGGTGCTGATCGTTGCTGACTTCTCTATTTTGCATCCACATGTAGTTCTCTTGACCAAGGAGAGATTCCCATCAGTCGTTTTCTTGAGTTTGTGTTCCTCATGCAAATATATGGACAGACAGTAAAATGGATTGGCACCAAAGAGAAAACCCGTGATTAGGACACCTGTCCCCTGACTATGGGGGAGTTCTTGGCTCCAGTCTCTGGTTCTACAATAATTTCTGTGTCTTACATCCAGCATAGGCTGGGAGCAGCAGTGAAAGCAGCAAATGCCCTTCTTTTCAATGAGCCTTACTAACCAAGGCTCGATAAAAGCTTCTGGAGACCCCAACCCAGCTGCACTGTGTGAGGCTGCTGCACACCTGCCCTGTAGCATCCAGTGCAATACAGACCTGGGAGGCATCAGGGCAGACACGTGCCAGCAACCTGAGCAGCTGAGTTTGCACCTGAGTTAGACAAACTAAAGCTGTGCTGTTGTCTGTCAGGAGGCTATTCTGACTCAGTCTGGCATTTGATGCCAACCAAACAGTTGTCTCAGGGTTGTGCTCCCTCAGTTGTACAACCAAACTATTGCTAAACTTTGTCTTACCTGAGGAGAACTGGGTTTCTGAGGAAACATTCTGTGAAAAAATTGTCTGTTATCCTGGAAATTAATATTTCTCATAGTATCTGAATAGCCTGAGGGAAATGGAGAATTGGCTTCCTTTCTTTTTTTTTTTTTTAAATTTTACTTCACAAGCCACATCCTTGCTTTTGCAAGGTGAAGAATATAACAACTGAAGATCTGAAAACAAGCTTTCATTCCTGGTAATCGTAAGTGCCTCTTAACTCCAGTGAGTTGCAAACAACTAGTGTTTGTTTAGTACATGTGGTTTGAAAAGAACAGGACTTCTGGATTTTTCTTAATGAAATATTGCTCAAGAAATTTGCCCTTCAGCTTTTCATGTGGCTTGATTAATTTTCATTTTTGTAGAAAACCTATTCTAACTGATTACTAACAATTTTAACCCATAGTAAATGACTTTTGTAGATACTTTTGAATATATGAATTACTAATTCCAGCTTCATTTTCAACTTCTTTTTCTGCAGTTAGCAAAGTCTTATGTCTGCTTTTAATATAAAGTCATGTTATTTTAGTTGCCTCCAATTACATACAGGGAATTTTTGAACACGTATTTCATAACAGTCTTTGTCTCCTTGTAAAAGTTTAGGGAAAATTATTTTCTAAGTTGATAATCATGAACTTAAAACCATGATTGACTGACTATCACTTTTTTGGACAAAACTGGATAAGAATTATTTCCTTTGGGGTGTATTTGTTAGAGAATCATATAATTGTCTGGGTTGGAAGGGACCTTTAAAAGTCATCCTGTTCAGTTCTCATCTGTTCTACCAAAATGATTAAATATTTTTATGTACATTCATCTAAAGACAACAAAATCTTCTGATTCTGCTGTACATTTTAAGGCTAATTGCTCTAGCATAGGTCTGCTTGAAGTTATAAAAGATTAAATGGGTATAGTAGCAGACGAAAGTTATTACTGGCAAAATGTTCATCTGCCTAGCTAAGAACAGCAATAAACTGCTTCAAAAATTCATTTCCTGCTCTATTCATGCATCTATTAAGTGTTCTGCAGCTTATTTCAAGACATTATTGGATTACATTAATGAATGCACATACAGTTTAACACTGCATGTTTGTGTTCAAGTCCACGAGCAAAGAGTTCCAGTGTACGGTCTGCTCCATCCAGTCTATTATACTGCCTGTACCTAAAACGGAGCCTTTAGACTTTTGCCTTCTACAAGAGGAAAAGAACCTTATATGCACTTATGTACAAACAGATGGTACATACCTTCAAAGTAATACAGATTTTTTTTACAAAGAAACCCTCTTATTTTTACATAATTATTTACTTTGTCAGTTTCAGAGGAGACGAAAATTTAGAAGTTCTATGTTTTATTTTAAAGACAAAAGTTTAGCAGAACATCAGCCTTTCTCTTTGTGTATCCTGTATTGCAATTATATCAGTACATGTAAAGAATGAAAAATGTCCAAAGCACAGACACAAAAACATAAAAAGGAGGAAAAAATGTGCTTTTAATCTTAAGAATTACATAACAGATTTCCATGTTACTGCAGAAAATGTTATTAGTGAGACTCCTCCACTAAGCTCATATATAAACACTACACCTACGTGATCTACTTGTAACTCTGTATCATAAATAAACCAGTCTGTGGCCAGAGTAATCACTTTGTAAATGCTCTTCTTTCCAGAAACCGTACCTGGGACCCTGTGCAGACCGGCAGTCAGTCCATCTTATCTCCCAGTGCACTTGCTCAGTGTGTCCTATGTGTAAGTCAGGTATGACTACATGCAGAAATAAATGTTAGGACATATTTTTCACTTCAGATCCCCAGTCTTCAAAGATGAAGATTTGGCTTTTGAATTTGATTTGGTATTTGTTTCTCACTATCCAAATCTATATTAGTTGACAATAAGTTAGATTAATTTTCACCAAATCAAGTCTTTTCTGCCTGTGACCGTACTTGGTACATGATCTTCCTGTCTTTCCTTTGATCCATGAGCATTTTAATCTCACCTGTAATTTTCTCTCCTGCCCTCTTAACAAGGGGATGTAAGAGAGCAGTTGTGCATGTGCCTGGCAGCCAGGCATCAACCCACCACAGTCTCAAGGTTCAGTGTCCTGAGTATCTGTTCATCTAAGAACATAGTTCATAAAAATAACTTGTTTTCCAGGAATCCTTCATCAAATTTATTTCCACCTAGGTATTTTCTTTCCTTAATCAGACAACACTGAATTTAAAGTTAAGACTTTGAAGTGCTTTATTCAATATATTTAAGTACAAATTAACTAATATTAAGCCTATATTTTAAGAAAACTTTCTCTTATTGTTTCCTTCTGAAGCAAAATCTCTTTAAATGCTCTGCAGTTGCTCTTCCTGCCTCTTTATTAACTAAGCATGAAAAACTCCTAGATCTCTTTAAAAGGCAATACCTTATGGTTGAAGCAGCAACAAGATAACATTTATGTCTTTGATTGTTAGAGGAAGTTTGTAAAATTCTAAGACAAGGATTAATTTTTTCATAGTTAGAAATGAGTCATCCTTTTTCAGTGACAGTGTAGAAACTGTCTTGTGGTCTGTCTAGTATAAGGCAGAGTTGATGGTCACTGAACAGTTCAGAAAAAGGAAATAATATGATAAAAGTACATATTAAAAGACGTTTCTATTTATATATTTATCTGAATATCTACTGTTACAATTCATAGTCTATGTTTAAAACAACATTGCTGTTTTCCACAGCTCACCTAATCTGTGTGTTGACTGAACATTTAAAAACACAGTTCAACATTTAGGTGCTGTAGAAATTAATTGCATGAGGGTAATAATTTTGCTAACAAGTCAGAAAATATCACTTCCAATTTTGTCTTGCTACAAGTACTGTGTACTACCTTAGGCAAAATAGCCAGTAACATGTTTCCCTTTCCCCACACAATATCTGAATAATGATCTTGACATGAGATATTTGTTTGGGAGGCTTTGTTCAATTTGAAAAGCACTTTGGTATCCTTAGATAAAGCGGATGATTTGAGTAAAACCAATTTTTTTCTGCGGTAAAAAATGGCTCCTCTGACAAGCATTACAAAAGAAAAGGAATGTAGTAAGAAAGGAATTCTAGAAGTTCAATGAATTTCGTTAACCAGATTTTTGCTCTGATATTTCAGAAGTCATAATTCACCAGTCCCATGTAGTTTTACTAGCTATCCTTGGTAAGCCTATTGAAGGTGGATTACTATTACTGTCCTGCTTCTCACTTCACAACATTCTCTTCATACTGTATTATTTTTTGTCAGCCATGTCATTTGGTTAATCAGTCTACTTCAGGGTCCTACACGACGTCTATAACTTTTTCAGCAAATACAAAGACGGATTCCAGTAAAAAACAAAGCAGCTGTGTCCTACATAGCACAGGCGTATGCTGAAGATAAAGAGGAATTAGCCCCACAGAAATTCTTGTGTGTTGATAAGACATGGGTATGCTGGTATAAACTGTCTGAAGCAAACTACCATGACTAAATTCTGAATCAAGTTCTTCTGCTCTTATGGCATTGGTCACCAAACCTGGGGTTTGCAGTTCATCCACTAGAAAAAGGAGCAGATGATCTTCTGTCCCTGTTAATGTTTTAGAGTTTTACATCTGATTGTTAAGAGCCCTATCCAGGCTGCCAAGACATCAGAGCATTGAACAGCTTTGATGCAACTGCTGTATCAGCTGCAGAAGGATAGGCAGAGCTGCACAGTCAGCCCTGCTCCTGTCTCTCCTTGCTGGGTAGGGGGAGACCCTGCAGCACGAACGCTTACAGCTCCAGCATGGCTCACTCCACTGGGCCGACTCCAACTGAACTCAGGTGTGAAACACAGTGTCTGGGCTTTGTGCTACACAACTGATTATTACTGTGATGAAAGGTTATTACTGTCTGCAAGTGTACAGCAGGGATGTACAGTTCAGCACAAGTGAGACTTGCAATTTCATAAAGAAGTCCCTAATATCCCAAAAATAAAGAGTTTGTGCCCTAAAGTCTGGGTTTCAGCAACAGGAGCTATATCAGATTTTCCTTTTGTACATATTGGTTAATTTTCATATTATCCCCACCAGCAAGGATATGATACCTTTATTAACAGTGAAGCAACAATTAACATATAACAGTAACTTTAGCGAACACAGAGGCCCTCTGTACCTTCCTCTAAAGACAGTCAGAGCGTTGATATTCTGGAGTAATTCTCAGTGCTACACAAGAAGATTGATCATAGCACCATCTCTGTTCTCACAGAGCACATTAAAAAATCTCAATCAGCCACTAGCATGGCACATTTACAGACTACTGGGGTGGGTTAGCTTTTCAAATTATTAATTTGCAGTTACTGTTATAAAAAAGAATGGGGTAGGGCAATTTGTTACTGAGACAAACACATTGACCTGCCAATGCAAAGAAGGTAAGCTAAAACTTTGGATTTGGGATCCACAAAAACAGACTTCCCAGCCAGCTATGCAGATCAGATTTCATTATGCACACACAGATGGTTAGACACTGATGTCATGACACATGTGCAAGTGTCCATGTTAAAACTACTCTCCAAGCATTTGCATAATTTTACACATAGTCTATAAGTCTTCTCTCTTGAGTGTGTAATTCTGAGACCTAATTTTAAATGTAGTAATTTAAAAAAAATCATAATTAAAAAAAATTATTGCTCTCCCAAGAGCCATAGCCACAGCACTCCATGCTAAGTCCTGTAAAAATGGATTCCAGAAAAACATCATTCCTCCAAAGCACCTACAATCTACCTATAGAATAAAAGAAAGGAACAGAGCATATGTGGGAGGTGTCAGAAACAATGATATGACAGAATTCTTTGAATACTATAATTTTGAGAACTAAGGAATTTTGGTCCAAATATGATTTTTTTTATACAATGTACTTTATGATCTATGATAGTACAAATTTTTTTTTTAATGTGGATTTCTTCTGAGCATTTGTCAGAAAAACCAAGGAACTTTACAAAAGAGGATGAAAAAGGAAAAGAAAGATCTTGTGAAAACATTGAAAATGTCTTGAAAACTTTTTCAGTAAGTGAAAGAAAGTATGGTCCCCCTTGGCCTGAAATTCTGATATTTCCGTATTTCAATCCTGTTGAATGGTACATCAGTTGTAAGTGGTTATAGCAAGACAGTTATGGATGAAACAATTTTTATCATATTTTAATGAAGGTAAGGAAATATTTTCAAGGGCACAAATCAGGATTATGCCTCAGATATTAAGTGGCTAATTTAAGACTAATCCTTAACATACAGTGCTGCTTTGGAGATGCACTTCCCTATATTTTTTATGATTTTTTTTTTTCTTTTCTGTCCCTTCATTTACAGAAAGTGAGCCCTGGGCGCTCTTTTTGTTTATGAGAATATTATGGGCAGTCATTGTCAGACTACTGCAGCCAGGCTAAAGTGAATTTACCAAGGGAATAAGGCAAATATGAAACTGATTTTGGATTATAAATAATCTGAATCCACCAGAGCTCGAAGCAGTGGGAGGCATCTGCTATTCATACTCGCTAAGTAAGGGTTGACTGAGTTCAAGATTCAGCATAACTGCTGGCATGCAACATTGGGAAAACATTGAACAGACATTTCTTCTTTGATTCTGTGTTTCTCATGTTTCTCATGTTTCTTCCCTCTTACCCAAGAGAGATGTTCCACAGTGTTCAGCAGATGGACCCCAAATACATAGGCTGACTGAGAGAGATATGGCTCAGACTGCACTGCAGCAAGCATAAAAATTTACATGACATCCTGGTTCTTGTACATACATGTGAAGCCTCTGTGTGTTATTCAGCACCATAAACTGGTAGCTAAAGGAAGAAATACCCCTTCTATGAACAGGAAGAGAAATTTGTCAATGGTTTGAATTCCCATCCAGTCTGAATACACATCTGAGACTAAATTGTAATAGGAGCACAGGAATTGCCATGGTGGACCAGTGCAATGGCCCACTTAATGCAATATTCATTCATTGACATGGTGAAAAGAAGCTAGAAGTCCCTTTAGAACAATGCAGCTGAAAAAAAGGATGTATATCTATGGTTCTACATAATGTTTTATTATCCAGTTAGACTTTATTGAAGGCCATTATTAGGTTTTGTTTTGTAGCAAAGGTTGAGGTTCATATCTTTTAACTGAAAGACTGGGGTTTTGTGCTCACTTCCTGCTTGTCATTTTTGTTGTTTTTTCACCAAGCTCAACTGGGATTCTTGATACTGATGCCTGAAAATGGATTTGGAAACCAGAGGCCATGATGCAGTAGAAAATTATTGCCTCACAGGCACAAAGAAAAAATGTTACATCTCAGCTCCTAGCATCTACTAGACTGTGATTTATTCACTTTGCCATTTTGTCTCTTTATTTCATCTCAGACTTGAATTTGGCAGCTGCTTTCTCCACAAAAGTCTTAAATAGAAACTGATGTTATCACATCTGAGAATTACTTCATTTCCCACCTCTAATGCCATAGTGTTGTAACCTCTGATTGTAGCATCTGAGAAGACATCAGCTGCTTAAACAAGATCACAACTGAAATCTAGAAAAAAGTGCAAGAGGTTAATAAGCAAAATATTACAGCCTTAAGGTCTGGTAATTTGCCAGATGCCAGGACCAATAGCATCAGGACCAACAGGAGATACTTTACTAGAAGATACTTCTCCTGTCCATCTATTGTGAGAGTGCAGCTGAGAGGAAAGAGAAGGTAGAAATAGCATAGAGACAACTTCACAAAGGCACTTGGGAAAATATTTCATTGTCTGGGCCAAAGTATATTATCTGAAAACAGGTTGTTGTGCCCATAAAACAGGTTCCTACTGCTGTACTTAAACACAGATTTCAGATTGAATAGGATGGAAGGAAACACTTTCTGGTGTGACAAAGAAAGTTGTGAAAGCCTTGGGCGTGCAGTGGTGACAGATGTATCAGAAGAGCTGCTGGTGAAGTGGCAACAAAGGAAAGAGGGTATAACCTCTTCTTACCACGGCATTGAAGGTTTACTGAGAGACATCACATTCTCTCTAATGGTGGTCAAAGCAGGTCAGTAGGCCTCAGATGAGTCCGGACTCTTGACACAGTGCATTATCTCTCATTAATATGAAGGTAGCATTCTCACAGCATAATCACCCAGACTATTCAGTTGCATTTATAATTCAGTGATGATTCAAAACATATTTATATAGTGCTATTATACACAGAAATTAAATCAAAGGAAAGAAAGGCTGTGTCATACAATATTACAAAAATAGATGTTTGGATTTAAATTTAAGATTACTGATTGCCTCTGCTCTGCTCTAAACATTTGAAAACACTCTTAAAAAGTGAACATTTGAAAGTATAATCTTTTTAGCTGCCAAGGAGCTCTGAAAAATTAAGAAACACATTCCTGATCAATTACCAGATAGAATCAAGAGAGTACATCTACTGAATCAACTTAATTCATTAATATTAGCAGAAAGGAGGTATCAGAACATCCCTCTAATGCATAAATGAGTTGAGAGTCCTGTTTCTGTCTGCCAGTATGCACCCAGATCTAGCAATAGCGAACATTTCAGAAGCTTATGTAAAATTTTCTATTACTGTGAGGAAATACTAGAAAGAGACCCAGTAATAACATTACATTGAATCACTTAAAGTATAGCTATAGCTGTGTATAACTAATGTTCCAAGTAAAAAGCATCCATTTAGTTCCACTAAAGCTGTTTTTAACACAGATAGTCAAGACTGAAAATGGATTTATTTTACCAAAATACCAATAAAACCAGTTTGATCTTAATGCTGCTGTTGTCCAGACCTGCTGCTGGAGGTCAGGTGCTAATTTGACCTAAACAAACATATATGGAGGTTCAATCCAGCACATAAAAATACCAGGAGAGGTTTCAATCCAGCAAGGCCTAAAGCCTCACTTTCAGCATGTAAGTAATCCCTGCAGAGTCCTGTGGCATCACAGAGTTGCTCAAAGTTGAGCAAGTTTAAGCCACTTTACAGAACTGACACTTGAAGTTCTAGGTGATAACAAAGCGCTTGTTAAAAACAAATAACGGGGGGGGG
>VZRN01006754.1:1650787-1746071 GCA_013397935.1 Dasyornis broadbenti | reverse complement strand
AAAAAAAAAGAAAAAAAGTAATGGTTAATGGCTAATAACATGAGAAAATTAGTATCTTCGTTCTAGATGTGTTTATTATTTATATATATGACTACAGAGAAAGATGTGTTTCTTGTATGTGCATGCAAAGCAACTGTGGGCTGTCAGTGCATGGGAACCAGCAAACCTTAACCTCCATACGTAGTGAAACTGAGAGGCTTTTCCAGGATGTGATACCCCACCGGATGTTTACAAGTAGAACAATGCATTAATCTAAAAGATACGTTTTGTATTTTCCACCTAATTGTTCTCAGGCATCTATTTTTGCAACTAGTAAATTGCAGATTTAAAAAAGCAAGAAACAAACAAACAAAAAACCCTGACCCCCCTTCCTACAACCCCCCCCCCCAGAAGAAAGCAAACCAAAACTAAACCAAACCAGAAAACACATAACAGTTTAGAAACTTTTTCAGATGTCTTTTGATTTTTGACATAGTATCAGTGTAAAAAAATTGCTATGGTTCTGTTGCCACACTTCTGTGTTTATAGGAATTTTTCTGAGTGAAGGATGTTACAGACAAAGAGAGAAACACTGAACCAAGTACTTTGCTGAGTGAAGCCCAGCCTAGGAAAGCTCTGAGAAAATTACTCAAACAATGCAGGTAATTCCTAATCCACCACACCTTTGTTTTTCCAATCCCAACTGTCTCTTGAACAGAGCATTCAAATTATGTTGTATTTTGCAACCAGACTGCATGCCCAACAGAGAAAGATGAGATCAGACTCTGGACATTTGTCCCCGGTGTTATTTGGTTTTCAGTCTCCACAGATGTCCTCACTATCTGTGTTAGTCAATCATTCATTACAGCTGTTTCACTGGTCAGAAAATGGACCAGAAAGGACAGAAATCTCTTTAGGCTTTTTAGGCCTTTCTGTCAGGATGAATGCTTCAGCTGTGCAGTGGGATTCACAATCACTAATTCTTGGATCAGGATTGCTAAATTTAATTCATTTGGGTAATACAGTCAAGCCTCTAGACCTGCTTTACAATAATGGACTACAGCCAGTGGAAGAGTTCTGAAGTCAGAATACCTGTGTGGCTTTGCTTATAGAGTATGGACAGATTAACCTACAGAATTCAACTTTTACGAAAATCAAAACTGACCCAGGGAGATCCAATTGTTTATTTTGCAAAAGACAGAACAAAATGGAAGTAGTTCTTATCCTCCTGTCTGAGACACATAGGAAAAGCCTTGCTCTTCTATAGATTCCCCAGGTGAGGAAGGATAGAACTGCATAGATGACCTCTCTCAAACTTAGCCATTAAGCAGTGTTTCCTGTTGCATGACAAGATTTTACTATAGCCTCCCTTCTTAAAGGAGCTCAGAGGCTGAGAAATGCTGGCTGCTCATACCTGTGTCATGTATCATGTACGGTTTCTCAGGTAGGCATGGAAGTCATGGTAGACATTTATTTTCCAGTTGATATGCATAACTATAAACAGATGAATAAGCAGAAACCAAAGAGAAAGCACTGCCTATGACTTTTTGCCAGTTCCAAGGATGATAATTTTTTTTCTACAGAGTAATATTCAAGTATGTTTTCCCAGCATTTATTTGACCATTAAAATCAGTAGCAACAACTGTTTCAGAAAACAGTAAGAAACGCTTTAACCTTTGAAGTAATGCCAGTTCTAGTCTTTTCCCTGCCTGCAGAGAGTAGTTACATTATACAGAGATGTAGCCTATGTCATTCTACCATCATGGCAGCAAGGTATGTTTCTATTCCTACCTATCCTGCAGGTCATCATGCTTTAGTTGCCAACATCATGCTTCAAATAGCATTTCCAGTTTGTAGTGATGTATATAGGCATCAGAATATATCAAAGAGTAGTACATCTTAAGTACTTTCACACATAAACATTCTTGCATAGAATGGAAACACAAGGTCATAGCCATGTACCCTTGTAGTACAGTGTTACCCCTGAGAGTTACCAGTAACAGACCTCAAGCTTTGTAGTGGATTTTTAAGTCTTCAGGAGTAAGGCTTGTCAGGCCTGCTAAATCTGAACATTTCCTAGCCTGCCTGAAGTATTGGTTTACTTGCTTTAGCTGTGACAGTAATTTCTCTAACTGATCAGTAGTCTGTGTCTAATTTGTTTTCCTCTTGTTACCTTTGTGAGGTAAAACCACAGTTTTATATAGCTAGTGGTAAGACACGGTTATTCTGTAGAGAATGAAACATTTGTAATTCTAACAAAATCATGTAGTGTAAAGAAATACAAGTCCAGGATGATAACAGAGGCTTTGAAAAGCAAAGACACTGGATGCAGCATAGTGCAATGCAGGCATGTGGTGATAATAGATGGGGTACAATCTTAACAACAGAGACCCCTCAGCTACAAACAACTATCTGATGGTCAGTTAAGGAAAAGAATAACAAAGAAAACAGAGAAATAATATTTTATATACATAAAAGCCTTGATATACAATATGCTCGGATGTGGATGTAATACAAAGCTGCAGACCAATGAAGAACTACAAGGTGTTAGAAAAAAGTAACTCCAGGTGGATCCCAGAGTAAGGTAAAGAAATAAACAATATGAGCATCATAATCCATTTCGCAAAAGACTTCAGATGCTGATAATTCGCCATAAAACACCCCTACTACCAGAATGAAACCACCTGCTTTATGATCAAAAAAGCAGTGGTCAGGTGAACATACCACCAGGAGAAGGGGTGGAAACTAACAAGTGTGTATATAAAAATTTCAGCCATATTACTGACACCTTTTCTGTATAGAAGCATTCCAGTTTAGTTTTCTAAATTGTCTATTATATAACATGACATGGAATAGTAATTATTTAATTCTTAAGATTTCAGGTATATTAACAATAAATTGTTGATTGTGTGTGATATGTATGTTGTACTTCCTCTTAGCCCATAAACAAGATTTTGTGTGTAACAGTATGACTGGTAAAAGTGGGACTGCTGCTGCACCCAGTGTTGCAATGCTGCTGTTGCTGAGATGTTTATCCTGGGGTAGGTATGTGCTCATCTCATATTTGGAATGCACCAATTTATTAATTTCAATTTGTGACCAATGTATGGAGGAAATCCAATAGCCATGAGACGTAAATGAGACCATTAGATAGCTGAGCGCTGTGTCTGGTGCCCATCATGATGAACACCTCTAAAAGCACATTCCCTGTCAGGGCCTTCCTGAGTGTGATGGGCAGAGGAGCTGCAGGAGCACTGGGCTAGCTCTGCTGAATGCCAACACTGGGAACAGGAGCTCTTTCATCACTCGGGATGGAGAGATGTGTCAGGTTAGCTGACTCACAGGGCTCCCTGGCCATGGGTCGAGGCTTGTCATGCCTGGCTACAAGCAGATGGCACAGTTGGCCATTTCCCAAAGAGCACTGGGTCATGCACATAACTCAAGGGAGACTATTTACCATTCAATGGTGGAACAACCTCCATTTGCCTAGGAAAAACCCAGTTTGAGCTGTTACAGAGAGCCACAGGAGAGTTTGGAGGATTTCCCTCTGGACACCATTTTAGACACAAGGGGAAGCCCTTTTGTCTTCCTTTCCTGCTGGGGAGCAAAAATACTCAGAAAAAATTCTTACTTCTAAGCCAAAAGTAGTCCAGAGAAAAGTCCCAAGCTGCAATAGCAAAATATCATTTAATACAAAATGCCCTCTTTGTAGGGTAGTTCATAGAAACTTCCTGTTAGGAATGGGTCCTGGCCCGTCCGGAATATTAGTCTGGGATTCACCTGCCAATACACTATCTGACCAAAATCAACAGCATGCCAGGAATCACGGCCATGGTATGGATGACTACACATCTGTGTCAGACCTATGGCATGACTACATTTCATTTACTAGCATAGATGCAAATACTGAGATAAATTTTGCACTGATTTACACTGCAAGCAAATTCACCGGGCAAAATTTGTATCCTCTCCTGTAGTTTAGTCAAGCCAGGCTAATCATCTGCTGGCTTCTGAGCTTCTCTGGCAATGATACTGTGCAGTAAAAAGGAAAACTGCCTTAATGTTTATGGCACACTGCTTCAAGCCTGAACTCCCTGCTTTGCCATAGGAAAGTCTAAGCTGCATTCCAGCACTTCAAAAGTACAGTTGTATTCATCTGTCAAAGTGGAGGGGTAGAAAAGCCTCATAAAAATTTTTTTCTTACTTAGGTACAACTGCGATGTAAAATTCCTTGTGACCTTTTCTGGGTTTTAGCTCAATTCATAGAAATAATTCTGATGCTTAGGCAACCCATGAAGATTAGAAATGACTCGGGCACTGTAGGATCAAATTTGTATTTAGTTTTAACTCCTGACCTCAACAGCAACGTTTTCAGAAATACATTTCTACAGTAGTTGTATTTGAACATATTCACTGTGTTATTTATGCATGTTAATACAGGCATTGCACAAATCTTATAAAAACTTCTTGTCTGACACTGGGACTCTCTACAGTCTGAGCTGAAAACTCCTGGTTCTGAGCCTCAGTGCTGTACAGAGCCCACATCCTCTGGGAGTACTTACAGAAGGTAACTAACACACATCTTGGGTTACATGTCTGCATTTCACCTGTCCACACATGCCACTATTTAACTTGACACCTGCACAGCACAGACCATGACTGCAGGACCTCATCTGTCCTGGTACAAGGGTGAAAAGTTGCAGCTCCCTTGCAGAGAGACCAGTATGTCTTCATCCTTCTGCTCATCACTGCTGAATCCGGCTAGCTGTGCCCTTCCTTTTCCTATCACTCCTGAGGGACACAGGAAAGGCAGTTATCCTGGAGCACTCAGCAGAGTAGTACAGTGACGTGGTCAGAGCTGCCTGGTGGCTCACCATGTCGGGTCGGTGGATGTCCCCAAACCCAAACGCACTGATCCTCCCCCTGTGAGGCAGGGCTCTGATGCAGGTGTCAGGCTAGGTGCCAGCACGAGCAAGGAGGGAACTCCGGTGTAGTATCCAAAGAAACTTACAGTCTTCAAGAGAACTAGAGACAGAAGACTCTGAGTGAGGCGCTTACCCAAGTTTTTAAATGGGAGTGGGCTCAGGGGTGGGAACAATCTTAGACCAATACGGGAGGAGAAGGGGAGGGATCATAGGCGGGGTTGGGTACAATAAACCAATAGGGGGAAGCTCGGGGAGGGGAGAAGTTCAAACGGGCCAATGGAGTAACCAGGACAGGAGAAGTTTCTGGAAAGTGGAGGAGAAATGGGTGGGGTACATAGAGGATTGACAACCAACACAGGGCATATAAAAGGGAGGGGAAACAATAAACTGATACGTTGGGCTAAACCAAATACGAAGGAGGGAAAGAACACACCATAACAATATAGACTCACATAGCATGGTAATGTTATCTTCTAATATTTTCAATATTGTTGATATCAAATAAATTTATAAACATGCTATACTGCATCTAACACATCATCCCCTTTATATTTAGTGGTGAACAGCACAGCTTTAGGTGCTTCTGTTTGCAGATGCTGGACTGTGCTAGAGGAATTTCACAAATACCTGAATAGCTGCCTGATGGTTTTCTACCCTGTAAGCAGTGTGCAGAAGGTTATTTGGTGGCAAAAGACACAGAGAACCTGATCTACAGTCAAGGATTTCTTGTATGTTTTTCAAGGATTTCTTGTATATGGGAATCATCAAGTGATGTGGATTTATAAGCCGTGGAAGAACTTCTACAGATCCTGTAGATACCCCCATGAAGAGTGGCTTTGATTAGGGACGACAAAGCATCTAGAATATCTTCTGAATATTAGAATACTTTCTAGAATGTATGGAATATTTTCAGGAGGTAAAAAGATGGGGAGAACACCTCGGGTCCCTGGACAGACAGCTTAAATTATTCTGCTAAGAACACTGATATGTTAAAAGCTCTCAATACTATAATAATCTGTGGGAATGGACCACAGGATCAGAAGAGCAGCTCAGACACAAGCATGTGATTAGCAAGCAAGTTTCTTACACCTTCTTTTAGGAAATAAATAAATATGTATACCAAAAGTATGAAAATGTTTTTGGTTTTATTAATTTTGTTATTTTTAAAATGAGCGGTATCTTCAAAGGATATAAAGCCTGCACTTTAAGCAGTAAATCTAAGAGCATTATCATTGCATATATATGTAACACTTTACAGCAAATCCTTTATCATTTCTGATTCAGAGTTACAGGGAACAGACTCAATTCTTCTATCCGTAAATTCCTTCTGATGAGATGTCACTTATCTCTAATAGCAGGATGTTTTTAATTAAAAAGGGAAAGATAAACTGAAATGATACCTCATGTCTGTTATCTTTACTACTGTGCAAGGCACACACAATCTTCTCAACTGTTGCCAGTACACATTCTTAATAATCAGATATGTAAGACTTAAAAATAAGTGTTTATGGAAAGTTGTCTTGACCACATCAGTTTTTATTGAACTCATATCATAATTGTACTTTTCTTTGGTAGCTGAAAGAAATTTAATTTAACCTGGATAATATAGTTTTATCTAAATAAATATTCCCTAGAAATGGTGGAGTATGTGTGGTGTATGAACTACCTTTCTCACTAACTTGCAAAGAGGAATGTCAGTATCAGATAATAAAGAAAAAAATCTAGTGAATTTCTATGAGCATCTAGCACATTTAATACTGTCAATTTTTCAAACCCTGTCTTGTGATAATCTTCCAACTACCCATAAAAAACCAAACCATGTCATTAAAAGAGAAAGAAGCAGTGAAAACTTGTTTTTTATTTCCTTTTGACTTAGAAGGAGTCTGCATTTTTTCTGCACCAGTGCTAATAAAAAAACCACCGTTCTGAAATGGTAACACAATATCTGCTTTTCTTCATTATTATCACTGGAATAATACTTCAAAGCACACAGGGAACCTGTGCAAACAAACTAGTGAGCCCATTGCATATAATCGGCTGGAGGTCAGACAAAGAGAAGGAAATTATTGCCTTATAATCCCCTATGCCAACAGGATCAGCACACATCTCAGGAGGTGCTCAGGTCAGGGAGCATGCACAGAGCCTTTGTAAAAGATGTTTGCTGCTTTCTCTATAAAATCCCCATAATACAAGGAGAATGTAGAGGAGCCTACACTCTTCGAAGAACAGGATAGGTCTTAATGCACTCATCCAGGAAAAGATTCCTTGACGTGAGGGGTTACAGACCCCTCTCCCACTGCTCAAGATAAGGATCTCTTTACAGCACGGGCACACATATATAGAAGTTGGTTAGAGGTTTACCTGCCACACCATTTGCTGAAACAAAGCCATATGTGGATAGAGTACCTTTTTGTTTCCAAAGTTCACTTTAACATTAAATGTATAAGAGGCAAGGGAAGTCAAGACCAGATTCCAGGTCTCCAACCCTTGAGTGCACCAATGACTGTGATTGATGCTCCTTTAACTCTCTTGGCTCCACAAACTTTGTATTCCTTTTTCTTAAAAGGCCTATTTTTGACAATTGAGGTGGACAGGAGACTCAAGTCTTGTAATCCATATGATCAACATAGACTGGTTTTGAAGAAGGCATCTGAAGGGAACACCACTGTTATGTCTCCTCACCACATGGAGAAGGAAGACAAATGCATTGATTCAAGGGCCTAAGATCCAAAGGAGTGGTGGGAGATAAGGGGCAGGTCAATGTTCAGAACCTTCTATTTATCATCTCCTCATTCAGCTCAAATTGCTGAGGTTTTTTTTAAATGCCCATCTCTTCTCATGTTTTTTTTTGAAATCTAAAAGTCTAGCTTTGGGTTTAGAACTCCAGTCTGGGGATCCTAGAGATAAAGCCAATATATCACACTGTCTGACTTGCAGCCCGTATAAACAGATGAAATTTAGTTTATCCCAAGTCCCTAGAAACAAAAACAGCCAGTAAAGAAGTGCCAGGGAGAATAGTAACCAGAGAACTCAAATTGTTGGTGAAAAATTTAACACTTTGAAATATTTGTCCGTGTAACAGATAAAAAAATAAATAGAGAGGGAAAGAAGAGCTGGAGTAGTCATTATATTCAAAATCATATATTAACTCTCCAAAGAGACTCATAATAATCTGCACCAGGCTGCCTTCTTACCCAGCGAGTTTAGGTTGAAATCAATACTGAAAGCAGGACTCCAGTACTTTGAAGACCACTGTGGAAATGGGGCACTACATCAGCTTTAGTATTAAGTATAAAACACTCAACAGGAAACAAGAGCAAAAGTATCAAACGTAAATTCTATTCAATATACAAAGCAATCTCTCTCACTTATGTTTACCTTTGACTCAGCTGAGACAGCACTTCAAAGACTGCTCTCTCAACTCGGGCAGTCAAATATCAGTGCTATGATAATACTGATTGGTTTTGAAAAGGAATAAATGGAGGGCTTGGGGTCTTGCTGTGAGGACATCCTTAGTGTCTTTTATTCACCATATTTATGGTGGATAAAATTCATAACACTGCTGAAAGCAGATAACCCAATTAAGCACCTCTAGATTTACAAGGTATGCTAGAGATACACAGGATTCATACTTGCTCTCTGCCCAGGGTCGAGTCACTTCTTAAGATTACTGACAACTTGTAGATAACCAGTTTGAGCTATTTGTTACTCTCTCCAAACTTGCTGTCTGGTAGCCCACCTGTGCTATTTTTCTGCCAGCTGAACCACCTGGAAACTTCCACCAAAACAGAACTCTGGTATTGGAGCCTACTTGCAGCTTCACAGTGTTCCTCATTGGGCAGGAAACTTTGAATTCTGCCTTTGAGCTTTCAAATGCAGCTGTGCATTGGACCGGTAGACCTTGCCATGACTTGCCCACATTTCACAAAAAGAGTTATTACTGGTTTTCTGTGATCTTCATATCTACTGCAGATAGTGTACCTAAAGTTTTATTCTTGGCGTTAGTTTTCTTCGTGTTAGTCTGACAGCCTGAGCTGCTGATGACTTTCTTTTACCCACAAGAGTGGATGTATCAACAGAAAGAAGGAAATAAGTAATTTGTAACAGATAGAAGTGACCCTTTAAGTGGCTTGAAGCCCATAATGCCAAAAGGCACCTTGATCCCCGCCTTTGTAAAAGAGGTTTAGAATGCTGCCAGATTTACAGGCTTGACATCATACAAGCTCAAGGGAAAGCCTACCCTCCCTGTGTTGTGCTTGGAGCCTTCCTGTATACTCTAACGGGTAACAGAAAAGGAAGCTCTGAGACAATATGATGGCTTTGTGCAGAAATTATACTAGGGGAGCTCCAGAAGGGTAAAACACATTGAGTCTTAGGACAAAGGTAAGGAAAAGAGTCCAAGGAGGTGGATTGATGCTGACCACAGAGAACAGCTGAAAATAAAGAAGAAACTCTCAGGCCAAGCAACCAGGAATCAAATATGAAAACAAAACATGACAAAAAGAGAAGGAAAGAAAGGACAGGGATTAAGAATACATAAAAATGGGAGGACAGAGAAACTAATGACAGAAAATGAGAACACTGCACTGGAAAACAAGCATTAAGAGAAAGACTGAAAAATAGCAAACTGAAAGGAATATGGAAGTCTAAACAAATGGTAAATGAGAATCAGATGGCAATTTTTCCCAACATTTTTATTCTTAACTCTGCTTGTTGCCTTAGCTCAAAAGTGGAAGAGGGGAAGAGATTTTTCTCTCATCTGTCTTGTAAAGTTTGGACTGGGCAATATCCCTTGGGAGAGCTTGTCTATGGTTCTGTTCAAAGTGCTGTAACTACCTTCGCTCTCCTAGACAACGGTGAGCTATGCAAACCGCATAAGCATTTTATGGATGTATGTAGAGACTAAGTGCAGATGACCAGCAAGTCAAGAGGAGATGTCTATACCTCAGCTTCTAAATAAACCTACAAAGGTTATTTACTGAAATCCTGTTTCAATCCAATGGTCAAAATGACTGTGTTAAGAAATGAAACTCAGAAGATATGAAATATTCATGTATTCTTATATGAAAAATGGAGTAAATATGGTAGATAAATTATGTATTTTAAACTATTATCATTAAAAGAGATATATTTGACATCATGTTGTTGAGTTTATTCCTTTGACAACTGCTACAAATCTGGGTGGACTTAAACCTTAGGGTCACAACTAAAATCCTAGCAATGTACAGATGCAGCTGTTTCCTGTTCGTTATCAGTAATTTTTATCTTCCCTTTGAAGTTAATCTATCCATCAAGTTGTACAAAGCTCAACATAGGGCTTTTTACAGATTTGTTTTTCAGAAAGGACAAGGCCCCTCTTTTTTCAGTACAAAGTTTAACTTTATTTTAAGCTCTTTTCTTACTGATCATATATATTTGGATGAGTGAGTTGCAGGTGCTCATGGAAAGAGAAATAACAGTTTTTGATGATTTATTCAAACATCTAAAAAATTCAAATCACTTCTGCATTAGCGGTCTTCATTCTAAGCCTTTAAAACATTCAGTAAAACATCAAATTTTCTTTTCTCAAGCATGAAGAGTAAGGAAGCCACAACTGGGTTTATAATTGGTATCTGCCTTTTGGGAAAAATCTCTCTGTTTTGAAGATGGGATATTGAATCTGTTCAAACAAAACCCAGCCTTCTCTTACAACTTCCTCTGAACTTTGAACCAATTTAATTTTTTTTTTAAGCTTCAAGTACTTTGTTTTAGTTTTTTTAGGGGTTTTTTTTGTAGGCTTCTTTGTTGCTCAGTGCAGGCATGCAGGGAACAGACACACATTCACCCTGGTATTTTTCTGTCTTGTAAGTTAGTAACAGAGGTTTCCTGAGAAAGTCTTATCCTACATGTTTTTTGATACAGGGCTGTTTGTCAGTATTGAGATCCCTTTCACTAAATATCATTACATCACCTTTCCACATCTCAGTTTGCATATTTTTGCGGGAAATAGGGAGGATCTGTTAATGCAAAATTGTATGGCAGCTTTAACTTTTAAAGACTTTCTTGCCACAGCTCGTGTTTAAATTATTAGAAGTAGTGTTAGGCACAGGACAATGATACTGAAAACAAAAGTGAAGAAAAGTACAAGAAAATGAGTCAATGAAAATACTTTTCTGAAAGTCTATTATGTAACAACAAATGAGAAAAAGGGACACTTTGCCATTTTGTTTCTTAATTAACTTTAAATTTCAAAATTAAATTTTAAAATACAGTTTTATGTTACAAAGATGGAAGCAGCCCCCTTACAGTGGTTTAGGATTACCTGACTTCTGCTCACTGTGAGCAAAAAAATATTTACTTGAGGAATGGCATGGGAATTTTCAGCAGCCTTAGCTTAAGTTACATGAGGTACTAATGGAAGCATAAGTTTTTTGCTGTGAGGTCACAGTTTCTGAAAGAAATATATCCATTGACCTTCATGACCAACGTATTGAGTAGAAGCAAAATGTTCAATACTTTTTATTCTGAAAAATATATTACAATTGGAAAGACAAATGAGCTAAATGAATGATATACCAACACACATCCTCAGATAAAGAAAAGTTAAAGTGGAAAACTAGACAGAAAACATACAAGGTTAAGGTAAGAGATGTGTGAACAAGTCTGTCTGCAGTCTGAATAATTTCAAGACACTGTAGTTTACATCTTGTTCTATATTTCTTCACTTAATACTTCTAAAGCAGCTCAAAATAAACAACTGAAGTATCTTTCAAATAATATATAGTCTGTACTGCAGGAGTGAAGGCACAATATTGAAGATATCACTTGAAGCACAAGAAAACAGAGAAGCAAACCTTTAGCTAATTTATAGAATAGAGTTCATCATGATAAATACTTTTAGAACCCATTGTAATATTTGTAAGAATCTTGCTTACAGTCTGAAAATTATTTAAATGTCATGGGCCACAATATCAGTATGGGTACTATGATTTCTCAATGTTTGTGAGCATGAGCATTGAAACTGAAAAAAAAGTTGCTGCTGCATACATTTTGTATGCTCTGGATTTCCAGTGTATCTAGTATAACTGGAAGCTGATAAAATTTTAAAAATAGTAAAACTGAAAGATGGATCTCCTGTTATCTGAATAAAACCTGATCTCATTGTGAAAGTGAAAATTTCTGAAAAACTTACTCAAGCTGCTACAATTAGCAAAATGAATGCATTCTGGAAAAATATGTCCACGCACATAAATATACAGTGCAAAGCCCTACACCAGTATTTTTCTGACCTACAGAGAAAAAATGCTTGCCTAAGTCAGTAAATAATGAGGAAGGTCCAAAGCCTTGAAATTAATAACCACCCCTTTTTCTCAAATGCAATAAGTTTCTTCTATGGGTTAATAGCATTTTCGGAGTTAGAGAATCATATCAAGTAATTAGTAATGCTGATAGCTCTCACGGTTTACAATCAAGGCTCCTCAGCCCGAATCCAGAGTAAAACTTTGCTATGAACAACAGATTTTTGCTTTGGGTTGCAAATGCCATTACTAATTCCTGGCACTGTCTTGTCTGCTCTGAACTGGAAGCTAAATGAGGAAGAGCAAATATTACAGATGTAGCAATTGTGCACTTTGGAACCCTTGTGATGAGCCCAAGTGGCTCTACTAGCCTAAACCTAATTCGGACACATAAATAGCTTGCCTCTTTGTTCCTGAGAGGCAACTGATCTTATCAAAATGTTCACAATCCGTGGCTGCTCTTCAGTGACATGCTTTCTAAACAAGACACCTAGTCTGGGCTAAGAAAATCTTTGGGCTCTGATTTACACTCAGAATTCAGCTTTTGTAAAGCATGCCACTGAGTGCCAAAAGCAAAGGCTCTATTCCTGGTTGGCTTTTGACCGTTTGCACTGTTTTCTGAAAATCCATTTTGACTTTCTGTGCTTAAGTTCCACCACCTAATACAATGCGTATCCACCTCAATTTATGGCTCCAAATTCTAGCATGGGATAGCACCAAAGGCATTCATTGTGGAAATTACTGTACCTGTGAACACAATAATTTCTTATTCTAGTTGCACATTTCTGAGTGTATTGCCAGACAGCAGTGTCCAGGAGTGCAACTTGGGCAAACCTGTCGTTACTGCGAATGGTCATTCTCACCCACCTTCAAAAAATACCAAGGGTTATACAAGTAGCCTGGGAGTCTTTCATTTTTGCATGAGTACACTTAGCCTACTGCTCTCATCACTGGCTTTTGTTTGTTTGTTTGTTTGTTTTTAATGACAGTAAAAAATTAATGAGAAAGTGAGAATTTAAAATTTTCAGGAAAAATATGCATACATGGTTTTGATAGTAGTTTAAATAAATTGCTTGAATTCTATACCACAAGGTAGGCATCTACATGACTTTAGTATATCTGACGATCTTCAGCAACAACAGCTGCTGCACTCATGGATAGCTAAAAGCTTTTCCTCACAAGTAAATGTCTCTATGCAAAAGAAACAATCAACCATCAGACTGGTGCTTCAGTTGTCTATGCTGAGCATTTGTTTAGTGATCTTGTTTTACTACTGCAGATGTCAGAAATGAGTGTTTTAAGATTGCTTAAAGAATCCTATGTAAAAGTATCAGTAAAAATAGTTTAATATAAAAGCGACAGCACGCAAAGATCATTGGCAAGGTTCACTCTGCTACTTACTAGCTGGTTAAAGCACACTGAGGAAAAGCAAACAAAAATCCAGAGCCAATCAATCCAAACCTCCAAAACAGCCTGGAGGGAAGGAAAAAGGGTGAGAAGGGATATGAAAGAATAGGAAGGGTAAGGAGAAAAGGGAATACGGCCTAAAGAAGGGTAAAAGGGAATATGGTCTCAAGGTCCAAGAGCACTTAAACTTTAACAGCACCTTAAACTTACCAGCATTTAACTCAACTTATAACTGAAGTTAAATGATTTAACAAAGGATTCATATAGGATTCACTATACCACAACAGTAACTTACTTACAGAGGTAACTTAAAATTCTAAAGTACTTAAGAATCCAGGAGAGCAGCATTTCTCGTGCATTTGCTACAGCGTGTGCACACTTGCATGCACAGCCATAAAGTCTGTTGAAGGTGCCTGTGGAAAATCCCCTTAAAGGTAGTGAAAAACCCTCTTCAGATGCCTTTGTGAAGGGTAGAGCCTCGAGGAGTGGGCGTTACCGTTGTTCAGGGATCCTCTGAGTACAGCAAGTGTGGGAGTTCCCTGGCTCTGAGAGGCCTCACTCAGAGGGCTTTGCTGGTCACACCTGCTGTTCCAGGAGAGTTCAAAGGGTCTCACTTTGGAGCTCTGTTTGTAGGACTGCAAGAGAGGGGCTTTGGTCATAACAGTGTTCCATCCTGGCCACACTTCAGGGCAGAAGCTTCCTTTGAAAGTGTGAGGACAAAAAACATTATCCCACTTGGGTTGTTATTCAGCCAAAAAATGTTTGCAAGGCTGATCATAAAAAAAAAGAGCAAGAGCTCATTAGACATCACAAGTTCCTGGGAGCAGACAGTGTTTCTGATAAGCTCAAGAAGAGCTCAGCCTGGATGCTATTCATCAGGATCTATTTTTAAAAGATTTTATTGTGACATTGGGAATGAGGAATGTATCATGAACAAAATATCCCATTGCATTTTACTAGCACAGTATCATATGCATACAGTCAAAAAATTATTTTAAATTAGGAAATCATGTTTTACTGGCACTGACTTTTAGTCTGTAAACATATATATATGTGTTTAGTCTATGTAAGCTTATAAGCTAATGTAGGAAGAGAAAAGAAATTTACATAATATTGTATCATTAGATAAAAAACTAGGTGGTCTTAGTATTTCAATGCTTTTGTGTCTTTAAAATTTAGAAGATGCTCTGATAAATTTACTGGACAAAAGCCCAAGTTTGTGACAGATTAATATAAAAATAACCTTTTTGTCCTACATAAGCTGAGTGCTAAAAAAACTCCTTTTCCAATATATTACCTTTTACATTAGAAAGACAGATTTTCAAAGGCTTTTTTTTGGTAAAGAGAAACATGCGCTCTGCAGTACTGACTGCAATTTGGGACATTTATGCTGATATTCACCTTCCTAAATTTTAGACATCTGAGATTTGGACTTGTGAGTCTAATGTAGTGACCTTTGGCTATTTACATAATCAACGGAGAAAAGCAGAGATCTGCCAATTCATTGATATATCAATTTTAGTATGAAATAATCCTTCTTCTAGAGGCAGTTTCTAGGGTAAGCAGCCTAGGCCCCGATATTTAACTTTTAGATATTGAAAGTTAGGGTAGAGAACTACATCCAACTTGCAAATTATCTTGTCCAGCCTGAGTTTAGAAAAAACCCAAAAAACCAGAAATTGAAAAAGGTTGTGTTTTGTGTTTTAGAATAGTTCATTCTAGGTTAACTGGCACTCCATGATGAAGAATTAAGGTAGTAAATTGCCAGATAAATCTACTGAAACATCTTCAATAGAGTTCCAGTAAGGTCTTCAGTGGAGTTCCAATTCTGTCTAACTGTAAAGAAGCCTTTTATCGTACAGAAATTGCTTTAACAGATTTGCAAGGAGTTAATGCAATACTTCTCACTTTTTACTTATTAGGAAGAAATTTTGATGTGAGATATACTGTGGGTTTTTTCCTCTGCTCTTTTCCTGCATAGACACTATTAGTCACTTTTAGAGACAAGACTCTTGTCAAGATAGACTTTGTCCAGCTACTGTGACAATTCTTACAGTATTGTTTTGTCATAAATCCATCAGTGTCAATGCAATTGTGCAAATATGAAGTGAGAGCATAATGAACTAGGGGATTGCTTCCTTCCTCCATCTATTGCTGTGTCTATCGCCTAACTCCACAAGGATAGGCACATTTCCCTGAGGACATGAGTGACCAGACAGTGCTGTGGGACCTATGACGCATCACATAGAAAAGGATCCTGCATGGCTTATTTACGTGATTAAATAAAACCAGAATAATTATTGTGCAATATTGGAATATATTTTTAAACTGCTGCTGGAATTCAGATTGTTTATCCTCTCTTTGTACTTGTTAACTCTCGATGGATAACAAGCTTTGGATTACTCAGTATATGAAAGGCAATAACATATGGAGACAAATCCATGAAAAGGCCAGGTAACTCAAAAAGTTGTCTCATGTTGAAGAAACAGATTGTACTCAGCATTAAGAAACAAAGGGTGAGGAAAAACCTCAGTAGCTACTGAAAGGTAGGCTGCAGAAGAGACAGTCAGATTTTTCTCTTTCATACTTCAGAATAGGACTTAACCAATACAAGATGGAATGAGGGAAATTTCAACTAGGTGTGAGGAAAAATGTATGTTCTCTGTCAGTATATGGAAGAGTAGGGAGCCTGTGGCAATCCTATGCTTGGAGACAGTAAAAATCCATCTCCACACCATCATGAGCAACCTACTATCTGACCCTGCTGTGAGCAGGTGGGGACTGCAGTCCCCTCTTCCAACATGAATTACTTTGTCATGCTATATTGTTCATGGCCATGCACACACGGAATGGGGGTTTAACTGGAAAAACCCTGGCATTATTGAAAGATTTACAAAGGCTTTAAATTCGTTGGTTTACATACAGGGGGTGAACCATGCACCCATCTGTCTTATTCAGTTCCAGAATGTAAGTTGTATTGGATTGTCTTGTAAAATATCAAGGCAATCATAACTAAGACAGCACAAATGTCAATGAGAAAAATAATCCAATAAACAGTACATGTGGATTTATAACAATTTGAGAGTTTATTCTTGAAGGACCTATTAGTTGTTATTATAATTTATGCTTCACTAGCATTCAGGTTAAGTCTAAGATACTCACTAAAAATATCAGGATCAAAACTGTCTGTATAATTTCTGTATGTGACTTTTTATAGTAGGAAGATGAAGTTTTAAAACAATTTTTAATTAGGTACTTACCCTAGTAATTTGATGTAGCAGTTAAAATCCGTAATGGTACACAGTAGTTTTCTTTTGACTCCCTTCCCTCTTCCTTCCACTTATGCCTTGAGAAAATGGGATTTCTTTTTAAATTATTTTTCCTAATTCTTTTTGGGTATACTTCATTTATCAATGACATCATAAATTCTGTATTTAGAAGTGGTGGTTTTGATCTTTTGTAGCAACATTTGTCTTTGTGAAACGTTAGGCTTTCACCCTATTATAGCATATGTAAGCAAACAAATGCATGTTTATATTTGCCTGCTTAATAATATGTAATAATAGATCTTCACTTCGTAGCAGTAGAATACCCTGTGTGAAGTGTCAAGCTCTTACACTGAGAATGATTATTATATTTCATAATAAAACTAAAATTAAATATGACACATATCAAAATACCTATAAGTCAAATATTCTGTGTTCTGCACAATAAAAGTATTTTTGATGAACAGGCAGTAAAAAACCAAATGAAATGCTAGATACCTTAATAAAACAACATGCCACAAAAGATGACATCTCTGTCCTTATAGGGACTAGAAAATCAGCAAATTTTATACAGAAAGGACACTAAAGAAAAGAAGACACCACAAATAACTAATATCTTAAAGTAATCAGTTTGAGTTTTCTGTTTTGCATCCACATTACAGCATTTATTTTGAAGTTAAATCTATTAGTTGTGGTTACAAGTAGATTTTTAAATTCCTTTTTACCTCAGACTAAGTTCTACTATCCACAACATTGTTTTGGTTCCTGTCAGGTGAGAAGTGTATGAGCGTGTTTCTTTCTCCTCTTTCTTTAGTTTCACAGTTTGAACAACTTTAAAATTTCAAAGCTAATTTGAAACTGTTTCCATGGCATATTCAGCCTATGCTTTGACTTTACAGAAATATTTTGGGCAGTGCTACAGTTTTGTGTGGTTTTACTATGGTTATTTCATAGAGTTTTTGATTCCACATATTATTAAATCCCTTTTAGTATAATCCTCTTAAAAAGAATTATTATGCAATCAGGTTATATGGCATTTTTTGCTAGTGCAATGGTTATGATATCAGTTTGAGCAAAATCTGACAGTCCTGACATGATCTGAAACATATTTCAGTTTTCACACTACCCAAAATTTTGAAGGCGGCTCCTAAGATAGCATTGCCTGTCCAGAGAAAATTAGAAGTTTCAGTTGGTGAGCCGTATTTCAATTTTTAAGACGTTAAAAACAACTTTTAAATGAAAGACTTCTCCATGAGAGAACCTGTCATATGTAGGACTTCTAAATAAAGATGAGCAATAAAGATGGGGTAAAAGGTGAAGAAAGGCCTAAAGTCTGCACTTAGATGCCAAATCTTGGTCCATGTTTAGGGAAATGCATGGAAAGGAAATTGATTTCTGGTGATAATTTAACACCCTTCCTTATGAGGACCCAATGCAGCAAAGAGTTCGGGAGAGTACAGTGGTTCCCCATCACTGTCCCTCACTGCTTCAGCCTGATCCACATTCCATTACATTCTATCACACAAAGTACCTGAAGGTAAAGGCCTGGATATAGGAGCATTTCACTGATGGGAGATGTTTCTAAATAAACAGGGATATTTTATGAAAATGGAATTATGATTTCGTTATAACTATAATGTAGCTACCTAAATTATGTCAGCTGGAGCAAAGTGCTTTAAAATACCGAGCTGCTTTTTGTCCACTACCCTTCAAGTGATGCCCCTAGGAGAATACACCTCCTTTCCCATAGGCCTGCATATGTTTTCTGTGGAAATGTGGGATTAGAGAAAACAAGGGATGGGAAGGGGCTGTACAGTGGCCAGGCCTTGCCGCTGCAGAGACTCAGCAACCTGCACCCAACCCAGAACTCTTCCACAGCCTGTGCCTTGGCAATGTTCCACAGTCCCACAGCATTGCCGAAAAGGTACAAAGGTGCATCTCACACCCAAAGTAAATCCTGATTGTCCCAGTCCCTGCAGATTTTAAGAACATTATCAAATATCAAGAGCTGGCACTTTCACCAGCTGGGTAAACGCAACCATTTTCCAAATGTGATTTGCAATGCAAATACTTGCAGATTTCCGTTCTTCTCATCCCAAAGCACTGGAAAAGGCACATGCAAATATTTAAATTCTAATGTTGACTTTTTCCCCTGTTCCTTGCAGTCCTGTACTTTTTACTCCCAGCTTGGGGAATTAAAGTTTCCAGTATCTATACAGCTACTCAAAACACCACCACACACAGTGCATATGAAACAAATTGCACAAGAGGAACATCATTGTAACTGTCACTGAATCAATTACCCTTTTCATTTGTGAAGCATATTTAAGAAAGATGCAAAATGTTATAAGAAGCAAGCACACAAAAGAGAGAATTGAATTAAATTTTTAAAAAGTCATGTTGGGGCAGATCACGGATGTGGAAACTTCTGAAGCCTCTGCTGTGTAACCAGGGGATTTCCCAGCTCAAGGTGAACACAAGGTTACAAGGAATGAAAGAACAAAATTGTTCCTTTCTGCTTTTATTTTGAGGATTTTCGTAATCCTCATTGTGAAAAGTTCATATACAATATACCTCCAAGGATGTAAAAAATTGCCTATTAAAGGAAAAGAAAAAAAAAAAAGTAAAAGAAAATTAAGCTTCTGTGACCTGCTTAAATCTAGGTAGTAGTTTTGCGGTGGAGAGCAGACTGCAGCTCAAAGTTCTCATCCAGGCTGACACATCTGAGCAGGTGAGAGCAGAGAATGGAAGTATTTGGGTCAGTTGGAGTAAAACCAACAGTACAGGGAGAACACGGGGGACGTGAAAAGATGAAGGTGAGTTTTTGACAGCAAGGGAAAGCAAGAAAATTACAATGTGTCTCTGCAGGTAAAATGCAAGGTCTCCCTGGTACACAAGTGCATCTGAGGATGACAGCATGTCTCAAAGGCTATTTTGTGGGGGGAGAGATGAAATGTGGCAACAGAAGCTTCTGTAAGTAGCTGTCAGGCAGTAGTAGAGCCAGCATCATTGCGGGGGTGAGTCTGAGTGTCAACACCGGGGAATAAAAGAGGGAAGATTATGAGGGGATGTGAGTTGCACTCCAGGAGAAAAAAAATTGTTAGGGAAACAAAGAGAAGCAACAGAAGGCAAGCCGAATAGCAGAGGGGAGATTGGGACTGTGCAGTTAGGTGGGGGAAAATTGTACTCCACAAAAAAGACTGCTGATGAAAAAAAAATACTAATACTAAAGAAATTAACTGAAAGACATGTAACAAATCAAATGAAGAAGCAGTAAACAAAGGTATCCCAGTAGAGGAGAAAAATAATGCTGGAGTGAGAACAGATCTAAGAAAAAGTAAACATGAATGAGAATATTATGAGCCTGCAGCAATCCTCAGGAATTATTCCTTATAGTATTTATGTAACTATGCAGGATTTTGAAAATGTGGGTCCCAATCTGAATAGAAAATGTCATATAATATTTGGGTCACAAAAGATTTCCCTTTATCCCATTGCCTTTCATGTTTGCATTACACAGTCACGGTATGAAATACAAAATTCATCCCCCACCACCCACCCTCAGTACCTACAATGAATTATCTATAGCTATTATACATTGAGTTTTCTGAGGCAGCAGTGTCTCCCTCCTAGCACTATGTACCATTTGGGTGTTGATTTAAGGAAGACAATGTGC
Source organism: Dasyornis broadbenti (assembly GCA_013397935.1). NCBI lineage: Eukaryota > Metazoa > Chordata > Aves > Passeriformes > Dasyornithidae > Dasyornis > Dasyornis broadbenti. The sequence goes on along the minus strand of VZRN01006754.1, from coordinate 1,725,541 downwards.
CTGAGATATGTGTTTCATAAGGGTGCCTTGGGTGAAAGGGATGACACTGTCAAGAAAATTTTAATTTTTTAAAATAATTGTCAAAAGATAGACATTATCTGTGATAACTTGTCCGTGATGAAACAAGTGGTTCCTTTTGTACAGACTATGTCATGACAAGCAATTTCAGCAGACACAAGGCATCTGCCGGATCTCTTCAGGCTCTTCCTAACAAATTGCTGGCCTGCAGAGCTGTAAGGAATAGCCTTCTCCTGCCAGCATCATAGGTAGCACAACCACAAAATCATGCCTCCCTCAACTCCCTCTCTTGCCTCTGAGAAACCGCTGTCAAAAACAGAGCGCTATTAAGGCCATATCCTCCATGTGAATTCACTGCCTGCTCTACGTTTCCCCTCACCTGGCCCTGGTGGGGTGGCTGCCCTGCCCTGCAGCTGCCCAGGCTGGCACTGGGACCACCACAGCAGGAGCAGGGGCAACTCTTTCCGACAGCAGCTTAGGAAGCACCTGGTTAGCAGTGTGAGTTTCATAATTGAATTGTTTTTGCAGTGTGAAGGAAAGAAGATTTGTTACTTCACATTTTAGTTTGATTGAGGCAGGATTGTATTCACTGCTACTCTGGAAAGCAGGGCTCATTTCTCTCTGTTTCAGAGCAGAGACATTAAATACCAGTGCAGCACAAGATATGTTAGGAAGATCAGGCAGTACCTTGAAATTACCTTTCTCATTACGGCCCATATTTTCTGCTCCTTCAGTTCTCGGGAGGCTACAGAATTCCATTACTCTCCTCTATTTCAAAGAGCACCAGCAGCAAGATGCTGCCTCTGACTCAGTGTTTCCAGATGGGTAGCATTAGTGCAACAGTCTCGTATTCCTGGGCCCTTACATGGGACTAAAGTGACATTTTAATCAATCATTTGAACATTGCCTGTGAGAGACACAGGTTTGCACAGTGTTAACTTTAGGTCAGGCTTCACTAGTCCTACAGACAGATCTAAGAATGGAAAAGACAAAATCCTGTTTACAAAGTTTTTTATGACTGGTTTTTGGGCATACTCTTCAGAAAGGGTTATGCATGTATGTAATACTAAATTAAATAGCATTAAAACAGCTATAGCATAAAAATGGTGCTACTTCAGCTGAGGGTACTAAACTGTGCAGGTGTTTCCTCTACAGGCCAGGGCCAACCTGAGACATCCAGCCAACAGAAAAGGCATTTTCTCTCCAAATCACCAGCAAATGTCAATGTTACTATATTTTTGACTAATAGAAGGAAGAATCTCAAGGGTTGGGAGGAATTGGAAGCAAATTTCCCTGAGGATTAGCATTTGTAAACATAGAAATCTTTGAAAAACCGGTATCAGTATATTTTGAGGAAAACTGTATTTTTCCTATGAAAAGACCACATATATGATCCCTTAGGGTTCCTTATGATGATGGAGTGTGCTGAACCTGAGCAGAATATAAATTAGTTGAATTTGAGACTAATTTCTGAAAATGCAAGGCCTACAGCCATTCGTGTTTGTTTCAACGGTTGCAATGTCTAGAAAGTCCAGCTCCTTTAAGAGGTTTCAGCAAAAATATGAAACTTTCTAAAAAATTTTATGGTACTGTTTGCATTGTAGCATATCTTGGAGCCCTGTTTATTTACTTGTACACCTCACTGAGACAGACACTAGTATTGAAAGAGCCAATGCTCCCAAGAAAGCTTGCACTGTAGAAGATAACAAAATCACCTTTGCAAGCTGGAAAATACAAAATATTCTCAAGACTTTTAATAGATTATACAAAAAGGCATAGCAGACTACTTATACTAAACAAAACAAAACAAAATAGGAGATGTAGTCTTTTTCTTAGTTTGATGCATTTCATTTGGGGAATGACACAGTTTTAACCCTCTGAGAGGAAAGATGAGCTATTTAGATAGTTCACTGTGTAACAGGAGCAGCTGTAGGGCCAAGAAGGTGCAAGTGTCTGTCAAATATCTACAGAGTTGTATGAAAATCCTCTTGAGATAATAGAATCCATTCAATCTTTTAAAAATTGATAATGAATATAAGTGTTTTAATTATTCTCAAATTATTTGTGTATACATATATTTATATGTATACATGCCTCTTATACTTTATTGCCTCAGAATACCAAGAAGCAGGATCACAGGATTAAAGCATCCACAGACTGGCAAAGCATATTTAGGAGAATGACAGGGAAGACCTTATCATGGGATGGTAGAGAACGAATACTAAAGAAAAAGTTTTCACTCCTTTTGAAAACTTGAGCCTGTATTAGTTTTAGACCACAGTACTTTTCAGAAGTCTGTTGCCATCCCAAAATTTTCTAAGTCTTATTGTAGGTACACTGTGAATTTAAAGAATATATGACCCAATAAGAAGGTTTGACCCTCTCCTTCAAAAACAAGAATCATAAGGGATGGGGTACTGCTTTCAAGAGTCACCTGCTGAGCCCACCATGCTGCAGGCAGATCTGTGTGGATTAAGCTGAGATGTGGAGGCAGCCGCTTTGCAGTGCAGCAATGTGAACTATGACTCAGAGCCCACTCCCCACTACGTGGTACTCACAATGGTGAGGCAGAAGTCTTCAAAGGCTTTGTATACTTTAAAAAATGAAATCAGGGCACTGAACCTGAGCAATTAGAAATTGATATGATTCTATTTTTCTAAATAGCCTCTAAGCCTGGCAGGTGGCTTTAGACCAGAAAACAGTCAGCACCCATCCAGAGAGTTATCCTCTGGGCTACAAGGCATGAAACCTAGGTAGTATAATAGGCCCTTCATGGTATGACGTATGTGTGATCAAGTGCGCCTGAAATCCAACTCTTAGCTAAGCTTGGCTATTTTCCTACAGCGGCAGCCACTTTCTTTAGGCACCTAGCTAGGAAAGCTTGTCCAACAGCTCATTTCAAACTCAACAAAATTACAGGTTTGCACAAAATATGAAACACATTTATGGACAGTCCTCAGTAAAATAATTGGAGGATGATTCATATAACTCCATCTTATCTTTAGAAGAAAAATAACAACAGTTGACATTTCTGGCACTTTGCAAATCCACCTCTGGACTAGCATCAGCCAGGCTCAATTCTCTAGCTCATGACAGCCACTTTGTCATACCATTTTGTCCAGAGGGAGAGCAGATGCCTATGGTACAGTGTTAACTGTGCTGGTGTGTGCAGTCCTGGCAGAAGGACCAGGACATCTTCTGTATCAGCTGTTAAGAGAGACTGGAATCTGATCCAGAGGAAACACAAAACTGCCTAATGTGGTAAAGCCCCAACTTAGAAAAATACAGAAAAAAAAAGCCTAAGTGTAAGACTAGTACATGACATGAAGTAAATCCATGGGACTACACCAAGTATAATTCATGCACATAGGGACTACATGGCATCACATATCTGGTAAGAGGACTGAACGTGGCAATACAATATTTTAAAATTGGGTGTTTTATCTGAAGTGAAATAGGGTCTTGTTTGATTATTTTTTTCAGATCTGGACAAATTACATTTAGTCTCCCAAATGAGATCAGCAGTTTTAAAACTTAGCTGATCCTAATCCTCTTCCATAACTCTGCTCTGCACTGGGTATCATCGCCTTACCGCTGTGCCACAGCACTTAAAAAATGTGCAACTGCTGAACTCATTACACTGCAGACTGAAGCATGAATGTGTATCAGCTACCCTCTTTGGCCTGTAATGCTCAGAGGTCATCTCTGAAGGGTAAGTTACATCTCCCACAGAGACTGAGTGAACGAGACCTTAAAATAAAACAGCAACATAGTAATGTAAAGTTAGGCCTGGGGAGAATGTCTACTAATTAGATTAAAGTTGGAGATGCTGTAAGAAACATATCAGAAAGAGCTGGAACAACATTCAGCTTCATGAAAAGGGAGACACATGGACACAAAACAAAAACAAGAGAAAAATCCCATCATGTTTGTGCTTTTTGTCAAATTTAATTTCCATTTTTTTACGTATGGAAACACTTTTCTCTGAACCCCATGTTATAGGATGGATTTTCAGCTCACTTGTGCAAAAACAAAAGTGAAGTTTGTGACATACATTCTAGCAGGTGAATAGCCATTAAAAATTATAAGACAGATGATCCAAGGCTATTAGAGACCAAAAGGAAATGTTTATGAACTGTAAGAAGCCAGCCTTACTACCACAGGCAGTTATGACAGAGCTTGGTTTCATATGAAACCTCCCATCACACCAAATCAAGTCAATCTAAAGCTCTTTGCTGCCTTATCATACCTTATGAATAAAGGAGAGGTAAAGAAGACAGAATCAGCGAAAGCAGAGAAAATAAAATCATTTCTAGAGAAAATAAAACCGTTTCTAGAGAAAATGAGCATTTCCTGTGTTCTAACACCTGTCACAAGTTTAAATATTTCACTCTCAGACCCATCTGTCTCCGAATTTCGGAAGCAAACTGAAGGTGCAGCGCGCTTGAAGGACCTCAGAAGTGGGGAATGGAGAGAGAAGAGCAAAGAAACCAACTCATAGGAAATGTTCAGCTACCATACCTGAGGAGCATGTTATCCTCAGGCCTCTGCTACTAATAACAGATGTCTACCTCTGGGGTTATCTGCACAGGCAAGCACAGAATGTTGCAAGTGGGAAGATAACCATAAGCAAAAGATGTAATAGGAGAGGGGCAATTACTCCCCCACCCCGAAAAAAGGAATTGTTTTGCAATGAAATTTCTAAGGAAATGCCAGAATGAGCTGAGAAAGATGTTTCACAAGTTTCCTTATGAAACACTTCAGATCCTCAAGTGGGTGCTGCTAAATCCACTTCTGTGCTTCATAAACTAAATTCCAAACACAGACATTAACCAGAGAGGTGATAAATGTTCTTCTTCCAAAGATTAATCTCTGAAATTTTAACTGTATTTATAATACAGGTGAAAGGATCACACAAGCTAAATGATTGGTTTGGTTTAAAATGTCAGGCAGATAAATACCACATAGCCATTTTCTCACTTCCTGGAGTGGGATGACAGGGGCAATTGGAAAAAAGGTAAAGCTTGTAAGCTAAGATAAAGGCAGTTTAATAGCATAAAAAAAGAAAGGACAACAATAACAATAATAATAAAAAATAACCAAATAATGCGCAATGCAATTCGTCACCACCCACAGACCGATGCCAGTCCCCAGGTAGTGGGCTCTCACCCACAGCCAGCTCCCACCAGTTTTATTGTTCAGCATGACATTGTATAGTATGGAATACACCTTTGGCTATTTGGGGTGAACTGTCCTGTCCATGTTCACCCACACTTTCTGGTGTCCCCAGCCTCCTCACAGACAGGACACCATGAGAAGACTTCGAGAAAATGCTGCTCAGCAACAACTGAAACATCAGTGTGTAACCAGCATTATTCTCATCCTAAATCAAAACACCATCTACTAGGAAGAACATTAATTCTATTCCAGCTTAAACCAGGATAATATCTACTTGTTAGTCTATGCTATATGTCGCACCCAGATCCCACGCTTCCCAATACATACTAATTAATCATCATCACCTTTCCTGTCTTTTGTTATACACTCACAGTTATTGTTTCCTTAGTCTTTGGGTTGTCTTGTGAATTCATTTAGTTGTGAACTGGGGCTCCATCTGTCACAACAGTCCTTCAAGTCAGGAAAGATGATGTATGATATTGGATGCTGAAACCAGTTCTGGTTCTGCCACTGCTGAGTCTGTCTGTTTCTACAGTCGCGCAGATTCCATTCGTTTCATCAGAATTCGTTCTTCATTAATACAGACAATTCTTACTTTAAAAATGCTGATATAGAATATAGCAAGCATAGTGGAGATGACATAGAGTATTATGTAGCGATTAGCATCTTACAATTCCAATCATTGTCCAGTCTTAGCCAAAATCAAATCCCCTTGAGGTACACATCTGAGTTCCCCATCCTCCTGCATTACCCACCAAGTGCACCCAGGTTCTTGAACAAAAGAAATCCTGCTGATGGATTTGCCACTTCCTGAGGCAGGAATAACTGAGTGACTTCCCCAGCATATTTTTAATATGCACTACAGGAACTTTATCCGCTTCTGCAGTACATGAATGTTTTTATTGGGCAGGGCCAGCTCAACTGGCAGATCACCTGGTGTTGACTAACCAGGAGGCTTTTGCTAAATATGCATTCCAATGTTTGAAGGCCCCAGCAGTCCTTGCTCCCAGTGTAGTGTTAACAGTCTATGTTTGATTTTCCCTCACTTTGATGGATCTCGTTCGGCCCCATAGACCAGTGTGTGTCTAAGTGGCATAGCTGGTGACTGACAGTGTGACCCCTTAGGTTATGGGAGAATCATTCTGCTCCCCCATCCTGTCTTCCAGCTTAGAGAGCTGGGTACCCCCGTGATAACTGATCTTACTATCAAAACCTGAGGCAAAGAAGGCATTAAGTACCCCAGCCATTTTTGCATTCTTTATCACAATTTTTAATCTCTGCACCCAGTAATGATGACATTTTCCTAAGCCCTCCTTTCATCACTGATGTATTTGTAGAAACATTTTTTATTGTCTTTTCTGTCACAGCCAGATTAAGCTCTAGTTTAACTCTTCTAATTTTCCCTGCACAACCTAACAATATTCTTGTAGGCATTCTGATTTCCTTGTCCCTTCATCCAAAGGTCATGAACTCTCCTTTTTCACCCAAGTTCCAGCCAAAGCTCTCTGTTCAGTCAGGCTGGTCTTCATCTCTGCCAACTTATTTTATGGCACCAGGGATGGCCTGCTCAATGCAGCAGCCCAGATGCTCTGCTTCCATTGCTGTAATCAACCCCACAAGGCATTTGCCAACACCCATTAGTCAGTAGAGATAAAACACTGTCTGCTTTTCTCAGTCAGCAATGTCTAAAGCCAGCTGGATGGCCTTCCCTTAAGCAAATTGGCTCTATTCACCTTCTGCAGCAGTTTCTGGGACTTGTCATATAGGATTCGATACAGCAGTTTTCCAAATCCAATGATTTCCTACAACAGGACCTATCAGTGAACAGGGTACATTGCTTCTCATTTTCTGGTAGTTTATTATACGTTTGGACATCTTCAGCACACGTCACCTCCTCCTCTGGTGATATTTCAAAATCTTTGCCTTCTGTCCAGTTCATTATCACTTCCAAGATTTGTGGGCAACTGAGGTTTCCGAGTTGAGCCTGCTGTGTGATCTCTGTCCTTTGAACATCCAGCCCAGTACTGCCAGTCAGGATGCCAGGAGGAGCTGCCCTTCAGTACCAATCATTTCCAATTCAACTCAAACCCTTTCTTAAGCTGACAGTAATCTCTTTTTCAGTTGGAGTATAACAGAATTCTTGTCCTGTGTATCTCTAAATGCCAAAACCTAGGGTTTAACTCGAGTCTTCCCTGACTTTCTGACAGAGGCTGCCGGTAGGGCCCTTCTCCATGGCTGTGGTTAGGGCACACATCTTACGTCTTGTCTTCACCAACTGGCCCAAGGGCTACTGCATGATTTCCTGTTTGATTTCATCAAAAACTCATTGTTGCTCATCATCCAATTTGAAATTTGAAATTTGAAATTGTTCTCTTTTTGGTTATTGGATAAATTTGGCTTACAATCAGATTGAAATTTGGATTATGCATTCTCCCAAAACCCCAGAATATCTAAGAGAGCTTGTGCTTCCTCATTGCTAGTTGGTTGAGACACTATTGTTTATATCCAATGGAATCTCACAATGTTCACCTTGATGTTGGGTGCCAACAACTTTGTTCATAAAAGCTGGATGTCCTGTGCAGATCCCTTGATCTTACTTCACTTTAGGGCAAAACCAGCTTTCAGAAAGATTTGAATGATTTTCTTCCCTTCCCCAAATATTTCTGCTGCTTTACTGTCCCACACAATGACATCATCAATGTATTGCAGGTATTCCAGGGTTTTTCCTTTTTCCAGTGCAGTCTGGATCAGTGCATGGCAGATGGTGGGGTTGTGTTTCCACCCGTGGGACAGTTGGTTCCAGGTGTACTGGACATCCCTCAGGTTTGGTCAAATGTCCTGCCTGTGTCCTCTTCAGCTTCTGGTGCCCCCCAGCCTTCTACTGGTGGTCCACCATGAGAAGTTGAAAAGTCCGTCACTTAGGGTAAGTGTTGCTCAGCAACAATTAAAACATCAGTGTGTTACCAACATTATTCTCCTCCTAAATCCAAAACACAGCACTGTACTGGTTATTAGAAGAATGTTAACTCTATCCCAGCCAAAACCAGGACAAAACCTGTGTGTTTTCTTCAAAACTACTGACCTTCTTGGCTGTTCCCTTCTACTTTGAAAGAAATGCTTTTATGAGGAAGTGTTATGGTGGAGGGGAAGGAAAAAGATTTAAACAGCTCTACTTTATGGACAATTCTTAAAATAGTGGGGTTCCATTAGCACATCCAAAAGAGGAATCTGAAAAATAATGGAGTAAAAACATCAGAAAGGAAGTGTTCAGAGGCATCAGATGGATACCTCAGGAAAATTTGTATTTTAATCTTTTTAGTGCCTCCAGAAAAAACCTAGCAGCTGATTTTTGATAGAGAGCCAATATTTTCCAGACTGGCAGTATTATTGGTACCAATCCTTATTTCTGTGAGTAACTTCATGTGACTAAATAGACAAAAGTATTTACTGAAATAGGCATATATCACTGCCCTCTATGCTTTAATCAAGTTTTACTATTAGAATAGTACTCATTTTTACAGCTTAACACAGAAACATAAAGAAGCACAAAGATGTCATCAGTATGCCTCGGGCTTTCTTACAGAATTGAAAGGAACAGTCATCTCAGCAAAACTGTCCTTTTCTTCCATCTATTGATTTTTTATTTTAAGAAACAACAAGCAAATCAATTTCTTATTCAAAGTATGGTTCCCCTGCCTCAGTTTTCAGATGATATTTTAAGCTGGGCCACTGTTTCCTGTATTTCAGTACATCTCAGTGAATCTTCATAGTGCTAACACAGAAATGGGAACTTCATGTCAGGTCTAATGCTTTACATCAAGTACACAGAAAAATGAAGAACAACTATTCTATTTCCAGATAACTTCAGATATAAGGAAAATATAGTTTCTTATCTCAGCGTCTTTGCTGCCTGGATCTCTCTAATGTGAATGAAAATGTAGGATGGCACGCTTTAGTAGAGAAGGCTTTTGTGGTTCACACACAGAAAGCACAGAGGGGGCAGTGGTGATTAGAAAACTGCAGCAGAGTAAAAGAGAATTTTTGGTTGCTGCAGGTTGTCTGTACATTTCACCAGAATCCTCAAGAAGTTATAAACATTCAAAAATTTAAAATTAAGTTACTCTTCTTTAATTTCTCCTTATTTTCTCCTTTTGTCTTTTCATTCTTTCTCTCTCCCTTTCTCTTTCTCTCTTTCTCTTTTAAAAATAATCAGGATTTGCTTTTACTTGTAAAAACACAGTGAACAAAAGCAATGTCCAAAAGTGAGTTATACTAATCTTAGTCTTGAAGTCATAGCTGTATTTATAAATCTGGAAGAATTGTAGCACATGTTTATTCACCAATTTCTGTATAAACATTCTGTAAATATGACATCTAGTATGTTGTAAAATATTTTCTCATGAACTGATTAAAAGGATTTAGTCTATTCAAAATTGAAATTATTAATTTGGATATTAGAAATTAAGAGGAAAGATTAGGATAATGGAATTGCCCACTACAATTTATTCTGCAATATAACTTGAAAAAGACTATCCCAGTGAATGGCCATTCTACTGACATCCACATCAGCGCAAAGATGGACTACCTTCATAACACAGAACATGGAAAATGCAATAACAGGAGTTTTAACTGCTCAATAAGTTGAATGAAGCATGACAATGAGACTTTATGAAAGAAACAGTCATCACTTGAATAAAGAATTGCAAAGAGCAGGAAGAATTATGAAAACGACAGATTACAGCAGAAAAATGGGACAGACATCACACACTGTGGGGCAAAAAATAAATGGATAAAATGCCAAATTAGATCTGTGGATGTCTTGTGTATATATTCTGCTCTTCAGAATGTGAGAGCATGTGTATAAACACTGAGGCCTGATAGAAAATTGCAACTTGTCAACAACTGCTGACAGCTCTGCACAAGAACATAAAAAGCAGCAATATTTTGTTCCTGTTCGTGAGATTATGGAGGATTAGGCTAAGAAAAGAAAACATTTCTTGCTGGAAAAATATTGTGTAATTCTTTTTTTTACACTTGGAACATTCTAACTACAGTCTTGTTAAGAACTTGCTAAGCTAAATCCACCCTCACAACTTTAGAAATATACCATAAACACTGAAAAAATAATTCTGCTTCAAGGCAAAAGTTGCTTTGTTAACTCAAGATGAATGTCTGTCAGAGGTTCACTGAAGTCAGCGGGGTTACATAAATGACAAATGACAAAAGATAATGCATCTAAGTATTGGGAATAGGGGTTAATTTTAAATACAGTTTTGCTTTGATGTTGCAATGGTTGCTGTTGGGAGATGGGATGGATTGAGCTTGGTTTGAAAATGTGTTTTTCTGTCCCAGGGAGTACCTCCAAGAACATGGGTGGCCAAGAACGGTGTGACTGTCAGGTACGTGTTCTCATAGAGCAGAGGCCTGGTCCATTGCATAGACCAGGTAAGCAGAAGGACCCTGACCAGAATATCTTGGTCTCCTTTTCCTAGGGGCAGGTAATGTCCATTGGCTTTAGCCCATAAGTGTGCTATCCTTACCTTACAATGACCCCCAGTTTTCCTGCAGAACTACAGATGAGATTAAATAACTGGTCTAGCTAATTAAGGCACACAACTATCACATACTCCTTAACTTCTGTGTGCAGTTAAAAAAACCCCACAATCCAACCTAAAGACTTTGCATAAATATACATGCAGAAGTTACCTTTGTATAGACTTGCAACAGAAGGTGTGAAGTCAATATTGCACAAAAATCATATTGAATGTGAGCAAGTCGCTACCTCGAACAGCTGCGCAGTGCAAGACAGGCTCTACCACCACCTTTCACTGGAAAGCCAGAACCAGTTCCGCTTGAGCAACTGCAAGTGCTCACTGCGTCTTAGCTGGGGCAGTGGGCAGTGACATACCCAACACAGTGTTAACTGCCAAGAAGCAGGGCTATATTAAATCCTCAGGCCCTTCTTTAAATTCTTTAAAAGTCTTTTGTTTGAGTTCAAAAGTGAACATAAATTAGACCTTTACTAGAAAACAACAGACTGAATGGTATAATCAAAATATCTAAATAAAACCAGCACTGTTGTAACACCTTTAAATATTTCATGGTCTGCACCTCTATGAATGGCTAAATTTTAGTCATGAATCCTAGTTTAGGTTGTGTTTTCAGAATAGAAAATTAGGTTTCCTGTGTTATCATTCACTGGCAAGACACTACATTCTTTTTGGAAATGAGGAACACGACACAAAAGAGAAGACAAATACCTGTTATACTTAAAGATAACCCAACATGTCATACCTAACCCTAATTTCTTCCCAATAATTTGTAACACCCTAATTTCTCTCTACAACCTCATACAGGTAGCAGCTGACCTAGAAATCTTTTGATCAGAAATGTGATTAAGCTTGTTTAAGAATGAATTAGCTTTAATCTCTGTCTTTTCTTTGCCTGATCAAATTGCTGAGAGTTCCCTTCTGCCAGGACTAAGAAGTCCCCTGCTCTAACCAATCACTCCAATGCCCCTTAACCACAGTCTTAACCTCTATGGACACAGATCCTCATGCAAGAATGACTGCACTTAGCTGCCACCCAGTCCTGCAGATAAAAGGAAATCCTTAGTCACCGTACTTCTTAACTGTGAAGATCTTTATCTGCCTACAGCTGTGCTTCTGGCTCTGCTAAGAAATGTTTCAACCTTGATGATTTGGGACAGTTCAGCAACTAATGCAAACTTCAGTTTTACCAGGATTCACAAGCTATTTTATCTTGCTTCCAAGCTTCACCTAACAACTGTGTTCTCAGCATGTGCAAGAGAGAGCGCTACACAAAATGTGGTCTCATTTATCTTCTATTCAGTATCTGAATGGCTACACCTCTCAGCCATGGCAGATGGGATTCCATTAATCTGTAACCCTCTTAAGGCAGCTGACCTAGCTGCTAGGCAGTAAGGTACTCACTCTGGAATGACTACTTTACATTTCTTCCTGGAATAGCTGCCAAATTAGTATAGAAAAATTATGGAAGAGGTAGAGAAAATTGAAATGTGAGCGTGACACTGAAAGCTTAATAACATAAAAAAACTGTTACCTGGAATCTTTTTCACTGAAAACTGTTTTATTCTAAATATGCAGGACAGAAACCGAAACCCACCATTATTGATTGTAAAGGTTTGAAAAGGGAGCATGACACTTTTATCATTGCATAATATTTTGGACAGAGAATTAGTTGTCATACTTCAGGAACATGCTTGCGGTTGTGAATACTTAGCAGATGGAACAGGTCCCTTGCATGCCAGTTGAGTTGTGAAAGTGCCAGCACTGGGTCTTTAAGACACACCTCTTTTCAGACTTGCTCCCATAGGTAAGCAGGATGTCTTCCCTGTTGGAGGTCTGCCTTTGCAGACCACATTCCCAAGCATCTAAGGCTATATCAGTATCTTTCAGATGCATACACCCATGTTATCATTAGCTCTGCTGGCATAGTGCTGTTGAGGAATGTCTTGCAGAGACACACAGGACCAATTAACTTTGGCACAGCATCATGCAGATCCTGTGATACAGCTTATGGACCCCAGGCAGCAAGGTTGTGCCACTTACCAGGTCAGGAAACTGCTGCACTGTGTTTCATTGCACCCAGGTAGACATGTCCTAACTTGCATATTATGTTTCATAATAAGCCAAAGAATAACCCACTTGGACTTTGTAAATTCCATTAAGTGCTTGGCATGAAAGTGCTGCTGTTTACACGCAGCAACAGATGAAACTTAGATGTCAGGAAGGATTATGACCCTCCCCTGAGCACCTATCATACTTCATTCCTTACAGGGGCAATGAAGGGGACATACTTTTACATGCAATGACACTTTTCTTTGTTTTTATATAGACACCGTCACACCAGTATTTAATGGGAACCTAAATTCTAAGTTTGCCAAGTTTTAATCGTGCTTGTTTGCTCACTTAAATGTCCACATCTGGTAAGGGAGCATTAGCCTCTGGGGCAGGTAGTGGTTGTGTCAGATGCTAATTGTGTTAGCTCTCTGATGTAGCTGGCTGCCACATGAAGCAGTGTTTCCATTATCAGCGCCTGTTTTGCCCTCGTAGGTCCAGTCCTTAGATATAGCCTGAGCTAAAGAATGACTTCTCAAAGCTAAGCTCAGGTACCAAGAGTTAGGGGGAGGGCTGAAGAGCAGGATAGTGTAAAACCTCAAAGATTTGATAACCCCTAGGGTTTATCTGGAAGGAACTTCCACGTTTATTTTCCTAATTACTATGTTACTGGTGTGCTTGCAGATGATAAGGCAGTAAACACTGCCAAGAACCTTACACAATTCCAATGGCATTCAGATTGCAACCAGTAAAGCAAATCATTCATAATCACACTGAACTTTTCTGTGCTGTCTATACTGATGTCATTTTCCACATACAAAGCAGTGGAAAAAATCAGAATGCAATTATTTGAAGTAAGCTGACCATCAAACATTGTATCTTCTGTGAAATACGGTTTAATCAGATCCTCTGTGCCTAAACTAACATTTGTAAATGCAAACAAGAAGTTGTGCATGCAAAACACATCTCAGCTGGGCAACCACTTGTTGTGGGAGGAAGGCAACACAAATTTCAGCAGCTCTCTTTAGCAGCTGGAGTGACAATTACATCTTAAGTTTGGAAAATTTGCCTTTGAAAACACCCTAGACTGAGAACTACTCTATAAACTAGTTCTAAAACTATTATGCAAGACAGTTAATAATTTTTCTTCATTTGCCTTATTTCATGGGCTTTGCTTTTTGCTTTATTAATTAAAAACACTTCAAATTTCTTCAGGGAAAAAATAAATTACATTTTCAAGAATGATGAAAGTGCACACAACTGTTTTCAGAAAACTATTTTCAGAAAACTGTTTTCAGAATACTAACTATTTACATCAGAAAACAAGTTCTTAGTCCCTATGTACCTACATACTTACAAATTATTTCTGTGTTGTTGTTAATTTAGAATGCTAAAATAAGTAGTCAGCATTAACTCAGAATATTTTGATCCTTGCTATGGCTTTAATACTTCTGCAAATCATAAACACTTTCCAAGGTAAGCACAGGACCATGCTGCATGGTTTTGCAGTTGTCTAATGTCCTAAATGGCTATGTGTCTGCCATTTCAGCAGATTACCCCTCTTTACTGTTACTACACTCTCACAGTACATAAAAATCTGCAATAAAGTCTACCCTATTGCATACAGACAGGAGAACAACTTGTGCAGCTAGGATACTTTGAAATGCATTTTATATCATCTGTACTCTCATTAAACTTGAACAAAATGTCATAATAGCATGGGAATAGTATGAAAACAGCTCGGTAGTTGTGGCTCTGAGGTCATAAAATGCAGTCCTGTAAAAAGAATTCTTCTGACATGTTCTGACATGATGTTAACACAATTACAAGCATCAAAATATATAGCGATAGGAAAGCGGCAAGTTGAAAAAATTTTACTTTTCTTTTCCCTGGAGGAATCAGACTGGTTTTTCTCTTCCTGGCTTTGCTAAAATTGTCTTTGGAAATTGCTGTGAGACAAATCCTTCTTTGATTTATCCACAAAGGAAATAAGCATCCAGAAAAACCTCCCTAGCCAAAAGAATAAGTCATTCTATTACTTGTTTCAAGCATGTCCAACTGCGGATCTTGGAGATGCTTAAGAATTACAAAGCGGAGAATAAATGCGTTTAGTGCATTCTCCTACCCTGTCCACAAACACTGCCTCTGTGTTGTGGCAAGCCCTTCTTATTTTTACAACTGCCTTGTATGGCTGTGTGAAGCTAAAGTGCAGCCCTGGCACAGATCTGCCAGTTCCTATTGTGGTCGGTTTCCTCTCCGACAAAGGAAGATCTGTGGCACGCGTCCCTGTGGCAACCCTGTGATGCTCAGATGTCCCACTGGCAGAAAGCAGCTGCATCACCACTGAGCATTTGGTCTGATGAGTCTGCTCAGTTTTCTGCATGAATAAAATCAAACATGGCAGATTAAAGTCCCTTGGTTGCTATTTCTTTCATATTGGAGGCTAAATATTGCTGAGCTGTCAAACATTGGGTCCTTTCCTCAAAAGGACCAGATTTAAGGGCCCAACTATCTTTATTCTCAACTATGCAAATTTTTCTGTCAACAGTGAGGATAAGATGTGACATAATGAAAATTATGACGATAAGTCTCCACTTCAGCTTGATAAGAAGACCTTGTCAGATGCTGTCATGTAGAAGTGCTCTTACAGACATTATTTTATTGCGCTCCTCAACTTTTTAGTTCTATTTGAACCCCATTTCCTCTGCATAGAAACTAAGAGGGATTTTTATGAGCACATAGCTGTGGCAAACAGGGACAATGGTAATCTGTACTGGCAAATGCTGTTTGAACGACCACCTCATTATCATATTAGTATATAAGTGTCTACAGACAACCCTCTCCCGATCTGTCACAGTAGTCTTTATCCTTTTCCTTCTGACACATACCCTACCCCAAAACCACTGCTCTCGTGCAGTAGCTGTAAATATTCTGTAGTCAGGACCCTTCAAAATCCCAGACCACTGCACGATAAACTGATTTACAGCAATCCTCTATAAGACATGCTTAATGATATTTTTGGATTTAGCTTGGTTTTTTTCATGGACAGCAAGTTTAATGAATTATGTAGTTGAGGAGGTATTCAAATTGTTAAACTTACTTGGACCAAATTTGGTTAATAAATTTAGTCAAAATATTTTTAAAAATAAAAAAAAAAATTTATGTTTTTTATGCTTTCAAAACAAACACGAAGTTTTAACGGAAAAAAATCCCCCAAATTTGCTAAATTTAAGGTCAACTGATTACAATAACTGGATCAAAATAGTCTTTATTCACACGTTTCTCTTAATTACAGTGCAAGTTTAGGGAGCAATAGTCAACCTCTATAAGAAACAGAAATATTCGTACTCAGTACCTGACAGTACAAGATCAAATATAATATATCTCTGTATTAAGGCCCAGTTTCACTTCTTATAGTTTTGCATGCTTTTCAGGGTAGGCTTCTAAAAAGTCTTAGAAGGTGATTTTTATTTTCTCAGTACTGTGTGATCTACTTGTCTTCCGTAAAGACATTCAACAAAATAATTTCGGAACTACCACCTTCAAATTTGCAAAGCTTCTAACAATTTTCTTTTAAATGTGAATGTTCATAAAACTTTGCAAGACAATATACAATTTACAGAATCTCTTTGTCTAGATTTAGAATTTACCTGCTTTGTGGTTATGCAATGAAATGAATCCTCATGACTTGCAAATACCAGGAGATTTTCACTTCCGATGCACAGTCACACTTCTCAGCAAACAGACACAATAATAAATAGCATATTTTCATCACTCTGTCAATACATTCCACAAGGGAAGTGAAGCTTAACATTCCTATTTTAAACAGAAATTTAAAAAAAAAAACAGACAAGACAATAGAATTGCGCAGGTCCTCTGGAGTGTGGACCCCAGAGAAGGAATCCATTTCTGAACATTTCATAGCACATGTGTGCACCAGAACTCTGGGTCCCTCTCTGTGTTCCTCCCATACTGAGGTATCTCAAGAATGTGTAATGCTCACATGATGCTTGGAGCATTGCAAGAACTTACCTGGATTTACCTGCATGAGAGTAATACACTTGGGTTCACAGAGTGCAGCTGCCTTGCAGCCTCAGTTTATTTTTAGACAACACAGAAGGGGTATGTGTAAGTTTATGATTTTCAAAAAGCAGTTCTTGGTTTTTGTTTCTTTCTAAACAGGACATGTTCAGGATGCCTTAAGAGAAAATTTATTACACCTAAGGGCAAAGTACCTCATCAATTCAATGCAGACACGTCGCTGGCAATCTCATCCAGATTATAGTTCCCAGCAAGAGTGATCTCTTCTACCCATCTCTGTGCTCAGTGTATGCACGTCACCTGATGCAGACTTCAGTGCACAGAACGATAAATCAAAGAAGACAGTGGGTGTTCTAGGACAGGAAGTGTTGTTTTGAGTGAACACCTCTTCCTGGCTGAAGGGAGGTGAGCAATCAGAACTTTGTGCAGAAGAACAATTTTGCTCATTCAAATAAATGCACCCTCCAGGCTATTGCAACTTCTGCCAGGAACTGATTCATCCATGGATAGGCTTTTGAATCCGGGTAATGAAATTGCAATGAAAAGAGAGAAGCCTCAGTGGTTTTCACAAAAAAAGAGGGCTTTTTTCCAGGTTTGTCCTTGTCCTATTCTTTTTTTACAAAAGAGCATTAAGCCATGGAACAGCTATCGAAATTCTTAATAACATTGGACAGATGTCTTCAGAAAGGATTTTTTTTATCCTTCTTTTAATCATAAAGCACATTTAAAAAAAATGAAATACATTTCTGAAATAAGCATAGTGTTGCAGGTAAAAGTTAAAAAAAAGAAGAAACCCTGTTCTGAAATTTGATAGTACTGAAATAATTTTGAAAATTTCAATAATTTATTTAGATCCAACCACGTACGTGTAAAATTAAAATCTGTAAATCTTATAATAATTATTTCTGGAGTCTAACCATTGTTGACTACTATTAAGAAAACATGTACACAAAGGGATGCTTTGTTCAAAATAAGTGAGTACGTATTATCAAATAAACAAAGGTATGCCTTTCATGTCTAGAAGAGAACCAAAGGAATGATAGCTATTTTTAAAACCCTTTTTCTGTCTAAAAAAATTTTGCATTAATCCTGATGGAAAAATCTTGTTATCCTCAATGCTAAGGAAACAGAAATAATATAATAAAATCTGTAAAGAGAATACAATATGCAGGTATTTTGTCATCATGAGGGCAATGATTCATTTGAAACACAAATCAATTTTTGACTCATGGAAAACCAATATGCTTTGCTTTTAATGCTGTAAACTACATTACTCAAAATGACAATCATATTTTACATTTTGATGAAGTTTCTCACCTGAGTTTTACAAGTGTGGCATGCGTAACCAGTTGGTAGTGTTATGTGCATACTGAGCCTGTAAGGTCTGTGAGAGAAGAACCTTCTTATCATTCCTAATAACTACTGTGGTGTGATTCTCCCTCATTATAAGCACATTTCAAGTCACCCCAAGCATTCTGACACTTCAAAATGATTACTGAATATTGGTCATTATTATATTTGCATTACTTGTAAGGGAGGTCAAGCCTGAAGAACTAACTTTCTAAAGCTTTCAGTCATTTGATTCTGCCTAAAGAGACTCAGTTAAGAGCACATTCACATAAGGATGAGGCACACTCAGCACACACACATGCCAAAGGACGTTCTGAATTCCTCTGGCCAAGTATGTGGAAGTAACTGCTCCATATGTATCTCACTTTCACAGCCCAGTGGGAATACCACAACCCACCTTGGGCAAGTCTCAGCTGGTACACAAACGAATATCAGGTAGCAATGTGAAGACAAGCTGCCAGTTATAACCTTTCGTAAAGATCTTTTAGAACTCTCTCACATTCCAAATGCAGCAATCATTGAGTGGCAAGGAGGTGGTGGAACAATCTGATGTCCTCTCCATGGACTGTGTCAGTTCTCCATGCAATGCTTCAATTGTCACCTGTCCAAGTTTAGCAGATTTCAGAAACACAGCAAAGAAACTGCAGGCAATATCATAAAGCTTGCAAAACAGGAAAGCTGCTTAGGTCATCTATGCACTGGGCAGCTGTAACGACTTACAAATCTTCATTGCTTTGTTTACCAGGAAAGTGGATACCTCAGGGAGCTTAAGCCTGGCACACACAGCTTTTGGAAGTAATGAGCCACTGTACAGCCCAAGAAAACTGTTTCTGAAAAAAGTTTATGTATACAAACATGTAATTTCGGTGCCCTAGTGTCTAGGGCACTCTGACACTCAAAAAAGAGCAACAGAGGACCTTCTTCATTCATTCTGCAAGCTCTAAGAAGGCAAATTGCAATGGAAGTTTCTCTGTAAAATGATGAATAGAACGAGTGTCTGGCATTACGTGGGTATAAGTGGATAGGATTTATTAATTGTTATTAAGTACTATCATCACTGACCCATAACATTTAGGTCACACAGACTGTCCTAGCACTCTCAGAATATTGGTGTTACTTTTTCTTTACTCATCTTTTATAGCTAGATTTAGAGTCTAAACACCTGAAGGTCTGATATTAAAATTGTAAAAGTTTGTAAGTCAAGTTGTTCAAAACACTTTTTTTTTCCTCAGGAAACATTTCTTGAACAATATTTACTATATTTGTAAGGTTTCTGAATTTACAGAAATGCTTTTTTAATTCTAGACAGAACAAGTTACAACCTTGGATTTGAATTCAGAAAACCAAAATTGTTTGGTGGAAGTTTCCTGCTCTCCTTATTTTATTCCACCAGAAATATAATTTTAACAAAACTTGAAAAGTGTCTTTATTCTTGACTTCTCATTTACAGTTGCATTTCTCTTCCTATATTTAAAGAACATAAAGCAAGAGAATATATTTCATTATAATACTGTGATATTTGAAAATAGAATTTTAATGCTTGACCATATATTTACATCATATTATTATTTTTATAAAAGTATCTTTTTCTAACAGATGTAATTGTAAAAAATTATTTTTCTATGTATTGTCAAATGCTAATCAGAGACAAGAGCATTTAAACTACATTTTCTGTCATGGAAGGGAACTAATTGAATGGTATTTAAAGCCCTGATAATGAACTGTCATTTTCATGTAAATTAGTGGCAACTATACACATGTGAAACTAGTATTTGAAAAGCATACATTATAATGCTATGAAGATTCTACTTCCCAATTTAAAACCCAGAAGGATATATTCCTCTTTTGGAGAAGGAAAAAAATTTTGGAAACAGTTCCAGCATTTTTCATGTTTAATATCAACTCTTATTTACCTATATTTGTCTTAAAACTTCTGAGTAAGGTATAGATTTATTTATTTCAAAATATAACATACCTTTCAATACCACAGGCAAGAGCTCTGATTCCTCTGCGCTTGTCCTTTTTAATAAGTGTCTGATTTTGTCTCCTTATATTTCAGGTAGAATCATGGGCCTAAAAACATAGTCCACAAAACTCTTTATAGATTCCAATGAATCTAAGTATATTAATTGCTAATCTGTTAATTTCCTCTTAAAAAAACAAACAAACAAACAAAAAAAAAAAACAAAAAACAAAAAACCTATTCTATGTCATTGTTGTGATAATGGGTCTCAACCCATCACTGATCTCATCTTTGACAAGCATCATGTCCCAGCCACAGCAGGCTACTGGACTACTGTGAAACTATGCAGCTGCATAGTGGTGACTTCCCAAAGCATCTCTGAAGGGTGCAGGAAAACTCACCCCAAGTGAAAGTGAAGGTAAGACACCTTGTTTAAGACCACAAAAAAAAGATTCATGGAGAGAGGATAAAAACTGGACTGACTTTATCTGAGCCAAAATGGAAGTAAGGGCTAGGAGTTCACCATGCTATTTGTTGTCACAGGCAATGCATGGTGCTGGAACCTTTAGTCCTTTTTTCTCAGGAAGTAAGAAAGGGAAATAAATCTTACTATAGCACTGCTATTTGCAGTCAGAGGTGTGACTTTTTGTGCCTAATACCTCTAGAGTTGTGTTTTCAAGAAAAAAATGGAATATGTTTCTGTCCAGATAAGAGTTGTAGTTGTACAGGCCTGTATCAGGCAGGGTAATTTTATTAACTATTTTACATGGGCATATTTATCTTCTTTGATCTTAAAATAACAGCACTATCAAACAAAGGGACTATTTCTCCTTCCTCCCATGGCAGATGAAGGACACCTGGTAGTAATCTGTACAGAGATGGAGTGTTGTTTTACATGTACATTTTCCCTGCCTCTCTTTAGCTATGGAACACTGTTGCATTTTTCTTAGCATGGCTGTGGGGAGATAAAAGATGTTTGTGATTTTAGGATATTATGTGCCAATTATTCAGAGACTATAAATGAAAATGTTCGTCTGAGTGTATTTTGAAAGTTACATGTTATGGATGGTACAGATATTCTGTGCCCATCTAGCTAAGTAGTGGAAACAGACTGATTGCATCTACAGAATGACATTTTAAAATATGCTCACATTTAACGTTTTTACGATGGACTACTGACAGCTCTGCAATGATCATTAAATGATGGTGCCTCTTCCAAACATATCCAAACATGTCTAGGTCAGATACCATGACCCGCACATACTCTCGGGAAGGTTAACAAGTACAACAGCTTACTGAATGGATCATGTGTTTCTTTTCTATGCAGTGATGGAAACAACAGTAACAGGCCTACAGATAGGGATGAGAGTGAGTGAAGAGGTATTCCAAAAGACCAAGGGACACTACAGCCCACCTCAGGCTGTGAAGAGGAAGAGTGCAATACTCGTGATGGGGATCCTGTGATGTGGTGACTCGACAATTAGCTAAGCAGTTATTTCCCCACCCACCAGTCCACAACCCACACTAACCCACATTGCAATTTCATCCACTCCTGATCATATTCCCCAATACCCCAATTCCCATACTCAATGAGGAATGAAAAATGCCATAGCATTTGAAAAAATCTGCACCTGTTTCTGTTAGAGCTTTCTAAAATGTTTCTTTTGCCTTCCTATATAAGCAGCTGGTTACCATCTATATAGAACTACTATTTCTAGTCATACATTTTCTTTCTCCCATATCCATTATGGATAAAATGAAAATGGAAGGAAATCCAACATCTTAGGAGAGAAAGGGGTTTTGTTGTTTTTGTTTTTTTTTTTCACTTTCCAATAATCAGACAGACATTGCTATGATGTTTTTAAAGTAATTTGTCTCTAGTTGCTCCTTTGAAAACTGTGTCTTTGTTCCCCTAGACAAAACATCCTGGGATGCTGGCTTTCATACATATACTTCATGAGCTAATACTTCATAGATTCTCTCTTTCACACTCATGTGTCTTAATACAAGGCATATACAGCAATCACAGCACAATTATTGTCAAGAAGAACTTTTCAGACTTTTGGCAGAAAGCTCAAGAAGAGGGATATAGAACTTGGGAGTGTAGTTTTACACTGCATCAAGAAATACAGTAAGTGGCCCAGCAGAAAAGGACCTGGGAGTGATGGTGACAGCAGCTGAACATGAGCCAGGGTGTGCCCAGGTGGCCAAGAAGGCCAATGGAACCCTGGCCTGGACCAGCAATGGTGTGGCCAGCAGGACCAGGGCAGGGATTGTCCCCCTGTACTGGGCACTGGTGAGGCCACGCCTTGAGTGCTGTGTCCAGTTCTGGGCCCCTCACTGGAAGAAAGACATTGAGGGGCTGGAGCGAGTCCAGAGAAGGGCAACGGAGCTGGGGAAGGGTCTGGAGCAGAAATCCTGTGAGGAGCAGCTGAGGGAGCTGGGGGGGTTTAGCCTAGAGAAAAGGAGGCTCAGGGGTGACCTTATCACTACAATTGCCTGAAGGGAGGCTGTAGCCGGGTAGCGGTCAGTCTCTTCTCCCAGGCAGCCAGCGACAGAGCAAGAGGACATGGCCTCAAGCTGTGCCAAGGAAATATTTAGACTGGACTCTAGTAAGAAATTATTCACAAAAGGAGTGATTATTACTGGAATGGGCTGCCCATAAAGGTGATAAAGTCACTATCCCTAGACATGTTTAAGTAAAGACTGGATGTGTCATTTAGTGCCATGGTCTAGTTGACATGGTGGTGTTCTATCATAGATTAGACTTGATGATCTGAGGAAGTCTTTTTCAATCTAATTGATTTTGTGAAAGTCTCCTAAACGGTGCCTGAAAATCAGCTTATAATCTTCCAGGTAAGAACAAAAGAAAATTCCAGTTTCAGGTGGTTTTTTTGTGACAGTTGCATAACAATTTAAGTTGGAAAAGTCCTGTGACCTTATTGAGGCCAACCTTTGACTGATCACCACCTTGCCAATTAGACCACAGCACAAAGTGCCACACCCAGTTGTTTCTTGAGCACCTCCAGGGATGGTGACTCCACACTTCTGTGAGCAATCCATTCCAAAGTTTAACAACCTTTTCCATGAAGAAATTCTTCCTGATGTCCAGCCTGAACCAGCCCTGGAACAGCTTGAGGCTTTGTGCTCTTGTCTAGTCCTTTTCAGTCCAAAAATCACAGACAAAACCAGGAGGCAGCTTTTCAAAACTCAGCTGACAGGCCAAAGTAAAGATGTTTGTAAACAAACCCTGCACATTTTTATGTATAGTAGCTAGCATATCGAGCCCTTTTCCTAAGCTGTTCTAACAAAGAGTGAATACTGACGCAACTTCAGCAGATCAGGCTGTGAGATAAGAGCACTCTTAGAGCAGCTGACCTTTTCAGAGAGTCAGCCAGCCGGAAGATGAGGAGTTATGTAGCCCATTCACATCTGCAGGGTTAATATGATTTTCATGCACCAGTCTGTATTAGAGAAAGATGCAAAACGATGATGTGTCTTAGCAACTGGAATTTGAGCCTGACTACACATAAATCTATCCTGAGTTTTACAGCAATCTCTCTTGGTTTTGTAGTGGGCAGTGTCAGAAAAGGGAATAAATTTGGGCTGGGTTTTTAAATCAGTTTTTTGAAGATTTTTTGGTTGGTATTTTTGACGGCACCAACTGTTTAAGATACATGTACATATCAAACACACACATATATACATATATATATGTATTAGCCTTTATACAATATTTAAAAGCTGAAAACAATAATGAAATGCTTAGCTGTACCTTTTTTTGTTGACACAGTCTTCCTGTTCCTATGACTAGTTTCCTCTAAGGAAAATGTGACATATTGGATGATTTCCCATTTTCAGTTCAGACAGGAAGTATACAGGCCAACCAACATTTGGATTTTCTGCTAATCTTTAGTCACTAAAGAACACCTGCAGCCTAACTGTTAACTTGTTCTGGTACTCAAGGTCTCTATCAAAACACATTGTTCAACAAAGGAAAAAGCTGACATTACACCACCTGGGAATACAGCAATTCCTAATTTTTATGTAGCAGTACAAAAGAGTCACACAGAGCAGAAGAGAATCATAGAAACATAGAGTCATAGAATGGATTGGGTTGGAAGGGAATGCTAAAAGTCATCTAGTTCAATCCCCCTGAAATAAGCAGGGACATCTTCAACTAGGTCAGGTTGCTCAGAGTCCCAAGCAGTCATATTTCCAGACACCTGACATAGAATAACAAAAGAAAGTCTGTTTGTTCTTCCTAACATAGGAAGACAAAAAGCCTTATAAAAATTAAAGGACATTACATTCTGCTTTCATTAAAGTCACAGCAACAGTAACACTACTGCTGCAATCTGCAAGAAGAAAGAGGATGGAAAAAAATTTCCCTCCCACTTTTTATTTCATCACTGGGTTGTGTAGTGTTGCTCATGTTACAACATATCTCATTAGCTTTCTGATATAATGAGATACCTTTGATATGATCAAATTGCAAACAAATACAGGGAGCAAAACCAGGTACCTAGGAATTCCCAGAACACCTCCACAAGTGATTCCACACCACAGAGAAAGAAATGTTGTCTGTTCAGACATTCTGGCAGATGTAGGATTGTGGAGACACCAGTAATATAAAATAGCATATGTTGATATTACACATTTTGTAGCAGTTGACCACATTCCAAAGCAGGAATGTGCCTAGACCACACATTCACTTTGCTTCAACTGAATTTCATATATGTTGAGGTCATACTCATTTGTCATGCCTTGTCAATATCGTAGCATCCAACATCAGCCACAGGTGGTTTTTCTGTCATACTTTACAATCTGCTGACATGCAAGTTCCTGGAAGTTCTTCCCGAGAACCTCTTCACGGCCTTCATATCTTATGCTATGAATTCGTTACATCCTTGGGAGTTTTTATGACAGTTCGAATCATACTATACAGGAAATGCAGCACATTATTGTAGAATATCAGCATCTGAATGAATACTCTCAGAAAATCAAGATTAGGATCAGGATTACACTACAGCTAGAAGAAGCAAAGGATAATCAGCAACTCCAAATACTCCACAATGCTTTTTGAACTTCTAAAAGTTTAGAGTACATTCTAATCATAGGAGGTTTTAGTTAAAAGCAAAACAATTGCTAGTTGTTTATTACAATTTAATTTTTTCCTTTCTTATTTTACCACTTTATTATGCTCATATGTTACGCAAACATCATTCTTCTACTATTTTCTTACATTTATACTAAAGTACACCTTGCTTCTTTTTAGGCTCAGAGCTGAAGACATTGTGCTCCTCTCAAATATGGGAAGGGAATAATGGGTAAGTCCCATCAGAAAGAGATGAAAACCTTTCATCAGAAGGAATGCAGGCTTGTCTGTTCAGAAAGATACATGAGATGAAAACAGTACTTTGCGAGGAAACTGGTGACATTTTCACTGTTAGACAATATAGAGAAAGAGTGGGAAAAAATGAATGGATGATGTCATTTGCATGGGTTGCTGCTCATCAGTCAGCTGGTGTGCAGGGGCTGACTAGAGAAAGATCTGAGTGTGGATGCAGGAAAACTGTAATTTGGCCCAAGGCCTTGCCTTTCAGTGCAAGGTTTCACAAGAGATTTGAGGTATTTCATAAAACTGACTTGTCTGAAAATAACTGAGCAGGTATAAATTACTAAGGTTTGTTCTTACTCCTCCCTCTCTGCCATTATCTCGTTGCATTGCATGACTTTTAGCAACTGCATAATCTCTCAATGCCTCAAGTTACCCGCTCTGAAAAGACAGAGAGAATACTGACCTTTTTTGAGTGTGTTTCTTCCCAGGTAACTATTTTCAGGGTGGCTTGTTATTGAAAGTAGCAAGGCTCTTTTTCTAGAGAAAAACCGAATCAAACCCAGAAAACCTAATAAACAAAAAACCCAAACAAAGAAACCTAAAGACTTGCAAAGGGTGTTACCTCCTACCCAAAGAGATGTAAATTATCAGAGCTTTCTGACCACCTTCACAAGCCTTGTCTCTGTCTCTCCCGTGACTATCAAGGGAGTCTTCATGGCCAGTTTAATGCAGATACTTAAAGTAGAGAACAATGAGTCTCATTTGTCTGGAACTGTCACTAAGACATATTGCTTAAAGACTGCATTCCGATGTAATATTTATGTGTCAGTGGTTCTTCCATACATGTACCCTTATTGTACCAATAACCATGTTTTTATAGGTAAAATGTCTTATTTAATCTTGAACTCTGACAGTAGTGAGTGATTAATAAAAAAATCTCACTCTGAAGTCTCTGTTTCAGTCCTGCCCTGAGCAGAATTTAGTTTGCTTTTAGTTTAGGTACCTGCTTGTCACAACAGTATTCTTTCTCAGAAGTAGCTCTTCTGCTGGCCTTTGCAACTGTGTTGCACTTCATGCCACTTCCCTCCAGGAGTCCAGGGTACTGCAAGTGGACATGCGTTTTCAAACCCCTGTGGCAAGAATTGAACACAATCTTCTGGCCACACAATTACAGAAGACCCAATACGTGGTTCAAAATGTGGGCTTAATCCTGAGCTCTTTACTTGAGTGATGCTACCAGAGAAGTCAGTAGAAATTTTGTTTAAATAAAAATGTACATCTAGGTTTCTAGACTGCAAATTTATGTTTAGAAGCACCAGGATTATTTAAATATAAATACATATAAAAATATATATGCATGCTTGCATGTGTTTTGTTGAGTATAGGGAGATTTTCAGAGCTAGAATTAATCAAGTAACTCCCACTGATTCAGTACAAAGCCACTCCACCGTCATTTACGTCTTTTTCTGACTTGGTGGAGCTGTGGCAAAGTGGACATTTTACATTGGTGTCAGCTGTTGTTTTACATTTTTCTTTAGCTGACAGGTTAAAGCAACAGAAAATAAAAAGCAAAGCCTCAAGCGAGCATTGAGAAATGGAGAGTGCAGGCAAAAAGACAGAAAGCAGCATCCTCACAGTATCTCACAAGGGAAGGAAAAGCAAATCTGCCAGTTGTTCCACAGAAATCTGTATCTTTAATGTTTCTTTTATACCCTTAGCTCAAATAATACTCCACTTTCACTGAATGCAGTGTTTACTTTTGAATATATTCCTTATATTGTCCTAGCCATGGTCTTTTGTGTAGACAGATGTAATTATTTCCCCATTTCACTGATATGCAACATATTATTTATTCTGTAAAAAGTAGCTTTCCCAAATTTTGTTAAGCTGCAGAAGACTGATTTTTAAATCCATGATATCATTTAATTCAGTTCATAACGTATTTGCGTTTTGCTTGGTTTACAGTAACATGCAAACCTGTAGAGACCACACTGTTAAAAAATGTGACCTGTTTACCCTGTTTACCTGTTTACCTGTTTACAAACTTTCCTGCAACACATACAGGACCAGGCATGACTTGTTCAAATTTTAGTAACTTTGCAGTCCTGTTGACTCTGACAGGGGATATTTAATAATTTTCACAAGGGCAAATGATGGTCAAGTAATGCTTTTTAAAATGAAGAGTAAGAGCTTTGTACCATTGCACTTAAGTAGGGTTTAGTACCCTGACAGCTTATTTTGCACTTGTGATGGTGCATTACAATGTGTGGTACAGGACTATTGAAATCTGTACTGTGAATCTACAAGTCTGAATTGTCCCAGCTTGAGTAGGTAAAACAAGAGAGGAACAGTACTGCATCTGCAGCCTGTACTTGCTAAATTTCAAATCCTACACTCTGGTGTGTGACTGTTTTTAGAGCATTTATCTTAAAATATTCCTGAAATTAAATATCAGTCCAATGTTGTTTTTTTTTTTCTTTTAGCCTCCTTCCTGTAGAAGGTTAAGCTTTTCTTGTCTATTTCCTCCCCTCTCCCACAAAAATAGAAAGGAAATTATTATTCCAAAATGATTATCCAGCATGACAAAATTCTTCAAAGGAAGTGTGAAATTAATCAGTGCAAATTATGCACACCACTTTCAATTGAGAAATAAAGACCCGTTGATGTAGATTCCAAGTAAATGCATTACTTGGTGCACTGTCTTGTTATGTCTGTCCACTCTTTGCTAATAAATAAGCCTTACATATCCCCATATGCCATTCTGAGATCATTTATTTGTACTACTCGTGTTTGTGTCAGTCACATATTGTGAATATTACCTCTCCAAAAAAGACAGTTGGCATTCTTAGAAAGTTCTTCTTATTACTCTTCCTAAACAAAATGCATTGCTCAAGCAAAGGCAGAACACTAACCATGTTTCAGAGCTGTCACTTGGTTCATATTTATGGTAATGAGGATTTGTCAGTTCTAGTTCTTTGCATTACATCTAATAGTATTCCTTATCCCTTGGACAGGCTTGCTCTTAGTTTATCAAGCCTGTGACATTTTTCCTTCAGTAAACTTCAGTGCAGAGAACCTGGCAAGGTGGTACCCAGGGGTGTAATTTCTGTGTTGTTAAGTAAACTGTAAGTACATGAAAAAAAACCACCAAACCTTTTAAATCATCCACTATTGCAATTAGTAATTTCTACAGTTTTCAGTCCTTATGATGCTAAATATTCTGTATATTTATGCCATCTCTAAATATGACTAAGGTATTCCATATCCTTGAGTGACTTATCAGTAACAGAGTTTTAATTGCACACCACAGAAATATGCGCTGTATTTTTCAATGTCTGTCACCATGTAGCCACTGTTCTGTGCTTTTTTCTGTTGCAGACAACAGTGAGCAGGAAATTACTGTGCACCATGCAACAGCTTCATGACTGCAAAAAACCTGGCGGAATGAAACACCCTCATCTTTGGAATGGCAGTCAAAAAGCTGCATTGTCAATGTCATCATCATCACACAGTACCTTTGTGTGAGACAAGTTTAAATAAGCCATAACACTACTGAAATATTATTCCACTTGCACAAGTAACTTGATTTTCATTTTGCACACTGCCAGATTTCACAGAAGTTAGTGCAGTATAATGCACTAAATGCTGAAGTATAGAGATCTTTGATAAAGGTGGGGGAAAAAAGTGAAGAATTTCCCGAGATTTTCAAATACATTATTACAAGACAATAAATAAAGGATTATCTGGGAGCTTTTTGGTTGTTAGTTCTTTTTTTCCCCAGAAAATGAAGTATTGCCTAACTTAACAAAAATAATAAAAAAAGAAAGCTATTTTTCCCAAAGTATCCAGATCACTTAATATCATGAGGTAGTGTCTGATGAAAAAAAAAGACAAGAAACTGCTCAATAGAGCCATTACTGGAAATATTCCAGTTTAAGAGAAAAGAATAATAAGAATAATATGTGAAGACACTGAAAGTCTTCTAAATTCCTGGACTAAGAACTACATCAGCTGGAAGTTTTTAGACGTACTTTATTCCCACACTGCACCCAACTTTTATGAGAATTCCTGAAACACTTTGTTTTTAACAATGTGAAAGCAACTGGATTCCTTACCCTCTTATAGAAAAGAACTTAGGCAAGACAGATTTTGGCATTGCTATGAAGGCCTGGAGGCAATCTACTATGTAGCTCCTGCTCATTTTATCTGCTGTATCTTGAGTGCTGCACTCTGATGCAGGTAACAAATGTGCGTACCTGTACATCCAAAAATACGATCTTGTGCTGGATTCTATTTGCTGTGGCTAACTGGAAGATCTTAAACTTTTTGAAAGCTAAAGGAGCACAGTAAAAGCAGTTCTGCTCAGCCAAAAGACCACAAATTTTGAAAAGACTGTGCAGCAAGGCAGAAGTTTCTGAAACAGATTTTGGATTAGTTCTAATGTTACTTAATAAATGACAATTTTTATGTACATACAACATTCATGAAACTATTTGTCCCCTCTCTTGCTGCAGGCCCCACTCCACACCAAAAGGCACGGCGGTAGAGAGGAGGTGCCAGGTTGTCTTCAGGCTGGGGCATGCAGTATACTGCTGATGTCCCTTTCATCTCTTCACAACCCAAAGCCTTTGCCAAGGACGCTGCCGAGTCACATTGTCCTGATCCAGGGCCAAGCCCCCTGCCACATTGGCCCCGTTAGGATGCTGGCTGTTTAGACAAGGTTAGTGTGGTCTGGTTACTGTCTTTACTCAATGTAATGCAGTTTGACAAAAAAACCCAAAAAACCCAGACAGATTGTACTCAGTGATGGCAAAGAAAGCTTCAGCTGCAGCATCTGACTTCCAGGCTTGGGATGAAAGAAACAGGCTGCATATCTTAAAATAAGATAAGCAACAGTAAACCAGCAAAAATGTTTTTGTTGTCTTTAGGAGATGGAGAGGTTAACCATGTTGTCTACTACGATTATCACCGAGAATTTGCTGAAAGGAAAAGGAGATCTGCCCTGGCACACAACCTGCCTGCTAACTTGGACATTTTGCTGTTCCTTGCTAAGTGTTCTGCTTGTGCAACCCCTCCAAGTTTCCGTTACGTCACTTGCAGCCTGTTTCCTGGTCACTTTGGCCTCTGCAGGATGTTGGCAAACCTCTTCATGTGGATGCTTATGTGTCATAATAAATTGTCCCCTCCCATCCATCCACCCTCCCACCCATTTAATAAACATGGAGGATTTCCTCCACAGGGAATAGATGGAAAATAAGTTGCTTGTGGCAGCAATCTCCACATTTCAGTGACTTAGACGCTTTCCCCTACAACCACAGTGTGACAACCCGCTCACACATACTGCTGTTTTTGTAGCAAAGCAATAGCTTACAAATATCAGCTTTCCCAGTTGCTGCCCCTTGACCAAATATCATCTTCCCCAGTCACTCTCCCTTGACCTTGTGGGGATAGATCCTCTGGATACAACTAGTGAGTTCCAAATGAGTTAATTCTCTGTTTAACTCCAATTTCTAGTAAGCATCCCAGTTTATAGACTGGGATAGGCAGACACAGACCAATAGCCCTTCCCTCATATTTTTCCCCAGGCTTCAGAGTCTACAACTAAATTAAGAATGCCTTGATTTCAGTGGGTTTTTAACTCCAGAAGTGGGTGAAGATTTCAAGATTTATTCTTATGCGGAAGAAAGGTTGCCTAACATGAGATTAATCTGACTAGTTTTAGTGATCTATGTTTTAGTTAGTTGTTTTACTAATTGGTATTGATAATAAATGTAAAAATCAGGAAATTCTAGCACTTCAGTGATCTCATCCCAAATTAGAGATGGCATATTATTAAAATACAAATTTTTCTCCATTGGCTATACAAAGTCTTGATAATCTGCCTTGATACAGGTGTCCACAACGCAGGCATGCAAGACTCCTGTGTTACATATCCTACACTTAAATGGTTAAACAAATACTAAACAAAAGGCTAAACAAAGCGACAGGATACACCATTTCAGAGCATACAACTTTTGATTTAATACTTAGATTTGAGAGCAGCCGCTGAAGTGGTTCATTAATAGCAATGCAGACTTGACCCACTGCCAAGGAAGAGTGGGTGGTCTCTGTCATCAAGAAAGTCTTTGAAAAAGTTCATTCACTCACTGAGAAGTTGAGCAAAACCCACACGAACTAATGCAATACTGGTGTATTTTAGGCAGACCTTGCAGATCTGTTACCACTACTAAGAAGGGTCACAAAAAGGCCATTCTTCAGGCTGTATTCCAAAGATTGCAATTTTTACATATCTCTGCATGTTGTAAGTTATATTCATGAAAGTGTAACTTTTATAATTTTGCAGAAACTACTTTGGGTTTCTTTTTTTTTTCTTTTCTTTTTTTTCTTTTTTTGTATTTTATATAATTATAAATATATTTTTATTGCTCTTTTGTCTAAATTTAGTAATGCAGGAAGTTAATTTGTAATCTGAAACTGTATCTGCTACTTTACCTTCTGCACTTGAAAAATGGAAGGGAAGATAAAGAATCCAGGTCCAGAAAAAAAATTTTAGTTGACTAACATCCAAAGTGTTTCTGAATGGTGAATATATACACCCCTCCTAAAAAAGGTCTAAGAAGAAAACTGTCCAAAATGAGTCTTTACAAAGCTTTATAGGCTTTTTCAAACATGGAGATAAATAATTTATTATTTAATCATTAACTATTTAATCTTCTGGAAACAAACTGCTTCATAAAATGTTCTAGACAGAAAACACGAGATGCAAAGAGAAAAGGAGGCAGGAGATTCATTAATCTATAAACAATTGGTATAAAACAACCCTTGTATTGAATACATTCTGCTTTAAATTACTTAGTTCCCTGGATTAGAATAGGAAATAGAAGGATGTAGGATGAAACAGAAGTTCTGAAATAAAATGTGAGTGAAATTACATAACTCAGAAGACTATTCTACATTGGAAAAGGGGAAAGTGAGAATTAGAGATGGACAGAATCAAAAACATTCAAACATTAATCTACAACTAAACTAAAACAGTCCTGTCACCAATGAAGAGGAACTGTTAGGACATCAAACAACTGTATTAACTCTAGTGATACAATTTGCTGAAAATTCCTGTTTAAGACCTAATGACAAATTATTCAAATATGCACTGTTTCAGATGCATCCCAAGCAAATTTAAAACCAGGAAAAGAGTGTAGAAGATACTTCATATGTATTGAGCACTACTACCCTGCAATGTGGGATCTGATTAAGCAGATTCCTTGTGGAAGAGAGGGGAGCAGGTAGGAATTTTCCCTTCCAGAGAACACACAATAGTGAGCTCTGGAATTGCGATGCAAATATTAGGCTCACCGAGTAATATTTGTTAATTCTTATAGTACACTTACACAGTTACTTCTTAGTAACTGAGTATTACATTACAGATGTTAGCCTAAATTTGCCTGCTCAGGGTACACATCAGTGCAGATTCCCAGTAAGAGCTGTCTAGTGAGTAAATCATCATGGAGAATCTCAAGCCGGGAAAGCACATCTTCAATTCTTAAAATATCCAGCCTCCTCCAACGTCTGTCTTAGTGCTCTTGGCTGCTTCAGTGAGTAGAAGGGATCCTGGTGGGAGAGACATGGAAGAAACACATCTCACAGAACACAGGTTTTAAGACTCCAGAAGATGCTGTCATAAAGGGTAAGACAGTGATTTGACCATTTAGAAAAGTTGTGCTGGTAGTCACTTTTGGGGAAGAATGTGAAGACCATAGGATAACCTTGAAAGAAATCATCCAGGAGGAGGGGAGAAACCAAGGTAGATATAGCTAAAAAACACTGAAAATTAGAAAATGCCTTGCTTCTCCTACCATCTGACACCATGTAGCAAGCAGATTTAATTTGTTCAAAATACTTCAAACTTTTTCCTTTTAAAACAGTCATAGATTTAGTAGTATTTTTTATTGCCTTTTGTTTTTTGGTGCTGTGATTTAGGGTTTGGGAAAAAAAAAAAAAAACAAACCAGAATTTCAGTTACTTCAGTTATATTTTTCAGTGTGTTACATTCCCAGCCTCTTAGGAAAACAGCTCCTGTTTTAAAAAGAAGCAGTAGAGTCTTAGACTCCAGCCTTGTTTTATGGTTCAATATGAGATCTCATATTTAGCAACCTTCTTAGTATGTTGCAAGACTTTGCTTCCCACATTCCCCTCATCATTCAAGAACAGTTGGAACCTGAATAATTACACATTTCTGTTCCATTATATAATTTCTCCAACCCCACTATCATAACATTTAGTTTTCTGTAATTGCTAGGCATCTGATCTAGCATTATTCAAATCCAACTTTTCTCAGAACTTCATACAAAACTCATTAGTCAGCTGAACTTTTGGGTTCCCAGAGCAGCATTATTAACTGCAGTGGTGTTTCTTTAGACTTCTCTAGTAGCTCATGAGGAGGGTCTCATCTGGCATGAAATACCTGAACGTTGCTTCTCATTTGTCTAACCTATTTGTTCATTAATATCGCCTCTTAGTTTTGGGGAGTAATAAGTAGTTTTAACTATTGTCATTGTAGTTCTTAAATAAGGGGAGCAGTAGTGCTTTGTGTGACAGGAGTAAAAGACAACAAGAGGAAGAGGGAAACCTTGAGAGCGTGGTGTTGAAGACAATTATGGGAGGAAGCTTGTGCCAAGAATAACATGCTGGTTAGGAGGCCAAGGGCATCAGTGGAGTTTCTGGCCTGTCTGAAAGAAAAAAACTCCATACTCCAGTGCAGCTGTACCATCAAACACAGCATTTTTGCTTTTCTGGGAGGAAGGCTCTCTATCTCTCTTCCACCACTTTGATTACAATGCCAACAAATGCTTAATTAAATGCAGCAGTTTGTCCCTGAGGTGCTCTCAAAGATGGAAACATTTACACATTAAACCAAAGAATAGTACCATGCCTGCTAGGATGGCATTTTCTTGGTATTATGTAGCCAAGTCCTGTTTTCCATGGTGCAGCATATCACTGTGCTATACACTTGACACAAAACTATTTCTTTATAGAGGTTTTTTGTTTGTTGTTTGTTTTGTTTCTCTGTTTGCTTCCTTAAACAAGATCAATGTATGGAAAAAGTGCCAAAATAATGTAAGTCTGTTGGCAGCTGTGCAAATTTTTAGATGTGACTTTTCAGTTGATTTCAGATGGGAACATCTGCCTTGGACTCATTTTAGTCTTATGAAGGTTGTCACCCTTCCGAAAGGAATTCCTGTTTCCCTTCCTTTCACACACATATGCACTGCTTATCAGGGCATCTAGAGGAACACACAGATCTGAGTGATCAAGAAAAAAAAAAGATGGTCTGTCACTCATCATATCCCCTGGATTCAACAGAAAGGAAATTCATTTTAGTGAGCATTGAAACCAAACAATGGCAAGTCTGCAGCTGTTTCAGGGGCCTGATGTCAACAATGTTAAACACATTTTTATCTCATTTGAGATTTATTGAAAAAGCAGAGTGCTTGATAAACAGTGGCTGACAAAAACCAAAACAGATTAGCTCAGCAAGTAAAATGGAATAAGAGGAGAATTGTGCCATACATACTTTGGAACCTACCAAATAAATCAATTTATTATAAAATACTAGCTACCTGAAAAATAATTTCTGTTAAGATTTATCCATAGAGTTACATTTCTTGGTCTGTGTACAGGAATTAAAAGCTGAACTTTGAGGAAAATGCCATTTTTTGAGATATGTTCCATTTAAATGTTAGAATTTAAAGCAGTTTCATAAATGTTTATTCATCCCCTTGGCTAACAAACCAATCTCCTTCTCTCAGAGTGACTGCTCAAAAAAGAAAAAAACAACCACTATTCTTTGAAGCATTCAGAGATGACATAGTCAAGAATTAGTTATAAAATCTTTTTGCTTGCTTTTTAAGAGGCAGTGTGATCCAATTGCTTTTTCTATTCTCTACATGGGATCATCCTGTTTTCTTTAGCTCCCACACTACTCTTTTTTATCTTCTATAAAAAATCCAGATGGCCAAGATTTAGGACAACCCATGCCTGGTGACTAATGCCTAATGCAGAGGATGTTACGTTGCCTGAAGAATAGGCAACAAGTAAACAATCAAAAGATTGTTTACACTGTCTGCCAACAAAAAAAAAAAAAAAAAAGGAAACTTCTGAAAATTACTTTCACAGCATCCAAATCCCACCCTCCCATTCACAACATTCTGTAACCCTCTGAGGATCTTTCAATGCTCTCCAGTATTCCTTAAGAGCAAAATGCTTCAGGGCTACAAAATGCATCCAAAAAACATCCCCCCAAAACATCTTAATGCTCATCAGCATAAAAGGATTTTCATGAAAATATGCAGTGTTAGACAGCTCATTTAAACATGAGAATGGTCAGCCACTGGTCAAACTTAGCCCAGACACTGGGCAGTAAGTGTCTGGCACCTGGTAGCACTGCAGGTGTCCTTAGACGTGGAGATGAATGTGTCTGCTGTGTCATCTCCAGTTAAGAGAACAGGAATCAAGGCAAAGATGCAGACTCCACATGAAAGATTGTTAGGGGTTGAAAGACTGGTGAATCGTGTGAGTTAAATCTTCCCATGGAAGGGAGTGGGAGGTGGAGGGAGGAGAAACTTGCTTCCTCTGAAGGATCAAAGCAGAAAAGCAAATCCAAACTTATGAACAAAATGTAGTGCATCATCTTAGGATAAGTCTGGGTTAATAAATTAAATTGTACTAAAGAACACTTCTGAGCACAGTGCACACTGTCAAAGGAGTTTGTGACGTGGCTTTGGCTTATAAATGAGATATTCTCTGAAACACGACCATATGGGCTGGCTGTTTTTGGCATCTGTATTGTATATGTTAAAAGGAAAATCCATTCATACAAAGGTGACTAGTATCTCATGAAGAAATCTCTTAAAGTAGATGAACAGCAGAGAAATAAAGATTACAGGTATCACACCTACCTATAAATAGGGTTGCAATAAAGAGACTCTTACATACTTTTCAAAGTAAAAATATAATACCAGGATTTACAAATTAAGTCAGTTTGCAAATTTATGCTCTGCTGGATAGTTAACGTAAGCAATAAGCAGCTCTGTAAATTGACTAAAAGATTGATGTTATGTTGGAAACAGTGGGGACTAGCACAAACGATAAAAAGAAAGAAGAAAAATTATGGCAATTAATATGCCATCTGATGTCTTCCCCTCTGGGAAATTAAGATTAAAAGACTTATTACACGACTTTTCAGAAACTATATTCCCTTGCAATTAGCTTTTATGTGATACCCCCTTTAAGGCAGTATACACTTCATGCTGTATTTTTTTCCTCCAATTACTAGCCCCTATTCAGGAGGAAGATACTGTCAGTCAGTCAGGACTTCCACAGCACAAGAACAATCTTCCTGAGGAACAGTGGTGGCCACCCCGTCACACAGTGACTTCCTGGGAAAGCTCTACTCCTGGTTTCTAAGTTTGGAAAGTAAAAATAAGTGAAGTATATCTATTACCTGGAAGGTTAAGGAAAACAGAAACATTTTCTGCCACTGACACAGCTAAGACCTTTTAACTGTTGCACAATTATCTCCAAACCCATGACAATATGAACTACAATGATCCCAAGTGTAAATGAGTAACCAAGCAGCTTCTAAAAGGAAGAGAAGCATGTTTATGGATTGATTGCATGCTACAATACTAGATAATGCTATCATACAAATAGCAAACATTCCCTAACTGCTACCTCATGAGGTCACTTTTACTGCTGAGGACGCAGAGTAGGTGCCTAGAGGATCTCCAGGCGTGAGAGATCATCATAGTGTCACATTCAATTACTCATGCAAGGTAACCCTTCTCCTCGTTTTACCACTGCAGGACAGAAAAGGGTAGGCCGTGTTCCCAAAAATTGTATTTTGGAGAACAGAACAGGTCTGTGAGCATAGCTTGCCCTCATTTACCTCTGCACAGTGCTCACCCTGATTACCTTTAAAAGCTCACTGTCTCAAAGGTCCAAATTCTTCAGCACAACTGTAACTGCTTTGCAAAACAAAGCAGCCTTCATCTGGCTTATTGAGCTTCTTAAGAATTTTCCTTATGTAATGCAAAACTCAGGTAATCCACAGACATGAAAGCAATGCCTTTGCTGTTTGAACATTTCACATTGTTGGTAGGGGAGCATCTGAGGCAAATGGGCCATGGTTAAACATCTCCTGCTCTTAGAGATATTTGCTTCTTGCAACTTTCTTCAGGCTGCTCCAAGGAGTGCTAGAGTCTTGGACTTGAACAAGTTGGATAAAGGATTGGAGGGTATGAAAGTGAATTGTTACCACCATTTTACTGAAGCACAACTTAGTTGTGGGGCAGAAGGGCTAAACTCTGAATGTCAAATCTGCACCACCCAGATCATTCCAGCAGGCTTTCCACTCAGAACTACTTTAGGCAAATACATTTTCATTTCCAAGTGCTTTTACTAGATTTGAGCAGCAACTACAGAACAATACTGCTGAGTTAAAACAGAAATTAAAATCCCATGCAGTCTGCTGCTGGTGTAGCATTTTGCATTCATTAGTCATATTACTATCCTGTTGGACTGTGCTATTACTATTTCCTTTCATTCTTTTTCCAGAAGCTACCTATAGTTACACCTGATGACAGTTATTGTTTCCATTGTTGCTTTTCTAGCACAGTACTCAAAAAAGCATTTTGCTTTGCTATATGTAACAAAACATTAACGAAAAAAGAGAGGACAGAAAGGATCTGCCCACTAAAATAACAAGAACATGCCCCTGACAAAGGAGCAGAAGTGAAAACCTACCATCCATGATTTCCAAAGATGATCCTGGATCAGTAGAAACATCACATACAGAAGATTTATGTCTGTATATATCTATTTCTTATCTTATTCTGGAAGACAAGAAGTAAAAATGGGAATCATTATAAAAAACAAATAATGCACTCTATAAACAGTTATATTAGTGCAGTATTTGTTAACAAGCAGCTTTTTGCTGTCCTGAAACTTATAATCCTCTATTGGAGGGCAGCAGTTATTTAACACTGAAGATGAAAGATTTCCTACTATAATGACCTGCAGCTGAAGTCAAGGACTATTCAGCAGTGGATTCTTCCTCCAGGACTCAAGAACAAAAAAGTTGAGGTCTGTAATGCTGTTATTATTATTGTACTTTCCCATCTTCTCTAACAGAGAGGAAATATGGGGCGATCATGCACTCATCTGGAGTCCTAAAACTGGATTTGATGACTGTGAAGAAGAATGTCAGTATTGAGAAGACTAGAGCTTCTGTATTTCACTGCAAACTTGACCGTCTTTTCTTTGCAGTAGCCGCAGAGCAATTCCTGCTACAACAGAAATAAAGATGCTTGTAGCTCCAGAAGCATCAAGAGAGCAAAGTGAAAGGGTGATAGAGCTCACATGCATTACACTGCCATACTCCATGCTCAGAATCCTCTAGGACTGATGTGTTCCTATGCAGATCACAGAAATCTGCCATCCTGTTCCTTGAGGCACTTGTGCATAAACAAGCCTGACCTGTTAAGCCTTCAAAGTATCATTCAGTCAGGATACAGAAGGATATTTTCACAATTTTATATTGAATATCAGACTGAAGTGCTTCAGCTGATACTCAGGGCTGTCTACATAGATAATGCAAGGCATGAGTGAATCACTTATGGAAAGAGTTGAAGTTTGATGTCT
The DNA here is from genome assembly GCA_013397935.1 of Dasyornis broadbenti. NCBI lineage: Eukaryota > Metazoa > Chordata > Aves > Passeriformes > Dasyornithidae > Dasyornis > Dasyornis broadbenti. The sequence goes on along the minus strand of VZRN01006754.1, from coordinate 1,686,351 downwards.
CTCTGTTCATGAAACATTCAGTCAGCCCAAAGCTTTCTGCTTAAATCCAGAATGCTTAAGTGCCTTTAAATGAAACATTATCATTTATGTTACTGAAATCAAAGATATTAACATTTTTACAGGTGGGGCTCTTCAAGATAAAATTCATTTCATCTTCTCAAGAGAAACTCACTAAGACAAAATAGAATCCAGTTTCAAATGAATCCCCAAACAACAAAAAAATCCAAATCCTCCCACTGACACAAAACATGAAGAAAGAAAAGAGTACTACAAAAAAAAGGAGAGAAAAGCATCACAGTATGTTTTAGCTTCATGGTGTACTATATCTTTTCCTTTAATAGTTTCTGCAATATTGGAAAATGCAGTGTAATCCCATTTCACAGGTGTCACTTTAATATTAAAATTCAAAGACTGAAAACACGTACAGTCCTCAGACCAATATCCTCAAGTTTAAGTACAGGCTTAGTACTAAAGTCTTACAGTCCTAGAGCTTAGATAGCTCTCCTTCAGGTCCAAAGCCTGTGTCATTGGTCTTCTAAGCTCAACACTAGATCACTTCTTGGGTCTAACTGGGGAAGTTGGCTTCTAACATATTTGAACACCTGAATGCATTTTTTATCAGATGATACATAAACCCTCTTCATAAAACTCATCTTACAATCACGGACAGATTTCTAAACTTAGCTTGTGTGTCCAAATATTTAAAAGCATTTTTAGGAAGAAGTGATGCAAAAGACACAGAAAGAATAGAATAAAATGGAATTGCATAGATTAGAGCAGAACAGAATAGAATATCAGGAAGAATCTACAAGGATCACCCAGTCCATCTGTCTGACCACTTCAGGGTTAACCAAAAGCTACACCATATTATTAAGTGTATTGTCCTAATGTCTCTTAAACACTGACAATCTGGGGGCATCAATCACTTCTCTAGGAAGCCTATTCCAGGGTTTGACCGTTCTCTCAGTAAAGAAATACTTCCTAAAATATGGTCTAATCCACCACTTGTGCATCCTTGAAGCAATCCCACACATTCTATTCCTGGATAGCAGAAAGTGTAGACCAGAAATTTCCTCTCCCCTTCCTGTCCTCAAAAAGCTGCAGAGCACAACAAGGTTGTCCCTCAACCCCCTCCTCTCCAAACTAGAGAAGCCTGCACAGGAACTAGGCAGTTCCTCACAGCACATGCCTTCCACCCCTCTCACCAGCTTTGTTACCCTCCTCTGGATGTTCTCCAGGATCTTCAAAACCTTTTTAAATTGTGGGGCCCAGAGCTGCACTGAACACTGCAGGTGAGGCTGCATAGCCCTGGATACAGGGGGATAATCCCCTCTCTTGTCGCTGGCAATGCTGTGCTCAAGGCTCCTGAGCATGTTTACACCCTGGGTTGCCAGGTCACCCTAAGGGCTCACACTGAGCCTGGTGCTGACAGCTACTCCCCATGATAGTTCCCATGACATTTCCCTAGGTAAGCTCCTCATCATTTCCAAAGACCTTTCACTGGCATACTGCAAACAGGAGGAAATGAGCAATGGCTATACCATAGTCTGAGAATCTTCAGAACAAAACTTCCAATAATCATTGCCATTAACATCTTTCAACATAATGCTATTTAATAATGATATCTTTGGGAGATTATCTGAATTAATAGGTCCTTAGGGGGAAGATAATAGACCAAAACCAAAAAAAAGTCCATGATAAGTTCTCAAAACCTAAATAGGCACTACTCAAATATCAAAGTGTTAAGAAGCTAGCAGCAGTAGCCATGTGTATAGAAAGAGACAGACATTAAAATAAATATATATATATTTAAATTAAAATAGTATTATGATTCTTTTGTTCCAAAGCAGAGAAAAAGTCAAGCAAATAATTTTTTCCTTCCCAATTTCCTGTGTGGACTCTCTGCACAGATTTTTTTTCCAGTAGTCTGAAAATAAAACTGATGTGAATATTCCAGGTGGGCAGCAAGGGGTCAGCTTTTCTATCTTCCAGGAAAATATTGTGTTTTCCGAAAACTTAAAAGTTCTTCCTTAGATATTTACATATTTTTAAAAATGGGATTTTCAACAGAATATCAAGGGAAATTTCCATTGCTGTGTGGTGTGCGCAGGAGCTCAGAAAGCATTCAAAGTAAAATGCATCAAGAGTGCACCTAGGCAGTGGTGGCGAGGGCAGTGTTTGAAAGGAATTCACCCTGCTCCTGCTGAGTCAGCGCTATTTAACTGCTTCTAAGAGCCTCTCTGTCCTCAGATTCACCTAGCTGAGGGAAAACTTACAGCTCAGCTGCCTTACCAAAACAGAGCAGGAAGTGTCACCATGTCACCTCTGGCTCCAGCCATAACCAAGGACTGGGAGAAAACTTAACATGTCCAATCCTTGTTCCCGTCCCCCTTTCCAAAAAGGACAAAATTGCTAGGTTACAATATATTTCACAGTAGCCTATCAAGCTTCCCAACTCAACATCCAAATGCTTTATTTGCTTCCAGCCAAAACAAAGATCTTTGGAGAAGATAAGGTGTTCTGTGAAAATAACTAATCAATAGTCTGTCACAAGAGAAAATCAAGGTTCAACAAGTACTAGAAAAAAGAGAAAATAGTGTGCCACATTATAAAACCATTATGTGCCAAAAACCTGATGGAAAGACAGTAGGTCCTATAGAATTTGAAATAAAAGCAGAGAAGAGCAACAAGGCCAACTAGAAAAGTTCTAACAGCTTCAAAGAATGAATAGGAAGATGCGATTATGTAGCCTACCAAAGAGATGGCAGGTATGAGAAGGGGTGTCAACAAAAGGACATAGCATAAACCAACTGGTAGAAGGGAAGAGGTGAGTAGAGCTTGATTTTTCCTTACCTCATTATAAAACACGTTTGTATCAAATGAAAATGCATGGTGGTAGACTCCAAACAAACAAAAGATTCTTCTTCAGCAATGAACAGCCTCTAGGTGTAGAACCTTGTGAGTGCCACACCCTCACAATGGTCTAGAGTGAATTTAGGCAAATTCAAGGAAGAAAAATGATGCCTAGTAGCCTTCACTCACATGACCAATGATTCTGTTGGCTAAGGGAATTCCTGGCCACAAATTCCTTGAACCTAGAGCACTGCCCTTGATAAAAATTATCTTGCAGTTTTTCTGCAGTCAAATTGTTGCTTGGTACCAGCTAGCGGCCACTTGGAGAGACAAGTTAGGAGAACAGAGAAACATGTACATCCCATTGAACTACCACATGTTCAATATTCATGTGTTTCTTTCAGACAAACGAATATGTGGTGCTGTAAAATTGCAGAAAAGAGTTATTCTGGTACACTGGTAACCTCTCTAGTTTTTCAGCAGTGGCAATAGGACTACAGCCTGATTAGACACCTGTAAAATACTTTGACATGCATTCCATCACTTCCAAAGGGATCCTAATTTATGGATTTATACCATCACACTCAGAAACACCATGTAATTAAATACTCATGAAATAGATTTATGTTGGTATGCAGTTCTCTGGCCTGTATCCTCTGAAAGTTCAGATGAACAAAGTGAAATGGAAGCCGTCTCTAAAAGAGAAAAGGTTGCTTGGAAAGTCCTGTACCATCTTTCACCTTGCAATGTTTTCAGCACATTACTTAACAACAAACAATCCAGAAACTGAACTTTGTTCTGTATTATCACTCTGGAACTTTCCCATCTGCAGCCAAAGCAAGCTCTAGGATCCCAAAGGCTGACTGCATATTGATTTTACAGGAGACTGGACATACTTTTGAGTTCACCAATGACAGTTTTTACTATCAACACACCTCACTTTCCAACAAAGTCAGAAATAAAACCTTATTCACCTTTCAGCTGAAGGATTTCTCCACTTTTGACCGTTTCTGATCAACCAGGTCGTCTCTAGACACTTACAAGTTCTAGTGTCTGAGATAAACAGGTCATTTTAAGATTGCTTTTTTCATTTCAGAAGCAATTTGCTGAGTCATTTCTGTCCATCCCTCTGAGTAAAAGCATAATGGACTGCATAGAGCCCTCTGGATATTTATGTTTTTGCAATTATACTTTTTATTACATAGCTGATAGAGGACGGCAATTTTCTTCACACTTACTTGCCTACAACTGAAAACATTCTTTCAGGCTGTAGCTATTCTCATTATCATTAAAAAAGTCTCACAGAATTCAGCCATGCAGGGATCTTGTGTCTTCTTTTGTCCCAATGAACTATCCCATTTAACGTGAATTACAGTCACTTCACTAGAAGAGACAAAAACACATACTATTCTTAGTCTGGAATTGTATCTGGCTTTCTGCTCTGTATCTGCACAGTGCCTATTCGAACCTGGATGGCAGTTCATGAGAAAAGTGAAGTTCTTTTTATTATTGCAATAAAAGATAAGCACAGCTCATCAGTCCCTAAACATCTGAAATAAAAACAAAATTCTCAGTAATTTTGACTGCAAAAGCAGTTTCTGTTGCAATGATACAAGTAATTTAGCTAATAGGTTTTAGCTGTTGCTCCTGTTTTCTTAATGCTTGTCTGTTAATTCTAGCTGTATAGTACAGGCATGAGAGCAGCACAAGGATAATGTAAACATTTTACGAAGCTAAACACACCTCACAACATTTGATGTTCCCAAGACATCACTTGGTGCATGGTCAAGTTACAGATTATTTAGCTGTCCTGAGAATTTCCCTGACCTGTGATAACTGTGGCTAAAGTTTATCTCTCATTTCCTGCCCTATTCCCCTCATCAACTCCAGCTCCTGGTTACACTGTCAAGCACCAAATCAAGCCTGAGTGTGTAACAGCTTAGGAACTTTGGGACACCTTCTGCCCCGTCCTTGAAGCTGGCTGCTTCCTGCCTTTTCGTCCCTTGTGTCTGGCATGAGTTGAATGAATCTCAGCACTGGTTGTCCAAAAACTGTGAGCCTAGAGACAGCTTTACTTCTCAAGACTAGGCCCCCTTTAGTGAGATAAAAAATAGCAGAGAACCCCAAAACACCCTAATTTAGTTACTTCAGTTGCACTCCATTTTCTTCACTAGAAAATGTGTCTATTATTTGAGCTCTTCCCCGTGTGTCTTTGTGATTGTGAAGGATAAACCATTCATTAGCTTTTCAGTTAATATGTATTGTCTGCAGCTGTCTCTGAGAATATATTTGCCTTTCAGCAGGTCTGCTTTGAGCTCTCTAGCACCCCTTTCATAGTGCCATCCTTACACTGAACTATGTTGCAATCAGCTAAAGGCAGACTGTCAGTTCATAAGCATTCCAGTTTTAAAGTATCAGAGTTATTTTACATTCCTTTATGGAAAGGAACCTGAAGCCAGTAAATCTGCTATTGAATCAGAGTGTATGGTAGAGTGCAGGAAAGGGAGGCAGGCGACTCTCCCTTTCCTCCATTGGAAAGGGAAGCAGGCGACTCTCAACACAGAAGATTTATTTAAAACTTGGCCATGCTCTTTTCTCACCCCATAACTGACATCCTTAGCCAAGCTCAGCTCCACAGCCTGCCTTGTTCCTAGATGTTTAATCAAGCCACCTTTGAATGAAGGACACTGTGCATGCATGACAGTGGTACACATTTAAAATGTAGACTCCATTGCAGTCTACACAGGTAGGTTGACTTATGTCCTGCAAAACTAATGACTGTGTGCGTGTCCAAGCACACAACTTTCGCTATATGAAATCAAGGAATTTGCACACACTGTATAGAGACAGAGAATCAGCAGAGGATTTGTAATGAGATGTAGAAGATAAAACAAATGTTCCAGGTTCATTGGATTCAAATTATGAGTATTTTAGGCTGTGAGTTTTTTACAGGTGTTCATACAAGCATGGCATTTGAATCCAGTTGGAATTCAGTGTAACTGAAAATATTAATTTACGTAGACTTTTTTAAAGATTCCAGGATCCTCAGGTTTGTCTTTACCAATAGCAATTTTGTTCCACATCAGTTTTGACTGATATTTGAATAATCATCTTCTTAGACTCCTCATTCTCTCCTAGAGCAAGAGGACTGCCCCAAAATGTAAACCACACAGACTGCCTTACACAGTTACAAAAGCAGTGAGCCTCATCACTGCAGAAAACCTTACCTGTAAAATACTGCAGAGGAGCAGATTTTTCTTGTGTAGAGGAGCAAGGAACTCAGCCGAAAAAGTGTACACCCTAAGGTGGTAACTTCACAGTGATGGCATATGTCTCAATTATATATACAAAGGCTGCTTTATGTGTCAATCAGGTCTTTAAATGCAAACTGTCTTCATTTACCATGGAAAAGTCTGACTCACTGTAGTAGAAGAGACATGGAGGAGATAAACAGAGTGGTGGGTGAACTACACAAGCACATATCTCACAGAAATCTTGTGAAGAGGATGCACACCTATGGATGTGGACATGAGAGTAAGGGAGTTGATGAGAGGTGCAGCTAACCCACAAATGGCTACACACAGTGCAGGTCAGAGTTATTGTTCACTGTCATTGCACTGGTTCCATTCCCAATTGTTGTGAACTGTAACAAATTATTGTTTACAAGTGAGTCCCGTTGCTTCTCTATTTTATTTTCCACAGAAATTTTACATTGTCTCTGTTTTTTTATATCCTTAGCAGAAGCCTATTTGGTAGGAGTAGATAGCAACATATTATTTTCTTTGAGATGCAGCTGATGAGATTTGAAAATTTGCTACTACTCCTGTTCAAGAGTGGGATTCAGCTGTCTCCAACTCAATCAACTTACAGAGCATGTCGGTTTTCTTTACAGACAAAGAAGATCAAAGCGTTATCTAAGGACTTTGTTCATACACCTTAAATACTTAAAGCAGCTCTTGTTCCAAAGTCCCATAATACAAGTAAAATTTTATGGGTCAGTTAGGAAATTAGAGTGTAATATCACTTGGCCACAGTTGCCTCTGGGTGGGTAGATAGAGATATCAACAAATAAACTTGCGTAAAGCAGGGCTACACAAAATATAAGGGAATCTCACATGAAGTACCAAAATTAGAATTTCTCCAGGACCATGCTGACCAATTTTGTTTTGAAATTATTTAAACTGTTTAAAGTTTAAATCTGGTTATTTTTCTCATTTTTTTTCCTCTGGGTTTTGGTTTGATTTGGTTTAGTTTGGGGGTTTTGTTTTAGTTTGGTTTTTTGGGGAGGTTAGCTATAAACAATACCTGGAAAATAATTCTTGCTCACTTTCTTATGCAGACATTTCTGTCTCTTTGCACTTTCAGAGCAGGGTAGCTTTGGTATTAGTACCCAGTTTTAGCCTATTAGTTTGCTGAAGGTTTTGAAAAACATTTGTACCCAAGTACAAATATATTCAGGGTGACTCAGCTGTGATTTTCCACAGCAAGTATTGAATTTACATGCAAATTTTGAAGATTGTGTAAATAGTCAATGAGCCCAGAAACTGAGGAAGAATAGAGGGGGATGGTTGCATATTTGCCTGAGACCAAAACCTGTGCATCACGAATTTTGCCCGAGTCACATAGTCAGTGGGAATTGAGCCAGTGCTACTGGTAGCATGTATCTCTTCAAGCAGACAAACATCTTACTGTGTCCCCATACTGGCAAACTTACATAAGCAGGCAAGATGTGGTGTTTATTCCAGCAATGTGTCATTCACCCTGACTTTAAAATAGGGTTGAAAACAGCTTTCAGAAAAATCAGTTTTGCATACTAGACCCACATATTGTGCTCATTTTAACTTGCAGATTATTTACTTCTAATGTACTTACATAGCATATTTTCAGTTGTACCTCTCTGCTGGTGAGCACAGCTATACCAAAAAAAAAAAAAAAAAAAGGCAGTGATATCATTTCTAGCCTTGCAGAACAAAACTACTAGCTAGCCCTGATTAATATCCTTGAACAGGACCCAATCACAAAATATTGAGCATTGTAAATTTCTATAACAAGCAATCCATTCTTTCAAGAATTTGGAGCCATTCATAGGCACAGGAAATACAAACTCCGTGTGGTGAAGTCCCATCATATGTTTTATCCACATCCCCCATTATCCTGAAAGTAGCTTTCTATATCAAGAGCACATCTGCTCACAGAATAAAGACATGTCCACAAAGCAGTGATAACATGTGCATATAAGATATGCATCTTGCACTCATTTAGTAGCCATAGACGAACGGTATGCATTCAGTGGGGCTGCAAGAAGAATTTCAGTCTATAGGTGAGAACAGCCCTGAGGATCTCAGTGGCACACACTGGAAAAGCCAAGTTCCCTGCCATTTCTTCAGTACTTTCATTCAGCAGTGCTCCATTCTCAGTAAGAAAAGGTGGGAGTTTAAAATAGAAAAACACAAAAATAATGAGGAGAAAGAAGCAGAAGAATGCTTGTATGCTGTAAACAATCTGCAGTTGAAACAGTGTAAATTTATTTCTATTTTGTGCTGTTTTGGTGCATCCATATCCTCGAGAAAATAAAAGTGAATCTGAAGAGAGAGCAAAGCTAAATCAATACAAACTAAAAACTGTTCTCAGCCTCTTACCTCTTGGTTGCAGAAACCAAAACTTGGGAAAAACAGTGCTTGTTTTCTTGGAAGACTTCTATTAAGGATGCAGGAAAATTGAGGTAATATGAAATCTCCATGGAAAATGAAATAAAGAAGGGACAGGACTCACTTGTAAACATGACTTTGTTACAGCTCACAACTGTTATGGAAGGAACTAATAACCCTGAGATTAGGTCAGCTGGTGAGAGCACAGTGCTAAAAACTCTACAGTTGTGGGTTTGAACCCTATGGGCAATTAACTTAAATTTGGATTTGATGATCCTTGTGGGTCCTTTTCAGCTCCAAATATTCTGTGATTCTGTAATGCAATGGTAATGAACAAGACCTCTAAGTTGCACTATGCATGCGGGTCAGTTGTACCTCCCATTACCCTCAATCCTTGCTACAGATGTTGGCACTGCTGCAGAAGGGTTAAATTTACACTTTTTCCCCCACAGCTGTGGACCCTTCGTGGGAGAAATCTCTAATAGAAAAATTCAACTCACATTCACATCCTTCCTCAGCGGCACATCTCCATTCTGTTTTCAAAACCCTAATTCCAACGAGTAGGACATTGTCATCACAATTGCTATCACTGATGATATTGTCAGTGTCATCTGCCACTGTCATTTTGTGAGGAAGTCTTGCTCTGCTTGCTGGGCTTCCATGATGCAAAGAAGCCTGCAGATCAAACCTGAATACAGCACAATTTTACACATAGAAAGGATGTGAGGGCATGTGAGTGCAATAGAGAAGATTCCTTCAGTGTAATCCTCTCAGGTTTATCTTTACAACCTGCATTTTCAGTTGAAAAAAAAAAGGAAAAAAAATAGCAAAAACTCACAACCCTCCTCCAAAACAAACAATTGAAAAAGAAAAAAAAACCCTCCACCAAACCCAAAGCAAAAGCAGAAAACTGAAAGAGGAACTAAAGAACCTGAAATAGTTTAGAGAAGGAAAATGGAATATACTGCTCTTTAGCAAAGAGTAAAACCTGTCAGTCAAGATTCTTTCTTTATAACTGCCAGGATAAAACATTTTGATGCAGTACATAGTAGATATGATTTCAGGGCAAGATCTGCAACAAGGTTTGGTGATTGTAATTTTCTGGTAAAAAATTAAAGTTCACATTGCTTTTAAATGTGCCTGGAACAAGGATCTAATCACCCTTGGTGCAGCTCAGAACTCACCCTGACGAAGAGTTTTTGGTATCTGCACTAACTCTCTCTGGCATGGCTGAATAATCTTCCCATGCGGAAAGACAGTGTCATGAACTTTAATGGAGATTGCTCTTTCAAAGAGATAAACTCAGGTGGAACACCAAGCCCATGGAACTTTACATTGGTAAGAATGCCATGGTTATTTCACTTTCATAACTGGAACTCTTAAAGTCTACATTAATCCTCCACTAAGGCACATGCCCGTCAGGCATGTGTACATAGCTTCTCAATCTTGAACACTGCCCAGATGGAATAACATAATCTGTACTGACTTTTGTGAAAGCTAATATAGAAACAGATATAACCCAATTGTCAGAGAGTGGAGGACCTCTGCTGTGTTGGTCATATCTCAAACCTGTGCTGGCCATATCTCAATTCTGCGTTTAAGAAGCAGTATTTAATATTTAAGAGTAATTTGTTTTATACTGTAGAAGCTTCTAGTTTGGTCACCTGTGTGAGATAATGTGGTGGCCACAACACAGAGAAATCCAACTCTATTTGGAGTAGATGTGCCGTTAGCAATCTAAGATGTTACTGACTTCAGCCATTTAATTCAGCCAGGCAACAGGATGTGAGTGTTGGCCTCAGCCAGCCCTCGTCTCACACTAAATTTATATGGTCATTTACTGACAAATAATAGTAATATACAAGAATGAAATACGACTGAGAAGATCATTCAACCTCAATTTTGTCAACGTATTTATGAAGACAGAAATATCAGTAAGAAATACAGTTTGGACAACAAAAAACAGAGGTTCCTAAAGTGTTATCTGAATGTGAATTCCTAGACACCACAAGTGTGAAGCTGCTTGGGATGGAAGAAGACAATGCCTTAACCCAAAGGCGACCTTAATTCTAAAGGCATGACTACTTCGTGAATATATTTTGACATCAGCAGTCATAAAATAAAAAAAATATACAGTCAAAATATTAAAACTAGCTTCTGATACAAAAGGTACATGCAAGCTTCTTGAGCAGACATTCTCCACTTAATGTTCTGAATAATATGTTCATAAAACAATGATCAGGCATCATTAACTTTCTCTTTGAACATATTAACAGCTTCAGTGATATTTATAATTTCTTGATTTCTCTCCAGGCCAATCACTTTCTGAACTAGAAGCAAACAACTTAAAATACGTTTATGTATCAAATGACTAGAACATATGTATTCTTATAAAGTCTTGGTTAACAAATGAACCAACCCAAAAGGGACATCAATGTGGTGTACAGGATTAACACTACCAGCGAAGCATGAGAACACATAAACAAAATTCGATTTCTTATAGGATCATCAGTAGAGGTAGTACATGTCACGACTTCCCTCCATGTCTAGTAAAGCAAGTTTTCAGAAGCCTTAACAAAACAGATGCCAGTTTTAACTACATATACTAATGCACATTAATTTTGAAACACACAGGTTGATATTTGGAGTAATTATGCCAACAAAATGAAATTTAAGATTCTTTTTCACTGGTGTATTTATTTTCTACTAAAGCAAAAGGTAAGCAAAAATTTATTATATAAAACTCTGAGCAAACATAGAAGGTAAGATGCCTACGTTTATATTCACCTACTTTACTAGAGTAATTTTTGTTTCTTCAAAACTAGATGAGAGAAAAATAAGAACATAAGTAGTTCTTGAGATTTTATCACATGTGAGTCCTCCAGTATCCACCACAGCTGATGTCTCTCCTTTTCAAAGAAGAAAGTGTCCAAGGCATCTCTGAGGGGAGAATCTCCAGCTTAATCTAACTGCATATTAATGCAGCTTCCATGCAATGTTTTCCATACAAACTTCCATGTCTTACAGACCTTAATCTATGACTGAAGTTGGTCAACACAGTCAGAATGGATCTGTATAAATGAATGATGTGTGCACATTTTAGTCCAAAATGAGATTAAAATTTATCCATTGCTACCGGATGAAGATCAAACAAATAGTTTGGCCCTGTAAAACAGAGTCACAAATAGGTCTGATGTAGAAAGGAAAAAGAATTGTTAAGTCTCACTTTCATATTTAATAAGCAAGAGTAAGAAATTATTAATGGTAAAGTTTCCCTTCAGTTTTTCATTTCCTCCTGCAGATATCTGATACCATGACACCATTCACAAAAGTTCTCCCACTTTTTCTCAGATTCTTCTCACACCAGACCCTTAATGTTTTAAACTAAGGCAAGTAATGCAATTTTTCATTCTTGGAGTTACCTCTCCCTCTCAGTGTAGGCCCAGGAAAATACTAAATAAGCTTCTACAGAAAATTAATGCTGTGAGACAAAAGCAGTAGTGCATCCTCACTAATCCAACAAAATCAAGGCTTTTTTCACCCAGCTTCACCCACAGTTTCAATACCTGTCAATCTGCAAGAAAGTGCCAGGGCTAAACAAGCTGTAGGAGATGATTTGTTGTAATTTTTTCTTCTTTTATCAAGTATAAGCTTCCATCATGCACCTATGATAGCACTATAGAGAAAATAATCTTCTTACCAGCTTCTACTTAAAATTAATCCCACTATGCCAAACAGCCTCATATGTCTAAGTGGTAAAGATCTGAAACTTCATTTTTGTAATGTTTCCCAGCTATTCTTTATTTACTATGGAAGAAAAAATTCAGAGCTTGTCTAGGCATTTAATTGGCAGAACTGCAAAACATTTATGAGAAATTTCAGAATATCGAGTTTTCCTAACACAAAACTTAGGAAAGGTGGCAGACTTCAAGTGACACTGCAGAAACAAAACATGAGTAAGAGTGGCAAAGGCATATGATAGAGAAATTAAGGGAATGGTTTAGGAATTTAACACCTGACTGAAACATCATAATGTTTTGCATTCCTTAAAAGGGAATTCCATATAAACTCCAAAACATTGTTCCACGTAGGAAAATATGTGTTTTACTACTGCTTAGATCTATGTAAGTCATATATTGATTACAAACAGCTATTTGATTTCAGTTTGAATAAGTTCCCAGGAGCTTCCCCACAGAGCCTGGAGAGCTGCTCCATTCATTCCCCTCTAACCTTCATGTGAGACTAAAGCTATGAACAATGTTGAAGTAGCAGGACCCGTAATGCAGGGCTTCTGCGCATAAATGTGTTTTGGGAAAGCAGTGACCCCTGCCCAGCCTACTGTGCTTGGCAGAAGGATCATAACGGTAAACTGTCACGTTATTCAGATCACACAGGACTGAATAGGCAGCCTGGTGGCACTAACATTAACAATCTCAGAGTCAATCCCCTGCTTTTGGGTCAGCCCTCCTACCACCTTTGATAACAACAGAGAGTCATAATGGTTAATAGATCCTCAGGAGCTCTGGAGTTTTCTTTAAAACAGATATGCTGAAATGAACTTGTACATTCCCTATACACATTTGGTCTATTGTTTTAAACAAACCAAAGAAAAGGGATCTTTGCTGGGAGGCTGCAGGTAGTTTCACTCCAGGTTTAAAAGACCTTGGCACTAGATGCAAAGTGAAAACTAAAGTAAAAAAAAAAATATTTTAAAAAAATTCCTCTTTACCTGATCCTTCTGTATGAGCTGCTGCTGACACTGATGATACAGCAGCATTCATCAATGTGTTTAGGAGGAAGGAAAACCCCTTACCTCTGCTTTCACAGAGGAACATTTTTAAAGAACAAACAGAGCCACAGACATGACTTCTACCCTGGCATGTAAAGCACACATCTAGAGATAACAGCTGGCTTTTTTTTACTCTGAAGTTTTGAGGTCAGGCAGTTTCTCAGTGGTAGTACAGCAGATATGCACTGGATACACAAATGCAATTTTTCGCAGCAGGCTTGCCAGATACCTTCAATTTGTTATGATGTACTGGGGAAGTAGGTGGTTTGTGATCTGTCATCTATGTAAGTGTGAGGTTTGTCTTCCTGGACAAATAGGCCATTTCACGGTTAACTGCAATTCCAGGAATATACTTCCAGGACTATTTCTTATAGTCAAAGACCTTGCTGCTGTGCTATCATTACTATTCACATTTAGTAGTCAGTAGGGCTGCCTGAGAAACATACCAGGGAAGAATTTAATAGAAGTTTTGAAATGGATGTTCACTTTACCATAAGAACATTAAAATACAATGTTGCCTTACTAATATCTTACTCTAGCATCAATCTAACTTGCAATGTCGATTAGCAGTGGTAATAAAATAAAGGAGAAAGATTGATTTCAAAGCCTTAGGCTCAGGATATCCAGTATTCTCTGCTTTGATTTTACAGATAGGAGATATCTATGTAAGTAAGTTCACAAATCTGGTGAGATTTAACTGTAGATAAATTAAATGTCAAACAAACATTATTTCTAACGGTTAAGACTTGTGTATTTGCTAAAATAACCAGGAATCCAGTGTTCTATAATGCCATAAAATAAGATAGATTACACTACACTTTAATTTGGAAAACTTCAATAGGCAGAAGACTTAAACTCTAAGGCAATTCAAGTACTTTAATGTTATATATTTTATTTGCCATTGGAAGGGAAAAGAGTGAATCATCTAACCTGATATTTTCCTCTGCAGACATGTCTAAACTTCAGATTGAGCAGGTCTCTACTTGAAAGTGTGAAAGAGAGCATTTTCTGTTAAAATCTACTGTTAAATTCTAACTAACTAATCCACATAATGGATTTCCTATACAAAAATATAGATGTTAGAAGAAACACATTTCTATGCATTTAGAAATGCATAGAAATTTCTATCCTGCGTCCTAGAATTTCTATCCTGAATCCTACTTCATAAAAGACAGAACTCAGTAGAAAACACTAAGGAAGCTTACACAAAGAAATTTTCTAGAGTGAAAACCTGTAGCTGGTGATTGCTAATTGGGCTTAAATTTGAAAGTCCACTGTACAGAGGAGTTTAACTGGTCTGATTGGTGTGATCAGTCCCATCAGATGCATGGCAGACATGGAAGTTATTTTTCTCTCTACAGCTCATAGATGGCAGGTAACATCAGGCCCTGTCTAACTTAGAAAATTTAACATTGCGCATATATGAGTGCATTTTAAGTGGTTTGGTAAAGGAAGATAGGACCAAAATATTTACCACAGGTACTGTTTTGTTCTATACCTATACCTCCATTACAGTTTCTGAACAATCAATGCAGATCTGAGCATCATATGAAGGTGTGTATTCTTGCTCTAAACAGCAGCTGATTACTTTTCCATTCCAGCTGTTGACAGTATCTTAGAGGATACATAGCAGAAGATTTAATACACATAGGCAAGTTTTTGCAAACCGTGTTTTCATTATCACAGTCCATAATGCAAGACAGTTAACACTTTACCTTTCAATTATTTGTCTCCTAGACATATATTTTCTCTGAGTAGTAATACAGCAGTTTATCCCTATTGTCATTGAAATACTGTATGCTTCTTTGAGTTTCTGTTTGGGAATAGAAAATGAAGTGAAAAAATAAAACTAAGTACAAAACAAGGTGGACATTTTTTTTCACATAATTTCACTGTGTTTAGAATTCTTAGTTCCTGCCTCATCTTTGAGAGGCATAACACAGCCCAGAAGAAACAAGAGGCACCAGGAGAACAAATTTGTCTTGGGCAAACAAAGCCTTCATCTTGTCATCTCCCTGTGCCGTATATCTTGCTTTACAAGTTTTCAGTTACAATTAATGTAATACTTGCTTTTATTGCTTTTCTCATTCCTTTAAGTACATGTTGTAGAGAAAAATGACAAGTTCTTTTTGGTGTTCATTTCTGTGGTGACAGGAGTCGTCCAGACCCTACCCTGCCTGTGCACCATCCCTTTGGGAGAGAAGTTACACTACAGAACCACCGTTCAAGGACACTGTACTTTGTGTAGTCCTCTTTACCAGTGGTAAGAAGGCAGGAAGACCAGAACGTAGTTCTGGTTTGCTGGGGGTTTAGCAGCCTTAAATAGATTTGCTGCTGCTGAGGCTTATCTAGGTCCTCATAATACAACTGAACTTTGCTTCTGAATGTTTCTGAATAAATTTTGGAAAAGTAGAACTTTTGCTCCAGCAATGTACTGTTAAAATCACTCTGCCTGCTAATCCATCAGAGTGGCTGCTATTATGTTTACCATCACCCTGACTGAGCTCCCACACCTTACGGAGAACAAAAAATAATGGGCCTGAGTGGATATTTAAGTGTCAACGCATGCATTTTTCATGTTTTTTCTTCGATGTTAGCACACTCAATTAAATACCTTTCTGGTAACATGAGATCTCAGGTACAGGAACAGATTTAGTCACCTAGGTGACTAGAAATAAGCAAAATCTAAAAATAGTCAGCTAAATGTAGCTAAAAATAAACAATGAGAGCTGAAATAATAGGGCAGCAAAGGACATTTCAATGACAAAGTCAGGACTAGGCATGGTAAAATCAGTTGGACAAGGGCATATTTGGAAATACTGGTAATTTATGTATGTTGGCTAATCTCAGTTAGACATGCCACCCATTTGTCAGGTTATAAAAGTTAGCGATATTGGTTAAAAAATATTATCAGATAATTAATATTTTTCATTATTTTAGTTTTCCTTACCTATTTTCAATCCATCTAAGAATCATTTTTCCTTGCCATATCTTGAATTTAGATGATATTAACAGGAGATCTAATTCATTAACAGCTTCTATTTCTATCTGCATAATGACTCTTAGTAACAGGTTTGTACTGCATTTTACTGTCACATTAAAATACATTTATACACACAGTCTGATAATGTAAGAATGTATACAGACATTACTAATCTGGGATAGTGTCAGCCTATCCACACCATTACCATTTGAAGGTAGAATTTAATACATTGCTTTGTGGAACCAATACCAAACAGAAACAAACACCCAAACAAAAAACATCAACAGCAAAATAACTAGGTAAGAAAGGACATGACTGAAACAATACGTAAGGGTTAAATGCAACTCTAGAGACCTTGCTACAACCTCAAATATTCCCATTTAGCTTGTTCTCCCTCATTATTTACTTATGCTTCTCAAAGCTATTGATTTCTAACATCATCTTTTCTCTTAAACAGATATGGGCCACATTAATTTCCCCCTGTCATTCCTATCACCTTTCTGCAGTATCAGCCTTCAGCTTCACCTCTGTTTCCTGTCCTGATAGGAACTTTTTATCATGCCTTAAAAGATGTTTTATGTTTTATATGTTCTTGCTTATTTATAAGACAAGCAGCCTATAATCTGAAACTGAATAACACCCACTTACATTTTTACATTACTAATTAAAATATTATTTGAGACCTCAACACAAAATATTTTCAGATGTTCTTCATTTTGACTCCAGTGAGACTCCTCCCAGGGGCCAAATACTCAAGTTTAAGCAAAAAGACATGGAGGGATCTACTTCACATCCAGGCAATTCTTTGGCAGGCCAGAAGTTTGTTTTCCATGCCACTGAATGGAACAGACAGAAGAAACACACTAGGCGTGTGTCCCAGCCACCAGACTATTTGGTATCATAGAAAAGCATTAATCTCTTGGCACTTATCCACTTGGGATAATAATTAAATATTCATTGAACTGAAGAGAAAGAGACAAGGACTTTTAGGCTCAGTGGTTAGGGCACTGAGGTGGAAACAAGAGATTCCAGTCTCTGCTTCACTGAATTTTTAATTATTTATAAAGCAGAACATCTCCAAAGATAACATTAAGAAAGACCCTCTCAAGAATAGACAACTACCTGCAGATTGTTGCATGATGCAACCTGGATTTAAGTCCCTGTCTCTTATTAGATAGGGTAAAGATTCAAAGCTCAGCCTTTTATAACGATCAGAGTACTCAGAGCCCTGGGCAATTGAGTAGAAAAACCCTACATATCTGTATGTCCCCAAAATCTCAGCCTTCTTACACCTCCTAGGAAGGGTCCATGATTTGGCAGTGCTTAGCTGGATGAATTTGCATGTGCAAAAGATAACAAGAGTGCTGTCCCTTCATCAGGATTTTGGTGTGGCCTAGTAGCTCCAGCTAGGAGTGTGGATAGAAAACCACTTTTCAGCAGAAACTTAGAGACTGGACAGCAGAAGCAAGTACAGCAGCTCTGCTTAAACTTTACCATGTTGAATCAGTGACATGTAAAGAATAACAGCATATGAAGAAATCACATTTTGACATAAATGTCTCTTTTGTTATTGGATATCATTGCAAGTAAACGTGAGGATTTGTTTCAATGTTTTACATAAGACATGAAGTTTAACTTCCAGATATGTCTGATAAATATTTACGTGAGTTTACATTGTCATTATTACTTTACATAAATTGCTGCATTTTTTTAAAGTGATTGTTTTCAGCTAAATACTTTATCTTCTTATCCATCCCCTGAAAACATACGAAAATAGTAAAATATTTTATTTCTTTCTGTTCTGAAAAATAGATTTAGAAAAGTTCATATCAGCCATGGGACTTGGATCCCCTAGTCTCTGCAGGCACACTTCAAAAGTAAAGTCAATTTTCTAAAAGGGATTTTAAACTGGAAATAGAAATGTTTTGTCTTTTTTTCTCTTCACCTTATACAAGGCAGATTTTAACCATTTTCTTTAAAAACACCTCAGACAGAAATAAGATTCTCATCTCGTGAGTGATAACAAAAGGATTATTTTCACCAATGCCAATACCTGGAGCAGGGTTAAAGCAAAATCTGCTGTTTGAGCTGAACTTTCTTTTCAAGGCTCGCTCTGTTGGACATGGACACTGAAAAAACAGCAGTTCCTTAAACCAGCAATGCACTCTGTATTGATAGTTCTAGACAGAATAACAACTAGAGCCCTGGGTACTGGGGGGTCTACTTTCCTGGTGAGGCAGCAAATCATCAAGCTTCAGTGAGCCAGACTTTTTCATAAGTGTTTCAGCACTACCTCAGGTAGATTGATACCTAATATCTTTAAATAACTCATATATGTTCCTTTTTTTCCTGCACTGCTATGTGGGAATAACGCTGTCTTTTCCCCATGGAGTGATGTGAAGCTCAAATCTTTAAAATATCTAAAATCCAATGAAAATCTCACATTGAAAACTGTGGAGACCAATAAAACTCACTTGTACTCATCTATGATTTGGTTAGGCACAAGAGTCTCTCCACAAAATGATTATTTAAAGAATGACCAGGTTCTATTTGGTAAAATGTTTGACTAAATCTTAAAAAATACCACTTCATGCTATTTGTAACATTAACAAAGTATCTTAAAAAGACTTTCAGTTTCTTTACTACATATACTGGAAACATACCTCTTGGTTCACTGAAGAAAAAGAATGTCTGGGAGATACATGTTGGAAAAAACGAGAAAAGTTACATGCAGCTAAAGCAGTGTATTTTTTTAGAATAAAAACAATTATATTCAGCAAAAATCTACCAATACCTTCTAATCTTTTATAATTCTTTGAAAAAGAGGACTTTTTGAGAATAGATTTATGGCTACTTTTATTGTACCACAAGGCTTATACCAAACAAATGGAAAGGTAAATGTGAATTAATAAAATGCTAAAATGATACTGTCCATCCTAGTGAGCAAACAATGATCACTTCCTATCCAAGTCCTACTGTTATTGGATTCAAGAACTATTTACTGTTGTTGTAAAAACCAATAGTAAACCATGACAATTGATACGGAGGAATGATATGTAGTGGCAGCTGTGAAGCTACAGCCACAATTCCAAAAGAAGAAACAAAGGGTGGAGCAGGCTAAAAGTCCCTTGGTAAAGCAACCGGCCTGCTGACTTTGTCTCTTAGAGATCAGGTAGTGTTACTCACTAGTCAGTCCTCTTACTCAGCTCTCTTTGTTACCTTCATTTTCTATGTGAGCGCTAATGGTGTGCTAGAGGTAATCGCAGCAGGTCAGAGTGACTCCTATGTGCTGGAGGCTTGGTTGGAGTAATAAAGCTAGAAATAAACACATGGGTTAAGGTCAGTCAGGTACAAATATATTTTGGAAACATGCAATGTTTTGCTTGTTTTGAATCAGGGTCAACTGGTAAGCTTTAGCCTCTTTTACAAAGAAAGGCCAAGAAAGGAAGAATTGTAGCAAAAAGTTGGGTCCAGCTTTGGGAAGCAAGGAAGAGAAATTTCCAGATACAGATTCTCAGTCCTACAAAGGATAGGTTTAAAATTTGAAAGAGGCAGATAATAAAATATTACTAGAAACCAAAATATAGTAATAGCCTAGTGAGACAGTTAGCTCCCAGAGGAAAAGACAAAGGAGGCAGAAGGCCATATGGGAGAAAGGGATAAAACTTACTGGATCATGTTCTGATGTCTCTCATCTGTCAGGAGAAAGACATGACAGCATTGACATCAAGGAAAGGTAGTAGAACAAACTCTGATAGAAACAGTGATGTAAGAGTACAAATTATTCTCAAAGAACAGAAGGGAAAATTGAAGAATAATTTTTAAGTACTTATTCTGAGCATCAAGAATGGATCATAGAGTAAAGAAAAGTGTGAAGAAATATCTACAGTGCCATGATATGGTTCTAGCTCTAGACACAGAATAAGTCTAGTGATACATCAATCTAATCCAGTAAGTCAAATACCCTCTAAGACAAAATTCCTAAGAAATAATTGGGTAAAATGAAGGGAAAATATTAAAAAATAAAAACCAATTGAGTAATATCTGAAGGTGGAAGTTAACTTGCATGAGTTTAATGAGAAATTAAATGTTATTCTAAGAAAAGGTAACATCAGAAGACGGATAGTGTCTGACAGAAAAGCAGATTTCAGTAAACTCTGGAAATTGGTAGGTTGTATCTCTTTATAGTTTTGCCATGGATTCAGGGAACACTAGATGTAATTTAGGAATATATACAGCAGTAAAATATTATATCCCCCAAATAAAATAATAGGATATATACTTAAGAGTGTCTTATGGATAAGAGAATTACAAAGCCAATAAGACCTATGAGGAAGTTTTTTATTACTTTAAAATTGTAAAGAACTTAAAATTAGAAGGTAGCTGTCAGAGCTAAATCATATGACTTTGCATAAAAATGTAAAATGCAGATAATCTCCCTTCCAAATATAAGGACACATTAAAAATATAAAGTTCCACAAATATGTTAGAAATGGGAATACAGAAAACAAATTCTTCAGATCTTTGGAGATAACTTTCTGACACAAGTGGTGGAAGAGCCAACAAGGAAAGCTGTGTTATTGGATCTTGTACTGAGAATCCAGGAGGGACTGGTTGAAGATGTGAACATTGTGGGCAGCCTTGGTTGCAGTGACCGTGAGGCGGTGGAATGTGGGATCCTGGAGGAAGCAAAGCAGTAAGCAGAACTAGAACCCTGAACTCACTGAGAACTTTGGCCTCTTCAAAGACCTACTTACAGGGAGTCCATGAGTTAGAAGTGTAGAAGATCAGGGAGTCCAAGAGAGCTGGTCAATATTCAAGCATCACTTCCTCCAGACTCAAGACCTGTAAGAAAGAATTCATACAGAGAGGGCAGAAGACCTGCATGGATGAGCACATAAATGTGAAACAGAAGAAAGACATCTATGGGATGTGGAAAAAGGGACAGGCGGCATGGGAGGACTGTAGAAACATCTTCAGAGGATGCAGGTATTAAAGGAAGGCCTGCTTGGAACTGAGTTTGGCAAGGGATATAAAGGACAAGACGGGCTTCTAAAAGTACATCAGCAGCAAAAGGAATACTAGGGAAAATGCAGTGCCTCTGGTGAATCAGATGGATGTCGTGGTGGTGGAAGATGTAGAGAAAGCAGAACTGCTCAAAGCCTTTGCCTCAGTCTTTACTGCTGAGGTCAGTTGTCAGGAAACCCAGATCTTGGAGGTAAGAGAGAGAGGCTGGAGAAAGGAAAGCTTCCCCTTGGTTGTAGAGGGCTGGGTGAAATAACAGCTGAGCAGGTTTAACACCTATGAATCCATGGGTCCTGATGGGATACACCCATGGGTGCTGAGGGAGATGACAGAAGTTGTTGTTAAGCCACTCTCCATCACTGAAAAATCATGGAGAACTAGAGAGGTGACCAAGGATGAGAGGAAAGCCAATGTCACTCTCATCTTCAAAAAAGGCAAGAAGGAAGCTACTGACCAGTCCTATCCCTGGAAAGGTGATAGAAGAAATAATTCTGGAGCTTATCACTAAGCATGTAGAAGAAAAGAAGGTAATTAGGAAGAGTCAGCATGGATTGCCCAAGAGTAAATCATGCTTGACTGATTTGACAGCCTTTACAATAACATTGTAAGATGGGTTGATGATGGGAGAGCAGTGGATGTTGTCTACCTTGACTTTAGCAAAGCTTTAGATACTGTCTCCCATAACATCCTTATAGGTAAGCTAAGGACACGTGGGTTAGATGAATGGGCAGTGATGAGGATAACATTGATTGCAGGATGCATCGGGAAGAGTGCAACCAGTAGGTTAAGGGAGCTGATCCTCCCTTCTACTTGGCCTTGGCGAGGCCATATCTGAAGTGCTGTATCCAGCTCTGGGTTCCTCAGTTCAAGAAAGAAAAGGAGCTAATGGAGAGGGTACAACAAAGGGTCACAAGGATGATGATGGGTCTGGAGCATCTTTTTATGAGGAGAGACTGAGGGAGATGGGTCTGTTTAGTCTCGAGAAGAGCAGGCTTGGGGGGGGTCATTATTGTGCATAAATATCTCCAAGGCAAGTGCCAAGAAGATGGTGCCAAGACTCTTTTCGGTGGTGTCCAGAGACAGAACAAGGAGCAATGGCCATGAATTGAAACAGAAAATTTCCAGCTCAACATAGGGAAGAACTTTCCATTGAGCCTGTCACTGTCTAGGAAGTCATGGAATCTCCCTCCCCAGAGATATTCCAAACCCAGCTGGACATGTTCCTACGTCACCTGCTCTAAGTTACCACACCTTGGCAGCAGCGTTGGACTACATGATTTAAAGAACTCCCGCTCAACCCTAACAATTCTGTGAAATAATGACACATTATATACTTTCTGCTCCAGTCCTCACATATATAGTTATTCTGTGTGCATTTATTCATTTAGATAAAAGACAGCTATGGAATTCTTTCTATCCCTGAAATGCAGATGATATTATGAAAGTCTCTCTGGAATGTTTTTGTGTATTTATGATACACCTTTCCCATTATGAAATTACAACAAGTATACCTAGTGTCACATAAAAGATTTGGTATGCCATTCAATATTATATGTTGCAATTGGTATAATAAAGCTGGATATGCAAATATTAAATTTAAAGACATAATGCAAAATTTTCTGTTCACTCTATTTTTTCTTTTTTCTCTCAAAACTTAATTTTGTTAGTGGTTTACTGAATAGGAATAGTCCTCTATAAAAATCTTACGCTTGCTTTTACCAATATCGTAAATGTTTACAAAACTTGGGTTACAGAGTTTATGTTAGGATTCAGCAAGAGGATATGGATGGGATTGAGAAACACTTCAGCAACTTTGGAGGAAGGGATTACAACTAATAATGAGCAAAATGCTTTACAACAAATTGCAAAAATTACCTGGAATCAGGAAATTTTACTGTATCTATCAAAATTACAGAAGGTCAAAGCTATTTAATGTATTTTCAATAAAGTAATTGCTGTTCAGTCACTTTTACTACCATGACATTGCCTTCCTGATGGAATTTCTCAGGGGAAGACTAGTACAGAAGAATGTGGCACAAGAAGCAACTTCCCTTAAAAATGTACAAAGTCATTTGATATGCCTTTTACTGGCAACCATGAGGCTGGATTGATTGAAAATGCATCTAGTAAATGGAAAAAAACCCACTCATTGATATTCATTGTATTTAATCCACTCTTCCAAAGTCACATTGCCTCAATTCATGCTCCAGTCACATTCCCACACAGCAACAGCCACCTGTTCTAAGGAGCACCCATTTTTTACCACTGGTTAGGGCATGTCTTATTTGTTTAATATCTTCCCAGTATTAACAGATTAAGTTAGTACAATAGCAAATACAAAGAGTGATCCTTTGACTTATCTTTGGTATTAAAAACTGTAATCTTCTCTACATTAAGCAGCAAGAGATAAGGTTGTTTTAATAGAAATTAAGCCAGGTTAATTTGTAATATCTCACTGGTTGCAGGCTGTTCTTGCGTTTTTGCCTTTTTTTACTTCAGGTGACCAATCCCTACATAATACTATTATGAAAAGCAGCAGTTTACCAAGAACTATATGCAAACATTATCAGCCTTTATATTTATATGGATTAAGAATATATAGACATATTTTGACCAGTGATGCCTATTCATCACTATGATTCATGATCCATCAGAAAATTTTCTCACAGTCAGTGAATTTCCTGAGAAAAGTGGGACAGGGAGGGGGTGGGGGCAGAAAGAAACACACTCTAGTAGCAAATAGGTGGCTTAGGAAAGTTCATTCGTTGCTGCAAAAATGTTCTAGACAGTATTATTTTCCTATTCCACATCAGGATAAAATCAAGATATTTGAAAACAATATGAAAAGTTCATATGGAAGTCTTTACTGGAAGTACAAATTGATTCAGAGAAGCCTAATGATCGGGGATCTTATTTGGGATGCGAAAACCCAGTTTTAAGTCCTTGGTACGCATTATGTACTGGCATGACTGTCTGGTCCCCTGTTTCCCCAGTGACTGCTTTAACTTCTAAACTGATCTGACAAGTTGTGACTGAACTTATCCTGTGGAGTTCTAATTGTGTAAATAATTGAAGGCTTTTTGGAGGAGAGATTTGAACCTCATCCTTCCCAAATGAGTACTTTTAACTGCTGGGTGGTACAGATCTTCCTCTCACTACTTTTCTCTGGTTCAATGAATACTCAATATTTTATATAAAGTGGAGCTGTTCTAAGAAGAAGAACAAACTGTATTTTCTTTTAACTCATCTCTTGACTTTGACTAGCTGCTACACTATCATGTGTTCCCGTTAAAAACATCTGGCTCAGCACCACGCAGTCTGTCAAATTCCCTTCATCCTCTTTTGAAGGGCCTTCTTTTCCCATTGGTCTTATAGTGCATATTAATATTTGGTCAGTAAATTCTTAGCATTCTCCCCACTAATTTTATTAATGCCCTCAATTTTTGTGAAAGTGTTCATTTTCACTGGCAGATTTTTCGTAACTTTCATTGTGACCAAATTTTATTTCCACTATTTTGTCTGCTGTTGGCATACAAAACACCATGGAAAGGAACAAGTGATAAACTTCAATCGAACAAAAGAACAGAGGCTAAAATGAAGACAACAAAAGCTAATATGACATTACTTCAAAATACAATGAATATAAAGACTAGAATCCTCTGTTGTTAGGCATTACTCGTCACAGAAAAACTCTTCAGTAGACTTTTGAAGCAGCAGGAATAAATGCATCTTTACAGCTGTCTTAAAAAGTAGAAAGTTATAAAAAATAATACTAAGAAAATAGTCTAAAGGAATAATATTTACTCCTGGAAAAGGAGACCACAAAGAAAGCCTTTTCCCTTTTAAAATAGAAGGACATATGAAAGTGAAAAAAAAAAAATAATGAAGACAGCATTGAAATATGGACAATACTCAAGAAATAAAACAGAAATCTACAATATGTCCTGTGGCTAAAGTATAGTTCTCAATTGCAATAATATCTCAGGAGAAAACTCAGAGAGTGAAGAACATTATCAACAGATTGGAACAATATGCACTTTTTCAGTTCACAGTTTAAAACAAGTACATATAAATTTTATATTTCCTCAAAATTCAGCTATTACCAGCTTCAAGAAAAAGTTTTGTGTAGTCATGAAATTTGTATCAGCCCAACAGTCTGTCCTTTTGTGCAACAGTAGTTTGAACCATGCAAATAATTTCAAATTCTGGTGTATGGACATACCATACTATGTAAACTCTACTAGTTAGTATTTCTTAGAGTTGGATATGCTATTCTACTGAAATTTCAAAAACCCTGTATTTTGAAGCATTCTGTTTAAGTTATTGGATGCACCCATACATCCAATTTTCTCACTTCTTTTTTAGGATGTTTTTAGAGTTTTGAAATGCCTGGATCACCAGTCTCAGGTATAGGAATCCAGATCTTTATTTGCTTGAGGATGGTCCTAAATCCCAAAAGGTATCTGAGTCAGTTTTCCTCAATATGTGATTGCAATAAGTATTGGATGTGAATAAAAAAGGTTAAATGTCATACCCCCTGAATGGCTGGAATCTTCCCTGTTCAGAAAATCTAAACATTAAGACACCAAGTATTTAGCAGCATTTTGCCTCACTCTGAAGTGAAAGATCACCTGAATTTTTTTTAATCCCAGAGAAAGGAGGAACTTCTGGAGTCTACACATTTTTCCTGAAACGGCCACATAATACAGCTCAGCTTGTAAGAATGAAGCAATAAGAAAATAAATTGTAATTCTTGACTGCTCCCAACAGGTACATTCTTCTTTTCTGCCTGTCTTACTGTGTTATTCCTCAATGCATTTAGTACAGAAACCCATCAGGTCCAGACAAAGCCAGTTGTGTTTTTGGTCAGTGAGCTTGCCCAAACCAGAACATTCTCATCCATCACCGATCTCTTTCTGCGATCAAGATTTCCAGCAAATTAAAGTCCTAAATTTGGTCTGAAGAATGTAAGGCAAGTTTAATGGCCCTACAAAATATTATCAGAAGCCATTGTTCATTATTTTCGTATGTTTTAAATGAAGTCTTAATTATGGTATCACAAGGCATTACGCCAAGAATGCTATTTTGTTTGAGCAATCCCATTATCCTCCTTTTTGCCTTTTGTGATTCAGCTAGATTATGTTTTTACAATTATGTTTCCATTTCCACTTTCATCAATGATGTAATTCTATTTGTACTCTTTTCCATTACTGTTTCTTGGTAAATGGATTAGTTTGAATATTGTTTTGTGTTTACAATTCAGAGTTAACAAAAGAAATACTCCAGTGAATGAAGAATTTTAAGTAAAATCCACTTTGTTTTGGAATATTATGCATGATTTCATAAAGAGCTGTCATTGGTTTTTGGCTGTTTGGATGTTATAGTAAACTTGGAATGGATATTCTAAGGAAACATAAGGAAAGTTAAAACCCTTCTCTCCTACAAAGGTTGTGTCTAATGGTAGCAGAGCAAGTGGACTTAGCTGCTATCACATAATGTATTTGTGATGATTTCACATTTCAGATCAGTAGATCAGCTGAATAATATCCTTGGTAGAGATCAAGGACTGAACTGTGCAGGCTTGAAAGGCACAGATAGAAAAATTTACAGAACAATGTTACACTGAGAAATAGCAAGTGCCTGTCATTCTAAGTATTAAAACTGGCAAGACTACAGATATATAACACATTTTTACTCCATCAGACTATGTGGCTTTCCCCTCCTTTTTGTCATCTGTTTTCTTGTGATTCTTGAGGACGAGATAGAATACAAAACCTCTACAACTAGGATTGACAAGTACACAACATAAGACGCGTTCAGAGACGCATCTTTGATTTGTTCTTCCAGGGCAAATCTCAGTTGTATCAGTGGGATAGGACAAGCCGACACTACTCCCTGCCACAGGTGGACAGCTTCAGGGAAGGAGAACAATATAGTGCACATCTCTCCACTGAGAACTTGACTGTCATTTTGCAAGAAAGATTATCCCTTCTGGTATCTATTGACTTCTGTGGAAAACTTTCCACAATAGTTTTAATTTTCCCTTAAATTTTTAATTTTCCCTTACAATTTCAATGTAAAGACTACTTAATTTGCAGTAACTTATTTTTTTATGAGATGAAAGTATTAAATTCTTTTTTCTGAAGAGACTTTATTTACTTTTCCATCTCAATTTTATTTTTAAAATACTGTGCATTATGTGCTTGCTCATCTTTTTTTTCAGTGTAAAAAAAAAAATCAGAAAAAATCCAAACTCCTTTTTATTATTTCACTTTTAATCATTTTCTTTACTGAAAGCAATAAGGACGATGAAAATATATTCTTCCTGTGAATATATATACATATTTCCAGATACCAAAAGCTGAGATGTGGTCTGGCATTTTTGAATGACTCATAACATGACAGGACATAGACTGTAATTGCTGTGTTGTAACAGACAAACTATTTGGCTAGTGCAAATGCTACTTCCTCTATTATTAAGTTGGCTGCTGCTTTATACTACTGGTTACATTCTGAGGAGAGGATCTGTTCAGCTTCTAGAAGCACACAATAATTTATTCCTCTAAACTGTTAATTAAAATACAAACACAATGGCTTTTGAATCAAATTTAGCCTGCATTATATTTTCTGGGTTTTGAAATGGAGATTGCTGTTGGCAGCTGCAGGCTGCACACAAGAAGTTAAGACATAAAAGACTAATTTCTTCTCATTGCATGCAAGTGCAAATTACCCCCTTTCTTTGTGATGAACCAAACAAACTGCTTAAGCCCTAGAACTTCACTGCAGAATTAGGGCAACCTACTTGGATAATTTCAGTGTTGGAGAATCAGCAGAATATATGGGTCTTCAGTAAAGGCAATCAATGAACAAAAAAAAAATAAAACAGAAGTTAGTAGTATGTAAGGCTTTGCTCCCAAAAACATTCGAAAGTTGTTGTTTAACAGAGCATTATGTACTTTCTTACACCTGCTTAGTGCTGGAAATGCATTTGGTGTTTTTCATGGGGAACTGAGCAGTTGTTTTCCTATTATTGTTGGGATTACCCTTACAACATTCAAAACTGTGATTTTTCCTTATTTTTCCAATATTCTAAGAAGGATAGTTTTAAAGTATATATACAAACAACCCATTTAATCATAGAGCTGGCCAAGAAGACAAGTAACTAATGCAAGGAAGAAAAGAATAATTCCTGCAACTACTCATTTGAGCTCTTAAATGAAATCACTGACTTTTTTTTCTTTTTTTTTTTGTTTTTTTTGCATCTTTATTGCATTGCTTTCCAGTAGCTATGGGTGAAATGAGATACTTGCCATGAATAGTCATAGGATTATTAAAGCGGCAATACATTCATAAAAAGTATATTTCAAATTTATATTTGTTATATTCAACATCAAAATACAATACAGTTAAAGCTGCACAATCAGCCACAGTGGCCCTAATTTGGAATATTCAAAAGCAACTTTGAAATAAAGTTTAGACCTTGCATAGAGTAAAATGCCAAAAATATTCATAGCCATGACTATTCACAAAGAAAATAGATTAAACACATTCTTTGTCTCCAAGCCAAATTTTTAAAATTTAAAAATTTATAAGGTGCCGTCTGTTACGGAACATTCAGTCTTAGAAGCAAGTCTGTCACCTAGTTTTTAATTCCAATAAATACAGAAATCAGTGCATTGTGTGATCATCTGTGAAATGGCTCTAAAGCTGTTACTGCTTTCTGTACAATCTCTAGGGCTGTACTACATGTGTGAAAGCGGGCACTGTGCATGTTAGATGTCCCATGGAATGCAGACTAGCCAGGCATGGTGCTGGTCTCCCAGTTGCCCTGTGCTATATCTGCCAGGCCTGTACAAGTTCCTAAAAAACCCTCATGGCATTAAATATACCCCTGAACCCCTATGTATGGAATGCCATGGTAGAACTCTTGAATAATCCAGTGCTAAAGAATGTTATAGGTCCTCCATTCCTTATATACTGAACAACATTTTGCCTGACATGAACATCTCTTTCCTAGAAAGCCAGTGCTGGAAATGGTTCTTCTACATTAGCATCAACAATATTTACTGCATAGAAGAATTCCTACAACACAGTATAAGAATTCACCAGAGAGCAGGCCTTGCAAGGACTTTACAACACAGCGCAGTACAGTCCTTTTGTGGAACAAGTACTTAGCAAAGTTGGCACAGACCAAACATTTCCATTTTTTTTTTTTGTCTGAACATGCCTTAGAAAGAATGATTTCTAAGTCATGCAGCAATTAGTTAAGGCATGTAGGTGCAGATGTACTTCTGCAGCTCTAAATGCTGCAGAATGTTGTGAGCTCTTCTGTATTTCAGCTCGCACTCACATTAACCTGAAATACATATGTTCAGTTGTAAGGAGACTGAAAAGAACTTTTTTTAAACCCAGAATTT
This sequence comes from Dasyornis broadbenti, assembly GCA_013397935.1. Taxonomy (NCBI): domain Eukaryota; kingdom Metazoa; phylum Chordata; class Aves; order Passeriformes; family Dasyornithidae; genus Dasyornis; species Dasyornis broadbenti. Next base: position 1,656,636 of record VZRN01006754.1, on the reverse strand, counting down.
AAAGGTCAATATAATAGAAATCTCAATCATGCATTTTAACATGAAAATCTAAGGACTGAGGACAGGAAGTAATTTGGCCTGTATTTCTCTAAGAATTATTAGTGGAGTTTCTTTAATTACTGACTTATTAAAAATTAATCTGTACATATAAAATGTTTTTTGTTATTGAAGGAAATGTGATACACAGGACTACAGTTAACATCTTATTGCAATGAGATGGGGGAAGTAAAAAAAGGCATGAGAAGAAAGCATACATTAAAGTTGAGCCATGAATCAGAAAGAGAGTATAGGTAATTCCTGACTGTTTGTCAAAACACCACATAGAGGACTATTTCTTCAGAGACATTTCTGTTTCTGAACCCTACTCACACATAGTTGACTGCATTTCTTGAGATAGCACAGGTCTGAACATACCAGCCTCCATATGAGCAACAAGCCAATGATGAGATAAAGGCTCTGCAGGCTGAAGGGCCTGGATCAGTAAGCAACGTGAACTATCCCTCTTTCCAGTGAACATGATACTGCTGTGAATTACTTTCACACTGCATGTGAAATGGCTCAGCTAACCATGAGTTCACCAGAAAGACATGGAAATGGCAAAAGACAAGATGCAAAAGGCAAAATTAAAATATAGTGGGTAAAATCAACCAGCAAGAGGAATCTCAGGGAGGATGAGGCTGAGGGGAGCACAGGAGGGAGGCAGCCAAGCAGATGATGTTCTAGTGTCTAATTGGTCTAACTGGGAAGAACAATTCTCCCTTTATATCCAGCAAGACTTTCCTTTTATATAAATTGTGACTATTGCCTCATGTTTTCTAGTTGTGCAGCTCTGAGAAGAGTCAGGCTCTGCCTTACTTCTACCCTCCCTTTAGGTTGTGGAAGATTGGTCCTTTCCCTTCTCCAGGCTACACAACTCCATTTCTTCAGCAGCTTCCCAGGTCACATGCAGCAGCATCATAACCATCCTGCTGGTTATCTGCCAGAATCTTTTTGATTTGTCTGCATGTGCTGTATCAGGGTCCAGAAGGAGACTTATGTGTTCAGTTTAGAGAGAAACAACACTTTACACCACCCTGGTGGCTATGCTCTTACTCACGCATCACAGTACGTGGCTAGCCTTCACTGCTAACCCTTGTTCAGACTGTGTACCAGGACCTCCCACTCTCTTCCACAGAGCTGCTATCCAGTAGTCCTAACTGGCTGATACTGACGCATGTAATTATTCCACCCACATGTAGGACGTTGTATCTGTTTCTGCAAAACTTTCTGAAATTTCCTTTCAAAACACTACTTCAGCCTGTTTCTCTAAATAGTATCCTTGCCCTTCTGTGTATCATCTTTTTTCCCAGTTTTTGTTACACCTACAAACTCACAGAGGGTTTCCTCTGTCCCAATATCCAGATCTACTATCTCTTGCTGATGAAGATGTTCAATAGTATTGGCTCCAACACTGACTTCTGAGTAACACCACTTGTAATTGGCTGCCAGTTAAAAAGGAAAGAGTTGGAAAAAATTTACCTCATAGTACTGGAACTTAATCCTTACTATATTTAATCTTTTTTCTTCACTTTCTGAAGGCCTCTTATCTGCTGTGTATCTTTTATTTTTCTTTTAGTGTTTCTGCCTCTTCAAGGCTTTCTTTTAGTTTTTACATTATAGTAGATATGAAAAAACCCTCCCTCACCTGACACAGCAGGACCTATCCACCGACTAAGCAGCTGTAACAAGGAGTCACACTGTTATAACACAGGAGGAATTAATTACATTCACATTATCTAGATATGCTAAAGTGAAGCTTGAAAATAAACCTAGAGCTGATCCTTTCTGAAATATTAATCAAGTGACCTTAAAGATCATGTTTTTCCAAGCCCCCTGTCATGGGCAGGGACAACTTCCATTAGCCCAGGCTGCTCAAAGTTCCATCCAACCTGACCTTCAACATTTTCAGGGAAGGGGAGTTCTCAGCCTCTCTGGGCAACCTGTTCCAGTGTCTAACAACCCTCAGAGTGAAGAATATATCCTTTATAGCTAATCTAAATCCATCCTCTTTCCACTTGAAAACATTACCCTTCATTCTATCACTGGAGTCAGTGATAAAGAGGCCCTCCCCATCTTTCCTGTGGGCCCTCTTTAAGTATTGGAAGGTGTTTCTAAAGGCTCCCTGAGCCTTCTCGTCTCCAGGCTAAACTACCCTAACTCTCTTGGCCTGTCTTCAAAGAGGAGATGTTAGAGGCTTTATTTACTTCCAAAACAAAGCAGACAGGCATTTGTCAGCATTATGTCAGCTGAGAACATTTTATGGACCTACACACTGGGAGAACACCAACAGCAAGGAAATATGTGGTTAAAAGTTTTGATTCAATTTTTACCACTGCATGCAGCTATTTCAAGAATTGTTGTTAAAAACAGCAGAAGTGTTGTAATGTACTGGCATGACAGGAACTTCCAGATTTTCCAAGATGCTTGTTATTTCTGATTATACATAACGTCGATCCAGACAACTTCCTTTGTTTTTTTGAGGAACAGTTTCTTTTGCCATAAGACTAGGGTGGATGGATGGAGGGGGAGGATAATTAAGAAATGCATGTTATTGTTCTGGTCCCTGAACTAAATTAGCTGGCATAAAATGAAACCAAGTCTTAACAGCCTTTTCCTGAGGCCTGATCCTTTTGTCTTTCACATTTAAGCCTCTCATCACGAGCAGAAGCAGAGAAGAGAGTTAAAGACCTGCTACAAAAGTTCAGAACTAATCCTCCCTTTAAGATTCATGCCAGGAGCAAGTAATATTATATGCAAATCTACACACAGCAGAAAATAGAGGAAAGCTGGATCCTCAAGAAATTTCACAGACATGAAGTGATGAAGAGCATTTGGAAAACATATATTTGTCAGTTCAAGAAAGTGATATCCTGAAGTGCTCATAGGGACAAAGATTAACAGAGGTTTCAGCCCAGGTGTAGAAAATTTTCAGAATACAAGTGATCAGTTCCACCTACGTGCATTACAAGAAAAAAATGGAACTTAAAAACCATTTTTAAAATATGCATTTCCAAGGGAACAGTTGTAAATTATTATTATTACAATTGTAATAACATTGTACTGTTACATATGTCTGCTTTGGACACAGGCAGGAACCACACAGACCTCATTCTCTCTAATTTATCACAAGCAAATTGCAGCAAATGTAGAATCAAGCTATTTCTTGAGGTATAGGAATTGTAGTTTGGACCAATGTGGCAATGGGACCTACTGACATTTTCACTGTGGCATTCTAATGCTTATGTCAGGGATTTATGTTGGCCAACACCAGAATTAAAAATTTAATTCTCCTCTACTTGAACTGAATGGATCCTTTTTACTTGAGTTTCAAAATAGTTTTTTCAGTTTTACAAAACTTAAAATAAATAAAAAAAAAAAAAAAAAAGAAAAAAAAAAGGAGGGCAAAATTAAGGATAAGAAAAAAACCAATTTAAATTATGTTAAAACAAATAGATATTAAAACAATTTTAACATATAACTAGACCAGAAAACCAGATAACATTTTGTTCTAGTGATAATGACATGAAACTAAGGTTCAAACTATATAACAATCCATCACTTCATTAATAGATTTTAGAAAAGTTCTTCTGACAGAAAAGAACTAGAACAATGCAGTGACTTCAACTATCTATGTATTTTGAGAAAGCAGGTCTAGTGGGAATGATAAATTGAGAAGTTTTGTTATCAAAACAAATATCTGTAATTTTCTGCGGAGGTTCATGACCCCTGACTCTATTTGCCTCTTAGGTGAGTGTATCTGGAGTACCCTTAGTGTGTTACCCAACTATCTGGAATGCTAGGCACAAAAAACAGTACGGTTATTTTAGAGCAAGGTAGGAAACCAAGGAGAAGATGGAAGGGATGGGACAATTGAGGTACCATCAAACTGTCTGGCTGTGCTTAAGCAAGGGCAACCTACATTTTGTAGAAAGTAGCATTCAGAAGGTCAGTTTTAAAAAGTATTATGCCATGATTTCACCATAGACAGCAGTGAAGCCCAGGCAGCTGCTTTCTCACTCCCCCACCAGCAGTATCAGGGAGAAAATCAAAAGGGTAAAAGCTGGAGAATTTGTGAGTTGAGGTACAGACAGTTTCATTGGGAAATCAAAAGCCCTGCATACAAGCAAAGCAAAATAAGGAATTCATTCACTGCTTCCCATAGCCAGTCAGGTGTTTCCCATCTCTAGGAGAGCCCAGCCCTGTCATGTGTAATGATGACTTGGGAAGACAAACACCATCGCTCCAAATGCCCCCTGCTTCCTCCTTCTTCCCCCACTTTATACACTGACCATGATGTCACATGGTCTGGAATATCCCTTTGGTCCGTTGGGGTCACCTGTCCTGGCTGTGTCTCCTCCCAGCCTCCCAGGCACCCCCAGACCCTCCCCAGTGTGGCAGTACGAGAAGCAGAAAAAACCTTGGCTCTGTGTGAGCCCTGCTCAGCAATAACAAAAACATCTTTATATTATCAACCCCATGTTCAGCACAAATCCAAAACACAGCCCTGGGAAGTAAGGTAAGGGAAGGAAGTAATACCAGCCACTGGGAAGTAAGAACTCTACTGCAGACAAAACCAGCACGTAGTAAAATAACAAATTTAACAGCATCTATAGGAATCTAGATTTGCTATCTGACAGCAGTTTAATCCTTTATGGCTCACTCAGTTTCTCCATCACAAATCACTTCTTAGACATGCCAGGCTGACCTGGTTCTGAGGACACATGCACCAGTAGTCCCACCACAGTCTGAGACTCTTTCTTCCTTAGAAGACAGTCTCACTTCTTCCCACACAAAATGTTCCCTTTACATCCTACCAGTAGTACAGAGCCAGTAGGCCAGTTTTGAGTTGAATAAGATCAGGAAGCCACCCTAAAGCAATTCCTCCATTTTTCACATTTCTGCTGGTGTGTGACCCAGCAACAACTCTGCTTCTGTGTGCCTGGATAGATCTCAGTCATTCACCCTTTTGGATCTGACTGGTCTGTCCACATAGGTAGCCCTGACACAGCAGACAACTAGGAATATGAAACAAAGTTCATTCTCTTTGCCCTAACAGCAAAAGGGAGACATTTCAGCTGCAAAATGAGTATCTTACAAACTACCTATCATAATTTTTATTCTAACAGGCTAGCAAATTAAGTTAACAAATACTGCAGTTACTTATTTAAGGCTTGCCACTCAGCTGATTCAGCTCTCTCTGAAAATATTAAAATTCAGCTCCTATAGAAAGTACCATATGCATGTAAAAAAGTGGTGAAAAACAGCTAGTTTAACAGATAACCTTAAGATTTAGCACACATAGTCCAATGTGAAAGAAATTTTATTTCAGGATTAAGAGAGTTAAAATAGCTGTATGAATTAACAAATGAATTTTTAGTCATGTATGCCACACAGGACATGACTCTTCTGTATTATTACATAAGATCTGTATTTAGTGCTGAGCGAAGAAGAGAAGCCTCTCACAGCAACAGCTCTAAGATCACTCTGGTAATGTGCTGACTGCACAAGGCTTATTGAATCTACTTCTTCCCTTTTAGAATGGTGATGACTGAAAGTGCTAAATTATCAACACCATGAAAGAAAACTAGGGCCACCAGCAGATAAACCTAAAGCTTTCCACACTATCAGTCAGACTACCCTAACCAAGGGTAGGAGACACTTCTACTAAAGTAAAAACGTGTTTGTCAGAACTGGAAAGCATGGCACATGCCTCTGACTCCAGCTCAAATATCAGTTTACTTGCTCAAGGAGGCTTAAGGTGATGTAAGTAAGCCTAGGATTCAAAAGACAAAGGCAGAGAGAGAAGGGGG
>VZRN01006754.1:1564129-1649899 GCA_013397935.1 Dasyornis broadbenti | reverse complement strand
AGGGAAGGGAAGGGAAGGGAAGGGAAGGGAAGGGAAGGGAAGGGAGAAAAAACTTTAATGAATGTCTATGTTGTTGACAAATTTAAAATTATCAAATATGGTTTAATAATTTTGCTCCAGGCTATTATTATTTCATTGTAAAATTTTCCTGAACTGCAGGATTTCGGTTGTGGGAGGTTAGTGTACAATTGCAGCACTGCCTGATGTGTAGTCTGGATTATATAATAGGGAAGAGAAAGAAGTACCTTGAAATATCGCCATCTCTACAGCACAAACCTCTACTACTTCCAGCTCTTTGAACTATACTAAACTGTAAATCTCTACACAGAGGCACGTCATCAGTTCAGGGTGTTACTCAAGGTAGAATTTAAACAGCTTTATTCTTCTGTGCATGTTTTGGAACTTCTGTTTCCAAATGAAGTTTTGTGGCAGTTAGAAATTGTGATTATTTAAGAAAGTGTCTGTGGACACAGGAGTGAAAGATAATGTAAGTTGAAATACAGTGTAATTTCTCTTTTTTGATGTTGCTGGTGAAGAAAGCATGACTATTAATGCATCTTTTTAAAAATGTCTTTAAGTCTGACCTCTTTTTAAACAGCTTCCCTCTTAGCCAGCTTTGAGTCAAGGGATAATCAGTAGTTGCTGCAATAGTTTGGGACGTTTCACTAAACCACACAGGATTTCTCATTAGCAGTGAAGAGGAGAAAGAGTAGAGCCACCAGACTCTTTCTCAATACATGCCCTCTGACAGCAGCTGAAGTTTATAGCAGTGAAAAGCAGCTCTGGCAGCTCTAGACATAAGCTTTTCCCTGAGACTGGGAAAAGAAACAGGAGATATTTTTTTTAATTCTCAGAGAGCTGAGTGGAATAGCCATTACACTGTTCTCACCCATCAGTGTGGGAAAGCCAGATCTTTACTTAACCGTTCCCTCTGACACATAAGTGCCTCCTTCTTACATAATATACATCTATAACATTAATGAACTGTTTAACTTAAAACTAATTGAATCTTGTCCTCTGTTTAGCCCTGGGGACTACCAAATGACAAACCTGGCCTGACCTTTTTTCAAAACCTGGTTTCGTATTTGCTATGACAAAAGGTTTATGTTAGTTTGGAAGCATTCCGTGATTATGTGTGGAGCAGCTCTGGCACCATCCTATTCCTTATTTGGTCACCCATTTTTGGCCACCTTTCAAAAAATGTGGAACAGGATTAATTTCCCCAACTATAAATGTCTGCTCCGTAGCCACCTACATCACAGCTAGTCATCTGGACTCCCTGTGCAGTGGGAGGAAAGAAACAGGGACTTGTAAAATGCAGCCTTGCTTATTTTAGACATCTCTTTTAGAATGAGATGGATCACTCGGTGCATGCATTTATTTTTCTTCATTTGCAAGAAGAGCTGTGAGATCGCAAAGACAACTACACTGTAGATTTCTGAAGATGAAGTGAATCCCATCCATCCGTTATTATGACAGAGTCCTTTATACAAAGCAGGCTGTGCTATCATCTTTTTTTACTTCATTCCATTGTAATGTTTTAAATGTTTCTAAATTTTATTAACTGTAAATGTTTTTTGATTATGTGTTTAAACATGGTTAACATACTGAATTGTTGTGCAAACTGTGTGAGGAAATCAGTGTTCGCTTCTCCACTTTGAAGAATTGTAATCCCTCAGCTAGGCAAGGATAGCTTAAGCAATACAACCAGCTAAGGATATATGCAATTATCTCAATATAAAGAGCTCATGTCTTTTATTCTAGACCAAGAATGGGAATAATCATACATTGAAATAAGGGATTATTATACTAAGAAAACTGTAGTCATTTTATGAAATTACTGGCTATTTTTTAGGTATATTTATATATATGTTATTATGTATTTATTTACTACATATATTAAAACTACCAAACTCTTCTGGTGTTACATGTTTGTGTAGATCAGGCCTTAAGAGAAACATATTTTATTAGTGCCCTTCAAAATTTCATACCTCTGAACTTCCCTAACTTTTGGTGTCAACAACATGGAGATCTGTCTCCAAGATAGCAGACTTCCTTTGTAGCAACTGGAGTGGGATGCATTTTAATGTTTTAAGGGACAATGCTCTGAACAAATATACTTTAAGAAAAACTGAATCATGCATTGAAAATATCTGTTTCTTTTCACTGGCTGTAGTCTCACAAAACCTAACAGTGGTGTACATTTCTCTCTCATATATGTCAGATTTCTGGCAAATTAATTCCACCTCACTGTTTTCCACAGTCCTTGTCTTTCTAACCTTGTCACTGTTCATGAAACACAACCACAGTGGGAGTACTTGCACAGGCATACCCACATCTTTATTTTATGGGAACAACTTCTGGCATGATTTTGATTCATGCCAAACCGCGATCTTCCAAAGAGAAGAGAACAAAGCGCCATTCTCCAAAGGTAGTTTGAATGCAGCAACCTTATTTTGAAGCCTAAGGGATTATAAGCCTATGCATGTGAAGCATGTTATACCTGCATCTTTGAGGCTAGAGAACTCTGCCTTCAGGTACTTAGGCACCAGGATCACTGTGTTATTAGGGCACAGGTTGGAGAGCTACTTTCAGCCAAGTTCAATATCTAATTTCTTCTCCACCAAAGATGAAAGTTACTGTGTACCAATGTGTTCACTACACTCAATACAAAAGAACGAGCTCAACTTTTCAGTGTGGAGCTTATGGCCTGTGACATGCTTTTAATTTATGGCGTTCATAAATGCCTTTTATGAAGCATGATGAAAAGCATTACCAGATTTTAAGTGAGCATGTTTCAAAAATGTCATTATGCCTGAGACTAACCTAACAACTATGACTATTTCTTTTATTGTTGGTATTTCTAGAAGAAAATGGAAAACTTCTATGTGGTAACATTGTTCCGTGCTGGTTTTCCAATTGCAGCCTGAGAAGACCTGCACAAACTTGTATTGATTGGCATCTATTCTTACAAAACATAAAAGCTCTGTCAACTTCTGTTCCCTCTTCTCACATCTGGAGTTGTAGAGGGCTCTATCATGGAGTAAGTCCTGCTCCACACCTATACTTGACTTTACACCTCGACAACTAAACATAGGCCTATACAATTCCTGGCTGGTAGCCCCAATGTTGTGCCTATCTTTGCTGGTACAAGTGCTGAGACCTCCAATAGGTGAGTTTTCATATATGAAGATTCAGACTATGAATATATCTAGAAATTACGTTTGTTGAAACATAAATGTTAGAAAATCCATGACTGTGCACTTATTAAGGAAATGGAAATAAAGTAGAACTGTCTGCACTCTCTAGTTTTGCTAGTACAACTGGGCTTGTTAATTCCTCCACGCTTACTGTCCGGAAAAAGCAGTTGCAAATTTTTATAGCTTCAAGAACTCGTTACAGAAAACAAGTCAGTTGCCTTAATTGTACACAATTAGTAGTGGTGCAGCTCTGCCTTAATGGTAACTTGGAATGGAAAGCAGAATTTGCTGTTTAATCTCTTTTTCCAAAAGCTATTAGTGACATTATTGTGAACTCTTCACATGAACATTAAGTTCCTAAAACAGAAAATTCTTGTACTTTGTAGGATGCCTATCCCAGTGGGACTTACATTTCCATTCTTTAGGCCATACCATATACAGAACTTTGAAGTAAAACCCAAAATGTGTCAAACATCACACCAATATCAGTTAATTTCTTCAGCAATCCTATCTATGCTCCATATTCTATAACAGCTCCTGGGACACCAGTTTTATCTGTCTGATAAATAAGACTTTCATTCCTTTTTCGGACGGGGAAACAGAAGACATTTTCACACTACAAAATTATCCCATAAAGGGTACAGTCCAAGAATCTTAGTAATGCCAAGACAGAGGCCTATTTCTCAGGTGATAAAAAAGGAAAGGACACAATGTCCATTATGTGTCTTCTGTTCAAATGTACTCTTATTCCTAAATGTTCTTGTTTGGAGAAAATTCAAATAGGACCTATCCAACCAGTTGAACAACTGTGAACCATTCAACAGTGAAGAACTCTTGTTCTGATAGGAATTACCATAAATTATGCCATGATAAAAGGGAGCTACGCTTAATAGCTTAGTCTAAAATAGTCACATCAAGATCCTACTAGGCTGTTTTGTGGCATAACCATCAACATTTACGATGAACAAAGAGAAAAAGGAGAGGGAAAAGCACATATTTTTCCTCCATTACTCTTCAAAGTTTACTGCGAAGCACCCTTAGGCATGAGGTACTATACACATGTGCTTGTATAAATCTTTCTTCTAAAATTTTTATGCCAATTTTTTCCCATGATGCAATTACATTGGTGGTCTTTCCTGGTCTACATTAGTATATGGGCAGGACACTCTATTCCATGGAATAAGTTACTCTCCTGAATGAAAAGCTTTGATGGCAAAAGGAAATTTTCTTTAGTGCTGGTGTCTGTGACTGTACAAGGATTTCTGCTGTGTCAGGATATCAGATTTAAAAGCAGACCAAACCAAAGATTGTTACAACTTTTCCATTTAAAAAAATATATCATGAATTACTTGTTGCTTACTGAAATAGTTTGGGTATAATTGCCCTAGGCTAGTTTTAGCTCAGAGCTCTCATTTTGCTTCAGGGTTTCAGCAAACACACTACCTCTAAATGTGTTTTAAATTAGACAAAGCTGAAGAAAAAACTCCAACACACCACTTCATATAGAGTAATACATTTTCATTACTGGTCAAGGACTGGAGGTAAAAATAGTCTTGAGTAAAGAAAAGGTCTTGAAAAGTATTTTTGAGAAAACTGATGGTGGTGTTACTGAATTATACAGTGTTCAGAGTAAGACTTTGGGAATTATTTGGGTTTCATCATCTTTATACCCAAGTAGGACTGTGTATGTATGTGCAGTTAAATTAGCTGATGGGAATATCTCCAAGGAATGCATTAAATGGAATCAAAATCAGGAAGTAGAAACGTCCATGTTTGCTGCCCATATTCTTTGCTCTTGAAAAGCACTCAGGGTGGGAATTGTATTAACTTGTATTCTGAAGGCTATAAATCAGCAGAGGGTGAAACTATGGTGTAATTTGCACCAACATGTATTAAGGACCCTGCTTTTTTTCAGATACTGCACATGCGTGATAAGGAAGTTCTTATATAAGACACACAAGTCTTCATTCAAGCTCTCATTCAGCACAACTGCATCTTTGATTAATTCATGAGCATCCTAGTTGAAAGCCTACCCAAAGACTATTATGAAACAGGCCTAGTATGGAAGGGGAGGAAGTATTTAAGTCAGAGAATCTAATTCAGAATTGTAAGACCTGTATACTGAACCTACTGTAATTGTGTGTGCAATTTCCCTCCTACTGAAAGCATAGAAGCATAAGAATGGCCTACGTTGGAAGGGTCCTTACTGGTTATCTCTTTCCAACCACCCTGTCAAAGGCAGGGGTGCCTTTCAGTAGACCAGGTTGCTCAAAGTCCCATTTAACCTGGCCTTGGACACTTCCAAGAAGGGAGCATTCACAACCTCTCTGGACAGCTTGTTCCTGTGCCTCACCACACTCACAGTAAAGAATTCCATCCTAATGCCTAGTATAAATCTACACTCCTTCAGTTTCAGTCCATATCCCGTGTCCTATCATACATATCCTTGTGAAAAGTCTCTCTCTAGCTTTCTTGTAAGCCTCCTTTAGGTGTGGAATATGCTATAACTTCTCCTTGGAGCCTTCTCTTTTCCAAGCTGTCTCTCAGCCTTTCCTCATAGGAGAGGTGGTCTAGCCCTCTGATCATCTTGATGACCCTCGTCTGGACTTGCTCCATGCCTTTCTTGTGTTGGGGACCCCAGAGCTGGATGTAGCACTCCAGGTGGGGGTCTTACCAGAAGAGTACAAGTGGGAATCACCTCTCTTAAGTTGCTGGTCATGATGATTTTGATGAAGCCCAGAATATGGTTGGCTTGTTTTATTGTTCCCCACCCATAAGAACAGAATTTCATGAAGATGAGGAATTTAACACCCCAACCCCCCAATCAAGTATCTTGGAATACAAAAATAAGTCTCCAAAGGCTGAAATGCTATCTTGAAGCAATAATAACAGTGCAAATCCTATTGCCCTAAAAGAAATAAAGACAGAAAACAAGATCCTACAAGTTCAGCCTGCATAAACTTGCCTCTAGCCTTTCATACATTAATGTTCTATGGGAAAATCCTTCTGAGCATGGACAGGTGATTATCTGTCTTGGAAAGCAGACACAGGCTTGGTAATTAAGTTTCTAACCAAACATCTTCCATCCCAACTCCCTCAATTAAAGATGGTTACTCTACACCTTTTGCTGGAGCCTAGCATGTTTTTCTGTCCCCGTGCTATAGACTAAACATCTGAAAGTGTTCCTAATATCACAGATCAGTGACAAAAAAGAAGACAGACACTCCATGTAGGAACAAATCCCAGTCATTTGACCCAAAGCACAATGTGTGATTTTGATACCTGAGTTTGTCTCCCTGCAGTATGTTTGCACCTATCATACATAGACATTATAGTCTTGCATGTGTTTTTTTGTTGTTTTTTTTTTTTTAATTTGGCCACCCCTCCTTATTAAGTCCTGTATAAACAGGGTCACTATGTTTTTCAAGCAGAGTCATAGGAAATATAATCACAGAGCATACACTTTGCCTCTGGAATCAGATGAAATTCACCCATTAAATTCAGCGTACAGATAAAAGATTTGGAAGAAAATATGTGGAGATTTCTGCCAGAAGTATTCTAAATTAAAAAATGATGAGAACTATTCATCTGTTTCGTATCCCAGCCTCAATTCTCGGTCTTGACAAATAGAAGTACATCATAGAGTGACAGACACCTGAGGAGGCTGTGAATATTTTCAGAGACCAATGTGAGATCTTCAGAGATTCTTCATGCAGGAAGATCCATTTTTAAAGTTCCCTCACCCTAGCTTTACGCACTGCAGTGACTGTGAAGTACAGTGAGCTCTGAGCTAGTTTATGAAGCTATTTACAGATTCCCCATAAAACCAGTGCTGCAAGTTTGTAAAAGAGATTTTTCATTTCTTTGCTTCTAATGCACCCAATATGATAGAAGCAACTTGTCTGGCTCCCATTTGGGATCACTTCAAACACATATACAGAAATTCCATGTAAAAGCCTCCTTTTAAGTGGAAGGATCTGTCTTCCTATTATCAGTACTAACTGAAAAATGTGTAGTTGTCCCATAGAATCTGAATTACAAAGAGAATTTTTCCTGATTAATCTTTTGTCTCATAACACACCCAAAGTATACCTAGATGCCTCAGGCTTGTACACATCCTGGTCTGCTTTCTTACTGTGATTAAACACTAGACCTGTCTGCATTGTATTTTTGGGTTTTTTTGGTTTTTTTTTTTTTGTTGTTGTTGTTTTTGGTTTTTTTGGGGTTTTTTTGGTTTTTTTTTTACACTGAAGGTTTTTAAAAACAAACAATATCAAATTTTGGGTTACAGTTTCAGATATCCTCAGTTCAATATCATAAAGCAACCTCATAATGCCACACAGGTGAGTGTAAAAGAAAAGCACAGACAGTATCTGGAGGCTCTCCTGGAGCTGCAAAATATGGAAGACGTAAAATACATTGTCCATGCACTAAGAGTGGCTAATTTTCTGTCTGAAAAATAACCGCAGTAGAATTTACAAATGGAAATAAAGATAATTAAATTCCCTAGGCACTCTAAGAGAGTTTTGACCAGCTTCACAGGGATCTTTTCCAACTCTGACAATGTATGGAACACCTGAAAATGCAATACAGTAATTTTCTAAATAAAGTGTGTGCCCTTATAAGCTGAAAATGTATCCAACTCCTTTTGATATTATTGAGCAACATTTAATTGAAAGAACAGATCAAGAATTTTATATTTTTGGTGTTAATGTCACAGTTGGGATCCTACTCATAATGCCAGAAAGACACTGCTTGGGGAGGATCTCTATGCCTTACTGCAACACCCAGAAAGCACTCTGATATGCATTTGAACTGAGCATTTAATATACAGAATGATACAGGCAACTTCAATTAAAAATGTAGTATAAGAACAACTGCCTTGGGTTAGACAAATGTTAGTCTAGCCCCATATCTTTTTTCATGCAGTGACCCAGAGCGAATGCCTACCAAACCCAACAAGAACATGGTAAATGCACTGTGACGGTTCACACCGTCAGATTAAGGAACTGCTGATTCTGAGCTGTTTGTCCTCATGATTAATAGCTTTTGATGGACTTTTTTTTATGTTTTCTCTAACTGGTTTCTGAAAGTATGGAATCTTTCAACAATCTCAGTGTCTTACAGCCCCAAACTTCACAGATTAACTACATCTTGTGTGGACTACTATGTCCCTTTCCTGTTTTGAAAGTGCCATCTGACAGTTTTCTCTTTGCCATCTTGGTGACTGTCATGACTTTATAAACACATATATCTTCCTTTAAATATCTTGTTCCCAGGTCAAATACTGCAAGACATATATGTAAATGATTGCTTGTTTACTTTCCTGCTGTTTTCTGTATTCTTTTATTTCTCTTTCCCATTTTGGGGGCAGTGGGGCAGGTAGCTGGATCTATAGGGAATTTTCAAGGGATGTGTGCATCATGGATTTCTACAAGAGATATTTTGTGTGTGTTTATTTCTTTTCTGAACATTTATATCTATTTGCGTAGGTATTTTCTTTTGATTGTTATTGATCACTGAGCTGAAGCTCTCAATGAGCTGACTACAATGTCCTCAAAATACTTTTTTCAAAGCGACTTTAGTTAACAAAAAGATTTTCATTATATATAGCTTCTCAAGACTGTTTCCTTTAACATTATGTTCCATTTATCGGCATGTAGTTTCGTTTGCCACTTTACAATGCAGCCACTCATTATAGACCTTTACTGCAACTCTTTGGATCACCACACATCATATTCACCCTGTTACCAAATTATTCTTGACTATATTTAATGGCACAATATTCATCCTAGCTTGTTATGGACTATACTGAGAAAATACATCCAACCACAGTTTCTTCCTATCTTTTAACTCCTTAATTTTGTATATCATAGGTTCACAAGAAGATCTCCTTCCATAATACTATAGTTTCCTTAAAAGATTTTGGAGAGGAACTGTGCCAAAAGCAGTGTTTCAAATCTAAATAAATAATATTTTTGCCAACCAATTCACATCATCAATAGTTTCTTCAAAGAATTCTGATATAATTATTAAATATAATTTCCTACACAAAAGAAGGGGTAGATATTTGCCATTATATCATAATTATAAATGTGTTAAATTGTTTCAGGTTTTAACATGATTTTTATCTGTTTAGTTAATAGGGTCTGTAGTTTCTTCTACCGGTCCTGAAATTTTTTGAAAATTATTAATGTGCTAGCCATCTTCTCATTCACTAGTAACAGAGCATTCAGTGTAAGGATTATTTAAATATCACAGTTGGCAGTTCAGCAATTTTACAAGTGAGTTCTTTTAGAACTTTATAGAGAATACCCTCTGCCTTAAATACTTAGTGTTCATTATATTGATTTATTTTAGAACATCTTCAAATGTCCCTTTGTGTGATACAGTCCTACAGTGTAATCTTGAAGACTAATTGATACATTAAAATACATTATATATAGCTGAAAATAAAATCTCTGAAAATTCTTAGGAACAATAGATGCAAACCCCATATGTAGAATGAGTGACTGTATTTTGGAAAATTACTCATGAAAGGGTTGTAAGAATCATGGTGGAAAAGCAATAAAACCTCATTTGAAAGTCAAAGACATTGGTAAACTAGCTACCGATGCTACCCTTTGACAAAAATAAGTGAAAAAGTGGGACCTAAGATAAAAATCAGAGGTACTGTAGGACCTTGACTGAAAATAAGATCTACACAATTTTACCTTATGTAGAACATTAGTGAAACATTACTAGAATACACCAGTGTTGTTGGCTGTTTTGTGTAAGACTCTGAAATATTGGAAACAGCATAGAGAGACAGAAAAATCATCAGAAAACTGGAAGAGACTCCATTCCAAGGAATATATTAGTAATTGAATAGAGGCCCAGCAAAGCTAAGTATTCACTACTATTTCATTTTTTCAGAACAAGTTAAAAAGCCTTTTCACTATATATGCTTTCCTAAACATTAAAAGCTACTAATCTCTCCCTTTCCAAATTTGTGTCTGTAAGAGATAATTTTTTTCATGTGGGACTAATGAATTTAACAGTTACTTCAACATGCTTGAAAATTATATTGCTTATTCCCCAGAAATCATAGGCTGGTAGCATGATGGAATAAAAAAATGTGGAGAGAATATGGATACATGTTGATGTCAGAAATTCTGCAAGTCCTTAAATAAACACATAAATAAATAACCTAGCTGACAGTGTGGGTAAGCACAAAAATGACCCTGACTTGCTTCTGACAACCTGATACCTGTGAGAGTGCATCCTTTTCTTTCGTAGAGATGCATTCCTTTTCAGATCACTTGTCTTTCATGTAGTATTAAATGTAAGATGTGTCTTAGTGACAGACTGACTGATTGAAACAGGGACAGAGAGAAACATCATTAAATATTTAAGTCATTTTCTGGGTCATCTTTGAGGACATATCTTGAAGAGGCTAGGCTGCCTTTGAAGTTAGGGGTTAGGGTTACCATCATGTAGCTGTTGAGCCAAATATTTATTTTGATTGTTTAACTTATGTAATAGAAAAACATTTTTTCTTGAAAAGACCAGTCAACCAAACTCAATGAAATAGCTACAGGTCTTCAGTTAGATTGTATACGTATAGAAAATACTGCAGAATTACAAAAGAAAGCTCATTCAGCACTTAAAAATAGAAGTCCTGTTGATACCTCATTTTATGTTGAAACTCTTGCTAGAAAAAGCTATTTTTGCTTGCACATGAGTTCTTTCACTTACAAATGAATCACAGGATTTTATAGAAAAATGTAGAAGTAAAAATCTCATAAATAAGTGTGATCTATACTTTATCACAATATGAGAAAAAAATCATGACTGTGATTACTGTCAGGCTAACCTGCATGAATTTTCCAAATTGCATGTGACTAAAAACCCAGGAATGAATCTCAGTCATGTGTATTTCAAAGTCAAAGTTTCCCAACATTTGCAGCATTCAATGAATGTAAGAATCAGGTCTGGGGTGGAGATATGGCTCTCAAATTGTTAAATGGAGACCTGGATCTATACAGTGAATGATTAGTTCAGCAAAATCAGAACTTGTCCTCACTTACAGTTGTGTGACTTTAGGTGCTGTGTTCCCCAACTCTCCTTTCATCAAAGTTTGGAATTAACTCTCTGCTGAATGACAACAGGCAATTGAGAGTAATTGATCTGCTGGCAAGGTGTCAGTGCATCATATCATTCTGCTTCATTCATTGATGAAACACAGTAGGGAGGTAAACACCAGCCAGCAACACTGGCTGTGGTTCCTGCCTCCCATGTGATTACGACAGAAGGACTCCGGGAATACAAGGGCAGACAGAAAAGGGACCAGCTGACAGTGTGAGGTCATGTTCTCCCACAACACTGCTGGGACACACAACAAGGCAACAAAGCCAACTGGGAGAGAATTCTCTACTGAAGGATATTTCCTCACACCTCTGACAAAGTTCTCTGGGAAAATGGATCAAGTCCATTTGCCTTTCACATGTGCCATTAAAAAAAATCCTAAAGTTCCTAAAGCCTACACCCTACCTGCTATTTTATAAGCAGCAAGCCGCTCTTGGCACACATGAATTTTACAGGGCTCTTCAAGTTAGTTTTGGGCCTCATGCAGTGCACAGCAGCACATGGATCTCTGTACAGCTATGGTTACTCATATTCTTTCCTTTTATGCTTTCCTTCATCTTTGTCAGTCTCCTTGACAAAGAGACTTCTACTGCATGGTTACTCAGTGATCAGAAGCAAGCCTCTGGCAGAAGCCAAGTTCATACCAAGACCCTGAACCCTGCCCAGCATGGATAACTTCACAGCCTATCATGTCAATCCAGCTGAGTTGTACCAGAGTCTCAGAAAGCTACAGTACCCTCCCCTGTACAGAACAATTCCCAATACTTCTTATTGTACAGAAAGAATGCAGACTAACAGCCTTCTTGGTTAGAGTATCTCCACTTCGTTAAAAAAATGTGTTCTCAACAAACGTTTTCAGTCAGCAGAAAGTCTGACACTCCAAGATTTACCTATAGGATTATGTGTACATGCCAGAGCCATAGGACTGGCAAAGCGTTTCACTCCATTTCTAACGTCCACAAGGTCTAAGAAATTGTGTTCTACTAATAGCAGGTCTTTCAGTTATTTCTACCAAGTTGTGTGCTCATACATGACAACACCGGCAAGATGTACCTGTGTCAGGGCACATGCTACATTTGTGCATCTAGAGTTTCTTTTATGCTTCCTGCAAAGTATATTTAGACTCTCATATTTACAAGTTCATGAAAGGAAAAAGTCTTTAGAAGACTCTACCATTTCATACAGAGTCATAAGAGAGTGAAACTGCCAGTTTTAGCATCTATGATAGAGTGAAGATTTGTCATGGTAGAGTTTGGGATATTTGGGGCTTTTTTCCTCAACAGAGTTTACTCAATCTCTTTCCTCTCAAATAAAACTCCCATATCAGTATTAACAATGTGCACAGCATGAGAAACACACAAACAAACAAACAATAAATGGCCAACTTTTGTACAAATGTAGAGCGGAGAAAGTCTGCAAAACAGTACATGTGCTGGTGGAGACAGAAGTTCACTTTAAAGGACATGGGGGAGTAATACGAAGAGAAATGCAATCATATCCATAAAGGAATCACTTGTTCTTGTAAAATTCACCCTTAAGAGTAAACTTAAGTGCCTAATAATTTACCTGAGTTTGTGACAAGGTCACAGTGGCTCATGGTGTCTTTATAGTTCACTGATCACTTGCTCTCACAGGCCTCTCAGACAACCCAAAGTCTCAAGGGCCCTTGGAACTGAAAAGTCTGTCTAAGTTCAGGGCATGTCAGCAGTCTTCCAAAAGCTCTTCAACAGGAATTTCTCATTTTAACCACAAGAACATATAGACTCCTATTCGTAACACTCAGAGGCATCTTAAAAATCTGAATGCTCACTTGATAATCTTATGAAAAATCTGCCCTTTTGCTCAAAACATTTTCCCCAAATTTTACTTCGGTGGAAAACAAATTTGAGAGGGCATGACAAATATATTTATTACTGTAATCTCTCTGATCTAATGATCTGTTTTTGTATGGTTATTTGACATTTCACAACTGGTTAGAGTACAGCATTACTGAGTGGTATTGTGAACTAATCTAATTATTTATCAGCAAAGGACACCTAAACAAGTGTCAGCAGAGGCAAACAGCAAATCAATGGGAGAACTGGAGCTTTGAACAATGATGTAAATCTGTTGTTCTGTCCCTCAAAAAGTAATTCAAATGAGAAGAGGAAACAATTGCAATAATCTAATAATGTGGCTTCTTCATAAAATCATGCTCAAAAAGTATCAATTTATATTTTTTCTGATACCTTGAAATATGACATTCACTGTCTTGTATTTAAGCTCTCTCAGTTCTTTCAGAAATCTTCTTGTGTGTTTTCACAGGAAAGGCAAAGAATTTGGGGATGCTGGTGGATGAGAGGCTGGACATGACCTAGCCATGTGCATTCACAGCCCAGAGAGCCAAACGTGTCCTGGGCTGATCCAGAGCAGCATGGCCAGCAGGGCCAGGGAGGGGATTCTGCCCCTGTGCTCTGCTCTGGTGAGACCCACCTGGAGCAGTGCACCCAGCTCTGGCGTCCGTAGGAATGGAACTGCTGGACAAGTTCAGAAGAGACCACCAAATTGACTAGAGGGAAAAAGCATCTGCCCTGTGAGAAAAGGCTGGAAGAATTGGGTTGGTTCAGCCTGGAAAAGAGAGGGCTTCAGGGCAACCTAAATGCATCCTTTGAGTACCTAAAGGGAGGCTATAAGGAAGATGGAGAGGGACTTTTTACAAGATCATGCATTGAAAGGACAAGGGGGAATGTATTCAATCTGAGAGTAAATTTAGATTAGGTATTAGGAAAAAGTTCTTTACTGTGAGGGTGGTAAGGCACTGGAAGAAGTTGCCCAGAGAAGTTCTAGATACTCCATCCCTAGAAATGGTTGGAGGGATTTCTGAGCAACCTTGTCTAGTGTAAGGTGTATGTGTGCATAACAGGATGGTTGAAACTAGATGATCCTTTAAGTCCCTTCCAAACTAGGCCATTCTATGTTTCTACAATCCTATGATTCTACGATTTATTTCCTTGACACTCTTCAGTCACAGATATTGTCAGTCACATGGTAGCTCTAGAAGAGCTACAAAATGCTAAGATTTTATTGAAGTAAATGTCGAAATTAATAGCAAAATAAGACTAGTGTGATTTTAGTTCTTTTCTTTTTAGTGATCCCAGATATTTTAATAGCATGCCATCTGATGTGGGATAGTTACAGAACTACCTTATAAAAATTATATTGGAAATGTGTATCTATAGTTACAGAATTATGACAAGAAGCCTAGAGTTCTCATGTTTGAGCCCATACTGAGCCCACACTGTACTATCAACACTGAGGACAGAAGTCTTACATGGGGAAGAGAGTAAGGAGTTTGGATATTCACTGTCAAAAAGTACATGAAATTCATTTCAGAAATATGTAAGTTTCACTATAACAAACTGCAAGCTATTCTGCGTGAAAAGGATAATCCCTACTCCAACTGAATCTCTTCTCCTGCAAAGAGAATAAAGATTCATTGGACAAGAAAACAAACTGACTCTCTTATGTAGGAAGACACTATTGCTGTCCCTGGCAGATGTAAACTGTGCCTTCCTTGGATGACCAAAATAATTTCTGCATATTTTTCAGTGATTGTTCAACATGAAATGAGTCTGTCCCGAGAAGAGGCTTGGGCCCCATGATTTTGCTTCCCTGCCCCATGTAAAGACTGGGACATGAGGCTGCATCCCTGAAGCAATAGGCTTGGAAAATCAGGTTAAGTACCCTGCTCTGGGTTATCAAGTTCTGATCCTTGGAGAATGGAGGGATGCCAGAGATCACTGAAGATTAAAACCACTTGGTGACGCATGGGATTTAAGACATAGTTTTGTTGTCTTGGTTCACATGAGAGCACTCCAGGGATCTTTTGCACTTCTACCCTAAGCAGAATATCATCACAACGAGTTTAGAGCTCCAGGTGTATGGTATTGACACTGCATGTAAGGCTTTGGATTCCCCTGTACCATCAGGCATGAAAAGATAAGTGTTGAAATGCTGAAAAGGAAGTCAGCCTCAGTCTCTTGTTTTAACGTCTCTATGACCACAAAACACTAGGTTCATTAAGAGATACAGTGTCTGAATAGATGAAAAATACCTTATGGTAATAAATATCTCTGCTACTCTGCACATCTTCATTTTTGTGAGGAACAGAAAATTTATGAAATCTTGAATTTTGGTCTCCAAATCTGCTAAAAGTTAAGTTCTAAAAATGCAACACCCACAGCCTTGCAAAATACCATGGTTTCAGTTAAAAACAGGACAAATCCAAAGCTGCAACTGCTAGAAGAAAAGAGACAACAAAACTTTGAAACTGCAGCACTTCAAAGAACAACTAACACCATATTAACCACTACAGCTTTCTAACCCAGCGATCGTTTTGGAATATGAATGTTTTTGCTGACAAGGACAGTATCAGGACAACAGGACCTCTTCTGCAACTCTTTTGGTTCTTTTGTTTAAGTGTTATCCATTTGGTAGACGCTCAGCTCTATTTAGGTCAGTCAGTGCATGGAATAATTATGCTCTGAAAGGAAATATTCATATCAGAAAGGGAAACTGCCCTATTTAATTATGGTTGGAAATAATTAAGTAACATCAATGATAGGGAAAATTTCACAGCAGGCATTTGTAACAATGATAGGTCATGCTTGCACAGTGAAAGCTTTGGCACAAAGCTTGTGTCACTGTTAGCTCAATGGAGAGTTAGTCATTCTGTATTAGTAAGCACTTGACTGTATGATTTCCTAACAGAAGGTCCAGGACATGTCTGAACAATTTTTAAAATACTGAGAATTCCTTTTTCACACTGCAGAGCCTTGGTTGTTCCAGGAGGTAGGAAGGAACACGCAGTGCAAAGCTGTTCTGGTACTTTACAGAAATACATATCGATATGGATGTGTTTCTAATCTGTAAGTGCTCTCCAGCTTTCATTAACAGTGTGTCAGGCTTCTCCTAAAAACCTCTATTTTTATGCCTCATAGCTCAGCTTGAAAAATTCACTGCTGTGTAACATTTGGGAAAGTCTCAGCCTGAGCACAGGTCTCACCTTCACATTTAGACGAAATATTAAAACACCACCTTAAAAAAAATAAAAGAAAGTCCACAAACATATTTAAGAGCTGCACTGAATTCAGAAAGGAAATGCAGGATTCACACAGAAGGCTAAATTAGATGTTGAATGCCACATCCAGCACTCAGGCATTCAAATAATTTCCTAGAGCAAACCATCTTCCTGTTCAAATAATGTCTTTTTGTGTACACATGCACTAAGGTTGAAACAGTGACTGGGTTGGGCTCTGATTCTCCATCTGTGCCTGTGAGATTCTGATCTTTGCAGCTGAGACTCCTCACTGCTTGTTAAATGCAAGTAGATGCTGGGCCACTCATTTCACTAGACCTAATGGTAGAGTAGGTCTAGCAGATCTAAGCAGTTCTTGGACCTACAACCAAGTTAACTGTTTGGCCGAAGTTCTTCCCAAGCTTGGAAAAGTGTAGCAGAAAAATGGCTATAACTTACCTTTACTAATGATATTCTCTCTGAATTATATGCCATGAAACACCATTTCTGGGTGCTTCTCTTCTCCATCCCTGTGCTAGACCCTGCAGGGAAAGGAAGAGCTGGTGGCTATGCCAACACCATCCTCATGAAGGACCCCACCACACAAGCCTTCTTACCTGGGTAGGGTCTATTTCTTCTTCAGTGCCAGGTTGGCAAGGGGATGGAAAAGCACAGACATCCTTCGTCTTCTTATTCTACTGCAAACACATACACCACAAGGTTCCTGTATGCAGTACAATACAGATGGGAAGACCATTCTTCAGTTTCTTTATCTCAAATGCAATCTCCACCACAGTATCCTTAGGCACTTCCTAATGACACATCACTAATTAAACAGAGACACCGTGGTCGAAATACATGAACAAATGACAACATAACAACCAGGCTGGTCATACTGTAATTATAATGAAAATCAAAAGGCTGAGAGCAAAATATTTGAGGATCAATGGTTCACTGGACAGAGAAAACTTTCTTGAGCTTTAACCTTCTTAAGCTACAAAGATTCACATTTTGTGCCTCATCTTTCTGCAACACATTTGCAATAGGTTTGTCTCCATCACATCCATGGCTTTTCAGATAAGTCCTCCATATCTGTGCGGTGTGATGTGCACAGTAGAGCTGAGTCTACAGAGAATAAGACTTCAGCTGGTACCTGAATGATTGTTTTGCAAATTTCTTACTTAATTTACATACTGTTTGTTAAAATAAACTATATCATTAATCATAATTAAAATGTATATAATACAGCAAGATTTTATAGTAATGTCCCCAGAGCTATCAAAGCAATCTTTTCACATGGCAACTAAACACCTGCAACTTACCTCCAGTAAAATAAGATGCTACTGACACTTAAGAATTTGTTGTAAGAGCAGCTACTTTTGCTGTAAATATAGAGTGATCATGCCACAAAACTTTACATTTGAGTAGACACATATTTGACTACACCAGTGTCAGGGATGATAGCAGTAGCCTCTGTTAGACTTTTTAGTTAGTGTGGTTATCTTCAATATCCATCCAGGACACAAAATGAAAGGCAACAGAGCTCTTCCTGCATCCTTAACATGTTCTAAAGAAAGAAAGCATAACTGTATTTTTGGTGACTGGAATTATGATTAGGTCATCCAAGTGAAGAAATTGTAGATCCTTCCAGAGAATGTAGCACTGCTTACTGATGCAAAAGAGGTACCTTGAAAAATTACATCTCAATGACCATTTAAAAGCAGACTTTCCTTTTGATGTGTAGATGTGACCCAAATTTGCATGAATTAGAATTATTCTTGTGGTATAAAAAATTCGAACACACTTTTGTCTAGGAAACAACCCACCTGTACTATTGTGTAATAATAAATAAAAAAATTGGAACTTTTAAAAAGAGACTGTTGCCACATTGAAACCATTGCATTTGGTATATTTCACAGCTTTCAAAAAGAACTGCTTTTCTTTTTTTCAGTCATCATTATCATAGAAAATATGTTTGTTTCCTTATGTCTGATTTTCTCCTTGTAGCACAATTAGTGCCATGTTCTCGTATTTCTATCATTACGTCTTTACTGCTAAATGGTAGAAATGTGTACTTTTTACTGCACAACTTAAGATATGCAGGACAGAAAATTTAGCCCAAGAGGGCCTGAGAAAAAAGTCTAACATTAAAAAATTGTACGCATTTGATCACCATTAAGGCAAGATAATTCCCCACTGCATCTCACTAGTGGCTCCCTAGAGATCTTATATGCTGGTTTTTAGTCAAAAATGACCCCAGTCTAACAATGCTTCATCCACAACTCTCTCTAATTGTGGATGTTATGAGGAGGGACAGTATAAAATGAGAACTTCAAGTCCAGACTGCAATTTACACAAAGAGAAATCCCTCAGGTTTCATTATGGAGACTTTGCATGCCATCGTGGAGGCATTAAGAGCCATGGTGTACGGAAAAGGAATTTTTCTCAACAGCTTTTTCTTTTAAGGCAAGTTGCAACAGATACCTCAGGTGCTACATTCAAATTTCAACACTGATTCCCACGAAAGTTAACCACAGTGGAATTCCTGCAATGGCAATTGCATTCATAGCACTTAACCAAGATGTAAAATTGATATTGTTAAAAAAAACTTGTTGAAACTTTGGACTGCTCATTAGACTGTTGGTTATCCTTGTTTGCTAAGCATACTTTACATTATTGTTTTTCTCTTTTCCCCATCTGCAACTACAAGATGAAATGCCAGATGAAGGCAAAAATGTTGCTCCTGCAGTATTTCTGATTCTGATGTAACTCATATAAAAATATCTTTAGATTGTGCTCTAAAGAATTAAAACCAGTTAAAATGTACAGCATTTTAAGGAAGTTTGTAGCAACCCAAATAGTTGAGAGTTTAATCATTACCTGAAGCCCATCGATTATTACTGTTTTCACCCCTTAGAGCAGGTAGAGTAACCTTACATAAAGCTGACTTCTATGCCACACTGCAACTGTAAATGGCGGTAATTGAAGGGTCATCCAAAGAGGTTAAATTTATCTTTGCTCCTAAACACTGCAGAATATTTCTAAGTTAAAACGCAATGGGTTGTACTCCTGTGGATCCACAGATGACTTCTACGGATCTCAATCACTTGCACAACCTGAATAAAGCATTTGTGGCTGGTTTTATTGCGCATAAATTTAGACAACAATATGATTTCTGTCTCCCCATAGTCCCTCGTTAGATAGCGGATTACTCTGGTTTTGTGTCTTTGTTATGAAAAGAGGACAGGAAAAGTCGGGGTAGAAGAATTTATATCAGCCATCATAATTAACTTGCATAATGAGTGTTACATTTCCATCTCCACATCAGTGTCAAGTGATGGGATTTAAAGATGTCAGATCGAATTAGTCTAAAAGAGGTATGAAAATGATGCTTTATTCAGAAAGGCATGATATAAGTAAGGAAACAAAGAGTAGTTTGTCAATTGCTTCAAAAAGCCCCCCAGATTTCTTTCCTGCAACATTGTGCTTTGTTTGGCAATAAAATGTAACATATTTAGCAAAGTGTACGAAATGCAGTGGCAGGCCACAAAGTACCTTGGTATTTAGTTAAACATATAAATATATACAAAGAGAAAGAAACTGTTTAAAAAAGGAGGTTTTTAGCATTTACCCTTCACAGAATGCAGAAAAAACAGCCTTTTTTTTTTTCACTAGGGCTGATTTGCAAACTAACTGCTACAATAAAAAAGGGTCTGGTCCCAGCCATCTTGCTAAAACCTCTTAAAGAGGCAGGTGTTAAGGAGGCTGTTGAAGCTGCTGAGTGCATGGCAATTGCAAGTAACAGCGTCTCTCTTTGTTTTTCTACCTTTGTTTTATTTTTCGTTGTGTTGCTATTCCATAATCACAACTCTTAATCTTCAGAACTTGTGACAAATATTGTTTGGCAATTCAGTTAATGAACAAGTCCAGGACGCTCCCGTGCCAGACGGCTGTTCCTGTGTCTGGGTTTCCATGTTATGGCCACATCAAGAGATTTAAAGTGTTGGCAAAGTGCCACCTTCACATTTCAGCTTTTGCTGTTATGTTTTTAGAAATGGTGTTATAGGAAAGAAAGATGTTTTATAAAAACATTACATATTTTACAACATTATATCCAAGTAATCTATAAAGAACTTCAGTTGAGTCCCTTACTCTTCCTGTTCAAAATAGGTCATTTTATGTGTTACTTTTCTAGATTTTTAATCTCTCAGGCTGCTATCCTGCAAACACTCATGCATGTGATTAACTCTGACTACCCACATGCATGAAGTGTTTGCAGGATGGGGGTTTTAATATGTTGTGACATTGTCATGGGGAAAGGATCTAACTGGCAATATGTGAGGAGAGCTGTATAACTGAGGCCATTGAGAGCAGGCTCTGTTAACCCTGTACTGGTCAGGAATTTGGTAATGACTCCTACATCTCTTCATTCCATATCCAGTATGTTGATATTTTATTGTGTTTTGTTCCTGGAGATGCCAGAATCAGTATCAAGAAGCTCAAGGGAAAACAAAAGGAAGCTCATAATTATGCAAATTTTTGTTTTAAAGAACTTTTTTTCCCAATGCCTTTCTATTATGGATTGATTTGGGATTTTTTACAGACCTTTGGACTGTATTGGTGTTGTGTGCCTGTCCAGAATGGCAGGACAAAGACACATCCAGTATTTGACATTCCTGAGAATTGACATGTGCATAGTGAAGGTTGTACCTCCTGCATTTACGCAGCAAAGTTCTATGGCCTCTTTTTCTGTCCGTAATCCTTTTTGCCAAAAGCAGATGATCTGCAGATTAGAGTGACTTCCTAATTATTTGCATGTAGGACACAAAGCAAGACAGAAGTCACAGTGCTGAGTTGTGCCCCGTACTCCAAAGAGCCCTGCTTTAAGGCATTTCCCCTAGCTGCAGTTTAGTGCCAAAAAACCAAATAACTTGCCAGAGGACTAGTCCCACCACACACTAAAGGAAATGGGCATACACATATCCCAACTAGGAAAAGGTGGCCATGATTTCTTATGTGCCAGAAAAGACAAAACCTGCTACTTATATACCTGATTCAGTTTCAGTCATAGAATTCCACAAAATAATGTTTTTGTAGGAACTCTGAAGACTTTTTTTTCCTATGAAATAATGTTGTTACTGTTTGCTATGGATTATGCTTACTGGACACACCACACATGACTATCTCTTTTCTTTCAAATGGAAGTTAAGTATTGCTCCCCTCATCTCAAACTCCAAAAAACAGAGTAACTTTTCATTTTAATCACAGTGTAATAAACCTTGGCAGAATAAATGATAACCAGAACTTGTAAGAAAATATTGAAATGTCACTAGGAAATGGAGAGAGGGCGGGCCACAAGCATTTCTTCCCAATCTTCCTTGCTAGCATGAGGGACTATAAAAATCAGCCTGCTGTTGTAATTTAATCAGAGTAATTCAATAAGAACAAAAATATAACTTCTACAAATATGAGTAAAAACAAATTTGTCTGGTAGAAATTGGGCAACAAAATGCAAACTGCAAACTATAATAATTGTGGCAAGCCTCTTAAATAACTCCCTGCTTCAATAGACAGTGGGTACCTGAGCATATCCTGTCATCATAATGCATTATCAAGTGCCTTACCTCTAGTTTTCAATTCTGTCAACAATTCATCAATATTTAGAAATCAAAATGTCCTATGAAATTATTGATGCACTCTGGAAGTGTCCATCACAAAGATATAAGTAATAACATAAGGGACAGTCAGGTGTCAAACCGTAAACTGCTGAGAACCAAGTGGTAATATTATATTCTAGTTCTGCACTGAAGAAATTGGGGTTTATAAAACAAGTTCTGTAAGTAAGGGAATGAAAAAAGTTGTTGCCCTCGGCTTCCTGTAACATAGGTAGATTCTTCCCAAGAAAAAGCAAGTTCTGACTGATGCATTTCCTCTTTTCAAAATATTTGTTGCTCATTTGATTCTCAGCTCTCAAAAATGGGAAGTGATAATATTGCAACACTTTCGCCAGTGGGAGGACAGGAGTGTCTCTGAACTTGAACAACTATCTCATAGGAGAAGGGAGACTTTAGTCTCTCTAAGTACCCTACATCACTATAAAAAACAATGATTGCCAAAATATTCAAAATTGTTTGTAGAAGCACTGAGACTACACAAGCTTCACTTCTTCTGGAATTCAGGCTAGAACACCATATCTTTGTAATTTTTCCATATGGTTAGATATTTTGAACCTATATCCATAGGCAAGAAACAGAACATGAGAGAGAAGAAAAAGCATCTGAGAAATATTTTAATTGTTGCTTGAAAGATTGAAAATAATTCAGTGCACTAATTCACAACTACCGTGTTCTAATGAACACCAAAGACATCAGTCTCCTGTGATATAAACTCATGTATGGTATGTCTACATATCTCCCAAGTGTGCCAGTGCATAATGTGATAAAAAATCATGGATACAGTTTGGTCTAGTGTGTCCCAGGATATCTCATCTACAAAGAATCAAAAATTTGAACCTCTGTCTGGTGGGATTTATATTTTACAGGACTGAGTCATTGAATATGCTGAATTGGAAGGGACCCACAAGGATTATCAGAGTCCAACTCCTGTCCTGCCAGGACAGTCCCAAGAATAACACCACGTACGTAAGAGTATGGTCAAAAAACTTGAACTCTCTCAGGCTTGGTGCTGTGACCACATTCTTGGGCAGCATGTTCCAGTGCCCAGCCATCCTCTGGGTAAAAAGTGAAGTTGCTGAAAAATGTTACAATAGTTATGGTCCTTTCAAATTATTTTTGTCCTGCTAGACACTCAAAAGCTGCTATAATTCAGCCAGGTCTTGAATTTCCCTAATTTCTTATTTTGGATTTCCTTAATATGGTCTATGGCAGCAGGGTCTATTTATTCACAAAAGACAAGTGCTTTCTTTGGCCACAGTCAATGTAGTTTGGTCGCATGAAAAGCTGTTGTTTTGTTGCAGATTTTAACTGAATAGAATGGGGTAATGTTTGTGTTGGAGAAACACTTTAGCACATTCACACATAAATGCAGAATCTCTGTAGCAAAAAAATTCACTGAGTTTCATTTCAGAAAATCAAAACATTTTCTGTTTCATATTTAAAAGGTTACTCCTTCTAAAGTCTTTATTTTTTTCTAAGTTTGTGTGCACACCTAGGCTACTTGTCCAAAAATACTGACATTTAAAGTGAGATGCATGATACACATTTCACACGGTGCAGTCTAGGACAAGGTTACAGGTACTGAACAAGTTGGATCATTTGATCCAACACAGCTCAGATAACATGCAGCTGAGAAGATACAGTCGCATTAGTACAGTGTTCCTGGAGCTAATTTACCTAACTCCTCTCTGCTGATTAATTAGGGTGTAGTGCTATGCTGGCACAGCAATTCTGCATCCAGTTCTGGAGTTGGCTTAGATATCTCCGCCTGTTGCTGAGCTGGAAGGTAACCACCCTGCAAAATCATTTCTAGAGAACATTAGAGTGTTCTGCACTCTCCTATTCTTAAGTTATAATTCATAGCTTTTATCATATGCTTAAATTCTGATATGAGATGACCTTTTTTCTTTATCACTCAAGCATAGGGATTTTGAAAAAACATGTGAAGATGAAATAGACTACCACTTTCATACCCTCCTAAATGTTACTTGTACAAATTCTCTTCTAATAACAAAAGTAAAAGAAGTTGGAAGAAGATGCATTTTCACATCCTCTTGAAGTTTATAGGGTATCCTTTTTGGCCTTTTTACATGTTGTCCTTCCAAAACACACCCAGTGAATACTTATACCACCTCTAATCAATCCACTGCCAATATTCCAGGCAGCATAACAGGTACCAAGCCAAAACCGCCTGACCAAGCCAAAAAATACCCCACAAACAAATAAAACAAGAAACCCAGACAACCAACCCCAAAAGCTTCAACTTGTATCAGAAGTCTTTTAGGTTGCATCTTTTGGATGGGTTTTTTGAAACATAGAATTTCATACCCTGAGCTTCACATAAGACCTTCCCATAAAGTCAGACACTGAAAACAACTTCTCCCCTGTGTATTATCTCTCTGTAGTTAAGCCTCCAGGGCAATTATTTTCTTCCCTCCTTGTGCTTCTGAACATAGGGATTTTAATTAGAGTTGTGCCAAAATGCTAGGCATGTCTCACCTGCACAGATATGTACGCTCAAGCCAGCATTAAACAAGATAACTCTAAAGTGACTATTCTACCTTTTGTACACCTTGGGTCATTCCCAGCACTGAGACTTGAAGTGAACTGGCTGAAATTCACCAGCTGAAATTAGTCTAATTCTAAACTCCCTCTGTGCTCCAAACATGATAACATCCCAGTTGACTAGTTTCCTTGCCATGTTCAGGAATTTTTTGGAACAGAGATAACTGACTTGGGTTAAGGGTGTGCCCAAATCTAATTATCTACCAGTATGAACAATGGAGTTTCAGTGCCTAGGACTGCTGTCTAGCACTTTTTAATTTAATTTTATAGAGGAGTCCAACAACCTACTAGTGAGAACACAAACTTCTGGAGAGATGTATTTACCCCATCTAGCAGGGCTGAGCAGTCTGAACTGAGCTCTGTGGTGCAGCCATAGAACTGCTAATCAATTTGCTCCTTTGCTCCTTAAAACACTCTAAGTTTCTGTCGTGTAGATAAGATATGCCCTTGTCTTGTTCCAAGCACTGCACACCATCTGAAAGGAAACTGCAAAGACCCTGTGGCATGAGTGGCCCCATAACATCCTGCAATCTGTATCCACAGCCTTCTCTTAAATGTAAAGTGCCAACTGCTATGCTGTTTCACCTAACAGGAAAGACACTGAAAGTCCTTATTTAGTAGATTATGTGAAGCGTCCTTGATTCCAGATGAGATCAGGCTGTCTACAGAGGGTTAGCCACTTATGTATTCTGTGTTCATACAGGAGTGGCACAGTAACAGAGCAGTCCTGCAGAGATTGTTAAACACTTCAAATAGCTGTACTTTGTTATACAGCAGTGCATAGTTAACACCATGGGCACACAGATGAACTATCTAAGAGGTTTTTTTGCAAGATTGCCATCCAACAATGTGCGTATGAATACTTCAGTAACCATCCCAGAGCTCTTTTGGGTCTAAATGTTAGTAATAAAGATGAGCTATTAAGTTACGTAGACTGTGGCCTGTCATAGACCATGGCCAGCAGTAGACACTGCAACAAAGAGGTCTGTGAAACTCTATTACAGATAGTGGGGGAATAAATTCTCCAATGGAAAATTTCATCCACTTTCAGGCAATTATCAATTGACTCACATTCTAAAGGAGCAATCTTTATATCTCCCCTGAAAAACATACCATTGTGGATTATTATGTTTGTAGAACAGCCAAGTAGCTTTTGAATTTTTTCCAAGTCTTGGTCTCACTATGTCTTTTGGCAAATAGTTTCCCAGGCTGAATACCTTTTCCCTTTTTCACCTGTGCTGCAATTTCAGTATCACTGAATTCTCTCCCCCATGGCAAGTTCCTTGATTAGGAAATAGGACCACACAGTTTACTTTCACTCAACTATTCCTATCTTTACCATCTCCCTTGTATTGTTTTCTTGCCCAAGCACTGATGATATTTTCCAAACTCTAGAAGGAAGCTATTTCAACAATACATACTTGATAGGGTATGTCACACACTCCCAGCAGCTCTATATCAAGAAGATTTGAAAATAAGCACCATCTGTGTGGATGTCTCTAGATCTGTAATAATTTAGAAAGAATCTGAGATTTTAAGCAAAGGATTTGGGGTTTTCTTTTTTATATATAGTGAGAAATCTTGCACTGAAGTTCAGGGATCTATTGTTGGGTTGTATTTTTGTTTTCTGCTCAATAATAATAGGAAGAAATAATAATAATTAACACTTAAAATAACTAAAAGAGAAATAATCAAAGATCAGTCATAAGATAATAGAATGTTGCCTCTGTCCCCATGAATATGTTACACAATATCTATCTTTGAATGTCAATCTGAAATGGAAAATAAAGAGAATCTGTTTCAAAAAATCACAATTATAGATTCTGCTTAAAAACAAAAAACCCCAGGATATTAGCCTTGCTCTTTCATTTTCTTCTCTGCAGGCCTGGTGACAGCAACAGCAAAGTCTGCAATCCCTGCTTGGATACAAATTTTGAAGGATTTACTGACACAAAGAAATAACCTCAAATAACTCCTCCACAAGAAGTATTTTGTACTGTTCTATTCTTGCAAGTGCCTCTTTAAACGACTATTTTAGAACTATTTGTCCAGGTAGAGAAGTTTCTAAATGTCAATTTATTTCCTTTTATCTCTCAGCGTTAAGAGTATAACAGCGTTAAAAGTCCATGAAATGTAATCACAAACATCTACTATTCAGAGAGCACACTACCAGGGAATTTAGCATGATAGGTTAAAATTCATCTTCTGGATATAAATCTGGTTGCTGAGAAGCTCAGCTTTAGATCCTTTTCATAGCATAGCACATTTTCTCTAGAGCAGACCAGTTTCTAAAATAAGGCATTTATGAGGATCAGAATCTGGTCTTCAGTGAATGTTGTTTATAAAGAGCTGGAAATAGGTATATGGCTCCTCAGCAGAGAGTAATGCCAAAGAAGAGGAAGCATCTGGCAGGTAGCACCTCTCAAGAACCTCTCGGATAATCCTGTTTAGGCCCTATGGCTGTAGGCATTAATCTATGCTCCTAGAAGTGTCTGAAGAGTCAGACCTCAAACTGAAAACACTATGCCTCAAAAAACAAAGAAGAATCTCTCCTAGGACAAAAATCCTATGTATCTAGGACAAAGTGGGAGAGTGGATAACATGGTAAAGATAAATGCACTGTCCTAATGTTGCTGCACAGCAAACATCCCTTTAAATTCAGACAAAAAAAAGAAAGAGACTTGTGTCTCATTTAGTTCATATAAGCATAAAATGAACAAAGCCATATAAAGAACTCAAAGATTTAGTGTATAATGGCTTATAGTCTATTGTCAGGAGAAAATTTGCACTCAAAATGCCAATACCTCCTATTACTCGAAGTCTCTTCAGCTTATCTTTCTTTTTTTTTTTTTTTTTTGAGACATGTATTTGAAAATTTTCAATGAATAAGAAAACTTTATCATATTTCATTCATGTTTTTGCAGGCAGAAGGTACAGAAAAGTGCAAATCAGTAGAGAAAATGTTATGCTGATAATGGTACATCAAAATGGAAGGCACTAGATGTTTTCACAGAATTGTAATTTTCCATATTTAAAAGGGTTTGGGTGTTTCTCATAGTTTAAGGACAAATGAGGAGCTGATTAGAAATTTAAAGTTGTGGGAAGTTTGATATAGATATTGAGAATGTTTGGAGATTATATGACTCATGACACCAGAATGGTTATTTTAAAATAGGTATTTACATTGGTAGATTAATGGCCACTGGTTTTCCATTGTTTTACCTACTTCTCTCTACAATGCTTTGGCATGCAGGATATGCATGGACCTGAGGTTAAACTGAATCAACATACCATATAAGTATCGCGATTTGTAAGTTCTCATTCCAGATTATTACATATTTCAGAAAAGTTCTACAAACCTCCGAGAAGTACAAAAGTCACACCTTCCACCCTCTGCCATGTTATGTGTTAAGCGTTAGATCAGGAAAAGCACAAGGCCAGTGTCATTTGCCTTACAAACTTCACACACTCCCTCCTACTGAAAGGGTAGCAGCAGTACTATTGCTTACTAGGTGCCAGAAATACTGAGGTCAAACAGACTAATCACTGAAATTTACCAAATATTTAACTGCATCTTGCAGTCCTTGCTGGGCTCTGTGTTACTCATACCCATATCAGGCAGTTTACACTACTTTTTTTTACAATTACAAGAAAGGCCACAACAAACAGTATCAGCTTTACAGACTAATTGCCAATTTGTTAGTATGACCCACCATCAACATTTTCTGTGGGCTACTAGGTAACATAGTCATCAAAATGAACATGGAAAATGTGTAGAGATACAAACTACTTAGTATGGCCTATGAAACTTCTGTGAGACACAGGAAGCACTGATGGAAACACAGCCTTTGACTTTATCAATGTTATACATGAATGGGAAGGTAAGAGGAGCTGCAGATGTAAGAGATGGTATGCTGCACTAAGTACTGGTGAAGGAGCTTTGACCTTGTCAGTCAAAGGGTGTATCTGCATCTGGATCACAGACATAAATAGAAAACAAATTGACTAGGTTTATAACTTGCATTCCTCTTCAAACGACTCCCTTTTTGTTTGCATTCATTTGTGCTTCCCTGCCTTTGTCAATAACTCATTCTATAGCAAAGTAGGGAAGCCTTTATCAAAGAGGTAGCAAACTGCAAAGAGCGCAATATGTAAACAGAAACATTTTCTAGTCCATAGAAACCACTGCAAATTAGTGATAGTTTCAAGATTCTTGATCTATTGGCCTTTAATCCTGGGAAGAGGAGAAAATGGGTCATCCTTTTCACATTGTTCTACAGAGAGTAAAATCTGGTGAAATAACATAAGCTTGTTAGTTTTAGTTGATAATTTCTACCCTATTCACAAATTGTCAAATCAGTCAGCTGAGAATTGCAGTGTTAAGAGTATAAGAGAATAATGCAATCAGGGGAAAAATTACTAAAAGATATTTTTAGACAGGTCAATACAATAAGAAAAAAGTTACTACGCACTGTTGAATAGAAGTTAAAGAAAATATGTTCATTACCTTATGGTGCTTAAAAATCTATAGCAGAGACAACGTGTTTCATGAGTAAATCGCATATGAATTGAAGTGTTTCTTTAAAAAGGAATTTTTCAAAGATAATTGTTAAATATCAATTTAAAAAATGCAACACATAATATTAAATAAACTATGTAATCACCCAACTCTTCATCTAGAATGGATATTTAAACATCAGAAGCATGAGAAAAAGAAATTTTTTACTTCAAATCTGTGTTATTGCTTTAGCAACAGAAAGAAGAAATCTGAAGAATAGACTAGAGAGTATTCTTCAGATTACTCTGAAGGACAGGTAAAGCAGCCAGGTGATACAATCTGCCAGCCTTGGTCACAGACACAACAATGTGTTTTTCCTTTCCCTTTAGTAACATTCTCAAATTATCTGAAATTAGAAACCTGTAATTCCAAAATTTTAAAACAGAGACATTGATTTTGTTGCTGTTGTTGTTGTTGTTGTTCTTGCATTCTGGGAAGTAATCAGAAGTCAGCTCTATTAGCAACATCAAGTAAAGCAGCTCCTGGGCCGCGACTTGTGGTCTCATGCCACAGCATCCAACAGACTGGAAGTGCCAGCATAGAACCAGAGCGCAACAGCCCCCAGCCTAAGATACAGCCTAGATTACAGCTCCACCTGCAAGATGCTTCCTCTGTTACTAACTCATAGACGAGCTGCCTTAGAGTTGCCTCACATGTCCTATGGCTCTGTACAGTAGCTTTCCTGGTCTTTTTTCACACATTGTTTTGTTTTGTAAAGATGCTGACATTCCTATGTAGCTAACCAAGAACTGTGCCTAGTGCAGCACTAAAAAGATCAAGGATCTACTGGGTGCTAGACCTGCTTTCACTGCACATAAGCAGTGTCCTGACTGTTGTTTAAATAAAGAGTGCATGCATTCCTGCATTAGATATTCACATTGTATTAGCCCAGAACACAGTAGTAAGATGTTCAATTACTTTTGGGGAGAACAAAAAGCCTATTAGCATATTTATCATTATGCTTTAAAATAAGATCTAATATTCATTAAACACTCATAAAAGAATGTAAATGAAATTAAATCCTTACAGGCAATTCTCAAACACAGGACTTTGCCACTCCAACCAAAAGCTTTTGCCACAATGCTCTGTTGAGATTAAACGTACATGTAAATTGATGATTTTCCACTCACTCTGCAAAATAACAGTTACATTTTCTGAGCAGTTAGTATTTACTTCTTTTGCCCCTGCTACTACCTTTTCACCCCTACAAATCAGATGATAAAAGTAGGCTACATTCTTTTCCCAGTCCAGCTCTCTACAGCCTCTGCTAACAGTTTACTTTCAGTACCAGTTACTTAAAGCATTAGGTATTTAATAAAATCATTAATTTTCCATTTTGTGATTTATAATCTATTCAGATTAACATAGGCTGACTCAAAGAGCTATGATCCTTCTCTGTACTCATCTGTGAATTCCTATGTTAAGAGGAACTAATTAATCATGTTCTTTTTACAATATTGTATTTAGAAGCTGAATCTTTTCTGAGACTAACACCATATATCAACAAAATAAAACAGGCTGCTGGCTTATTTGTCAAATCTATGTTGCTGTTATTTATTATGTATCTAGCTTCATTGGTAGACAGGATGCTTACAGCACAAATAAAGATGAGTTCAGCTTTCTTTAGTTTTGAGTTATCACAGCAGTCTTGCATAACAAGTGCAACAGGCACTGGTTCAAACCCCAGCTTCGCCAAAAGCAGGCGGTTGTCTTACTAAATATTCCTTACTGTGCTAAATTTACATTGAAACTCTAGTATTTATACCAACTAGGAGTAGCCTGCTCTTTGAATCTGCTGTGTTCATCACCAGGACTTTGGCTAGAGAAAGATTGACTAAAATCTTAGATTTTTTCACGATTTTGGCTAATGCCCATAAAGAATGTTGAAGAAGTAATCCTAGCCCTGAAAGAATCACAGTATCAAGTATGACAGATAGAAAATTATGTTTCCTTTGCTCGATTTTCACCACTTCTGATGGAAGATTGTTCAGTTTATAAATTATAATAAATATAATGTATATAAATTACAGGAAATTACAAACAGCCTCCCATTTTATAACATAAAATATTCTTTTAGTTCACAACCATGTTTACAGAAAGGTGCAGGGGAAGGCAGTGGTAAATGGGTGAGGGGAGGTGGAAAAGTACTGTATTGGTTTTGTTGCTGTAAAGAATAACTTTACTGTGACACACTTCATTATTCATGTTGATGTCGGTTTGGCACAGGAAAACTCTCAAATGTGTAAATCTGACCTAAAAGGCAAAGACAAAATATGAAGTGGTTTACCTTTACTTAATGAATAACTGTGTTTTAGCATAAAAACAAAAAAACAAAAAGAAACAAAAAATAAAAAAAAAAAAATTCTTTTTTTAGGAATAAAATGATCAATATATTCACAGTATTACTATTGGAGAATGTTAATTCATACATCAGGGTAAATCCGAAAGATCCAGACTGTTAAATAACAGATGCAAGTACTTGACAGAATATGAAAACCATCTGTATCTTCATGGATAATATGACATTACAGTAGATTTGACCTTGGAAATATTGTTTTATTAGTACAATGCTTTTTATAAAACTCAGTAATGTTTATTAAAAGTCTTTGAAATTCCTTATTTTATTATTTCTAAGTATCAAGTGAAATAACTATCAACTTGTTTGCCATAGCAAGAAGCTTAAAAGTCAGTAGCAAGCAGGCAAATGAATTAATATTCTGATCATGCAGCAAATGTTTATTTCAAGCCTGAACCACTAGAATGCAAAAATTAGACACAATTTTAAAAATTGCTTCAAAAAGTCAAATCAGAAAAAAAGGTCCAAAGTAGTCTGAGGTGATAACCTTGAAACAGATTGAAGCATTAAAATACTGAGCACTGAAGTGTTCAACCCTTAGCTGTTTACCTCAAGTGTGGTCCATAGTCCCAGGGTAAGCAAGAGGACAAGGCACCTCTGAAAGCCTGTTCTAATCAGGCATAGAAGCTTGTTAAACTCAGGAACACAAAATATTGAGGACAGATGTTAAACTTTGTACTCTTAAAGAACTTGGACAATTTCCCCAATCTGCAAAGTGGTTCTGGTTTAGAGGTCTGAAACTTCTCTTCAAGGCAGTTGCCTACAGCAGCCTTTCATCCAAAACTCTGCCAGCAACTTTACTCCCTGTGCCAGTAACTCAATGAGCCAGACTGTCAGCTATCAATTCAACACCAGATACCTATCAAAGTTACATCTACCACAAGTTTCTCTATTGGCTTCAATGTTGACTTTGTATCTGTTGAGGGAGGGCTTTCCTTCTTCTTCCAAGAATAATTTTATCCTTCTCTTCCAGAGGGACTGTCAATTACTGGTATGATTGGATGAGCAAAAACACTTCATAATAATACGTAGCTCAGTGAAGCATGGTCTACCAGCGCGGACTGTGTATATTTCTCCACACCTAATAATTCTGGAGCAGTCTATAACTAGTGAAGTTTGATAAGGCATGCCAGAGAATAGAGAAGACCACTTCCAGTCTGTGAAGGGATAATATGCTTTTTATATTATCTGACTTTCTATATTATCTGAAGAACGAGGAAGGAACCATGCCAGCCAGCATCCAGGAACATCTATGCAGGTCTCTTGTAGATGCTTTCACAAATCAACATGGAATAATGCTGTGCATAGCACTTAAATGCCAGATTTAGGAGGGAAAGATTGTTTTACTTGTGATCTGGATCAGCACTGATCCAATTCTCCTTCAAAAACTAGTAAACCAGAGCAGAGAATAAGACTGTGTAGCAGGCAAACAAATCCAGTGATTTCTGAGGAACACCAGTAAGTTCAGATGAAGGGGAAGCCAAAGGTGTGTGCACTCAGATCAGAGATGTGTGATCTCTTTGTAGGTCAACTACAAAAACTAAAGAATAAAACAGCAAAGTAAGAAATGGCAAGGGAAACACCTGATAAAGAAGCACAGAAGAGGTGGAATGACAGTCACGCTTCTCAGGTCGTTCTATACAGTAACAGGATGTCTTGTATTAAACGAGCAGGTCTTTCTTAGAATAATAACAATTAAAACCCCCCCAAAACCCAAAAATAACCCACCCACACACACAAAAAAACCCCCAAAAACCGCAGAGGGATTTTCTCATATGTCACAGTAACTGCCTATTTTTCCCAATATTTAGAATCCACGTTTTCCTAATTTATACAAAGAGAACTGATAGAGAGTTAACTATATTTTCCGTACAACAAATCAGAGTCAGATTACAGTAGTGTATATTTGTTCTTAGTGGACTCACACTTGAGCACTTGGAAATGCTATGCAGCTCTGATATAAAAAGACAGTTCTTTTCTAATTCTAAACCATATTTCTTTAAATTGTCTGAAAAAAATAACATTCCTTCAGCAGAAAAGAAAAATAAATGGAACCATGTTCAAGTAGACTAACTTCCATGTAACTTGTGTTTTGGTATCAGAAAGACCAAAATATCCCAGGAGGCTTTGAAGAGAGAGTCAGAAGACTTAGCACAGGAACCAGACCAGAAAGGAAACAAGACTCATCAAGAATTTGCACCTAAGTGAGAATTTGTATAATCAGACAAAACTTCACACTGGGAATTTTCGATAACTATTGTCTGTGTGAGTTTGGAAGCTCTCCACAACACCTTTTCATCCTGGGGAAAAACAGAAAGAATGAGAGTCAAAAATTAGAAGGATTAGTGAAAATTAGGAACATTCATCAAATAGGTCAAGTACAAGCAGCTATCATCACTCTCCATAGCTTAAAAAGGGCAAGTGTCATGCCTCACAGGAGACGGCAAGTTTTATGGCAGGTTTTCCAGATTTTCACAAGCCAGCCTTTGAATCTTTGTTCCAGTGCTCATACACTGTATGTTCAAGTGATGCTATTGGCATGGGAGTGGGGGAGCACATTTTTTGAAGTGTGCTCCCAGGTGGTGACCATGAATGGAAATTCAGACTTCAGAGGACATGTTTAGAATTTTCCGTTCGTTGCAAAATTAAATACTGCATGAAAACACTGTAGATCTGGAATTGAAGATTTCAGAGCAAGTGGCAGAGCCAGTAAGTCTATATAGATGGGCACGCCAGGTGTCATCACCACTGCTGGTTCCAAGCTGCCTGAATGAAAGCCGAAGCTATATAGCTATGCCGTAACTAGGCTGTCCTTTGTCAGGGTGTACTTGGAATGACAGCTACAAGGACCAGGTACACTTGCTTTTGACGGGCTTGGAGCAAAAGGAACGTGAGCTCAGTCCCATCTGCTTCTGCCTGCAAAGACATTTTCTCAAAAGTGATGTCTCTGGACTTGATTATGCTTTTTATTTAGGTTAATGGTTCACTGATTTTATTGGTGTCAGATCAGGCCATATCAGCACTTTGCTGTGTCTTGTTACCCAGGTGTGTGACGCAATGGCCTATGTTCCTTTCTTTGCTAATTCCAGCAGCCTCTGGATCTTGGTCCAACAACAATCTCTGTGTTTTCTCCATATCATGCCCTCTGCACAGAGTGCCTGTCTTGAGTCATTCTGCAAGTTCACTGTCCTGAATTCTCTTAAGTCCATTCCTCAGAAACATTTCTTTCACAATACGCTAATAATACTAGCAAATAGGACATACACCCTAATTAGAATAAAACAATAAACAAACAAGCCCTCTTAACTGCACTATACCAAGCACCAACCCTTGGCAAGTGACCATATAATCTTATTGTTGCTCCTCCTGTTATTCCTCACCTCCTTACTACCCAACAATTATTCTGTGTCTATAATTAGTTCACACTGCTGCAACAAGAGATACTAACTCACCACCTTGGACCTGTCTGAACATTTTGTGAAATCGGAAGGGTTTTGCAGGGGACAGCAGCCACTGGTGGCAAATGTTTGGACACCCCCTCAGGAGAAGAGATTGCATATCCTTTCTCTTCAGAGAGATACTTACCCACCCAGAGAAATCATCAACACTAGACGCATGCCTGCTATCTCAGGCCCTTACCTAAAAAGATCTCTGACAACAAATATATATTCCCCTTCTCAGTGCAGTTCTCCTGGTATCAGTGGAACTGTTAAAGGTGACCCAGGTGGGAATGATTTACCCATAATAAGCACCTAATGTAATAAGGTGTGTCTATTTCATTTATATTAAATAATGATTTCACATCCCTTCATTTTTGAGAAGCATTCATCATAGACAGAGGTTTCTCCTTAAAATGAGACCAGTAAGTCAAACTCAGCCAAAATGATAAAATTTCTTTACAATTCTTTATGACTCCATTCAAAAAATATGCAAATTCTGTGCTGAATTTTGCTGTGCAGTATCTGGAATATTATAAGGTTTCTTCTAAATTTAACTTATGATGAAAATTTAACTTCATGTAAGGGATTTACTCACCCCAAGAAAATATTAGGTAGAGTTATTCTACTTGTTCTGTGAGCCTGCTATAATCTTACTTTGTAAGCATTCTTGAAAGCATGAGATTTAAGGGACTTAGAGTTTTATGGTTGTTTTACACCTGTTCACTAGTAGGAAACATTGGATAGCTGATCCCTTCTCTCCAGTGAATTCAGAAAGTCTTTTATAAGGCCAATTGAAATTGCAAACAGGAAAATGGTCTTTTTTAAGGCTATTAAAGACAGAATTAATTTAACAAAATATCGAAAGACCTTTTAAATGACAAACAATATACTGATTATATTGTCCTCCATTTTCTAGTTTTAAAGAGTCCAAATTAGTTAAAAAATAGCATTTACAAACCTCTATTATTGAACATAATTAGAATTACAATGTCCAGTACTCAACCACAGGAAATCACGGGATAACAGAATATGCTGAGTTAGAAAGGACCCACAAGGAGCTTGAGTTCAAGTCCTGGCCCTGCACTGCACCATCTCCAAGAGTCACACCATGTGCCCAAGAGTATTGTCCAAAGGTTATTTGTATGCCATAATCCAGACACATAATTACAGGACCATTCTCTGTTTTTCCAAGATCCTGGTTTCAGTAAGTCCACAGCATAAATCTATTGTTTGTGGAAAGAATCAGTGTTAAGTAGAAAATGCCATGTCTGTCTATAAGATCCTTCCATGGCTTTTGTTGCTTTTTTCTGTTCCTCACCCAAAAGCAAGGTCATCACTTGTTGCAAGTTTCCTCTTCTCCAAGTTCTACTTTGAGACCCCAGGACCTGATGAGGGGAAATGCTGAACGTTGCTCCTGAGAAGGACGAATTACCACCAGTAAAAACACTGAATGTCTGAGAAACACTAGAGAAAGAGATCTCAGGCTGATAAAGAGATTCCTTCTGTGCTCTGTCTTATTCTGCAAAATGGATGTACTAATGTCTTTTATCTGACAGCCGTATTCCACATAGTAAAGTGTTAGTATCCAGGAATAACTTGAAGTGGAAAGCCCTGTAGAAGAACATTTAAATACTAAAGAGATACCCAATAGGACCCTCAGCACTTCAGGTATGAGTTGGATGAATACAATATTTAAGAACTGTAAGTCACAGAATCAATGATGCTACAGGCTCTAATTTTGGGCAAGAACATTATTTCATGTTGTTATTACCCTTTTCAGGTAACTGTGCTTCCAATGTCCACACACCTCCTTGAAAACTCTTTATGCTACCAACTGTTTGTCTGTTCAAAGAGTTTAGGATTATCTGAGCTCTGTGCACCTGTACTGTTTTCTTCTTCATTTCAGTTTGTCTTACTGAAGAATGGAACTTTCTACTGCACTGCTACATCTGAAACTACATGAAAAGGTAAACCTGAGACAAAAGAAATAATCTGTTAAGAAGACACTAATTTCACTTTTTGTGGATAAATTAGAAAATAGAAGTTTACTTTATCATTATTCAGATGGTGGGCAATCAAATGAAAACAGTAATGACCAAAAAATCAGGAAATATACCATAGTAAAGGACTAGGACATAGGAAGCTCCTTCCATTGCAAGTAGTAATCTGTAACAGGTACCACATATCAAAGTCACAAATCACTATCACTGCTGAAAATTTAGGCTCAGAAAATCAGTGGTTGGGTCTAAAAAGGCCACACATTTCTGGCAACAACTGCCATATCCCCAGTCATCCACCCCAAATACCCCACATAATGCCTGACCAGTCAGGAACAACTTCATGGAAACAGGGTGTTTTAGTTGCCATGCCTGTTGTTTAGTCATTAGACTTCTTCCCTGTGAAAACTTCCAGCAAGGATACCAATTAATGCAAATGGCTTGTAATTAACAGTGATGATTTTTGTAATGTGGATACCTTCTCAGTATGAACAGGAATGAGCCACCAACTCATTTCACATGAGGCAAGCATCAGGAGGTAAAGATTTGCAGCTAATAAAGGCCCATGTGAGAACGAAACTAGTGACTCAGAAGAGTAATGCATTATCTTGTAATACTGGTCGCCAGTGCTGGCACCACTAATCTAACTGGATCAAATCATTGTTAATCCTTTGTTTCACTGAGAACGTGAAAATTCTCTAAACGCTTACTTCACATTTAATTTACTTAGAGATGCATTTTGTGTGTAATAAGTGTGCTGCCTCCTGACAGAGCACCTTCTCCATTACTTGGAGGGGAATTCACTCTCTCAGCATGCCTTTTGTTTTCACCTGTCCAGCTCCACTCCTGTCTCCTCCTGTGAATATGATGCCTGATTCAACTGCCTTCACTTTCACACTGCTAATCCTCTGTTTGACCCACTTTGGCACTGCTCTGTTGGCTCTCCTGGCAACAGATGTGGAAAGGCTGCTAATATGTAAGTTCAAGCATCTCCTTTCTCTTCTAAGCTCCATTTAATGTGGCCAGACTTTACTTTTTCTGTCATTTTGAATTTCTGCACTTGACTCATTCCCTGTTGTTTCTTGATTCCTGTTACTGTCTTTTCTTTAGTCACAACACTCGGTATTTCACCTCTGGTTCACACTCACTTTTAGCACCAGCAGAGAATGCTGGCTGTCTTCCCTGTAGTCTCACATCTCCTCAAACAGCCTTTTTCGACACAACTCATGAGATAACACTTGAGATCACTCCCCGGCTCCAAAACTATGACCTCCCACTTAGTCCTCTTTTACTGGCTGATAATGGGTCAATTATCATGGATCAATAATCTTCTGTGACTTCTAATTGCTATTATTTTCTCCATCAAAGACCACTCTCTTCTTCCCCTTCCCAGTTTAGTGATGCCCCTCATCCATGTGGCAAAAGTGGGTGAAGGGAATCTCCCCACTGCAGGTCCTGCTGCGAGGCCACCTGAGGCCTGCCCTGGGCCTGCTCAGGGCTGGCTCCTGCAGCTGGGGCCATCCTCAGGCAGCTCCCAGCGCCCTCCAGGCCTGCCGCAGCCCTGCTTCAGCCACTGACCCACTACACCTCATCCATCAGCTGCCTCTGGTCTTGCTGCCACCCTTTCCTCCACAACATGTTCGCTCTGGAGATGAGTTCAAAATGGAGCCTCTGCTTCTCAGAATATCCCCTACACCAGCTGCCCCAGCCAGCCCTCCCTCATGTGTCCACCCCAGGCCTCCCTCCCCTGAGTCACGGCTCTCCAGCACATTCGCTTACTCCTGGTGTTATTAGCTCCCTCACTTTTTCCAGAACCCC
Source organism: Dasyornis broadbenti (assembly GCA_013397935.1). Taxonomy (NCBI): domain Eukaryota; kingdom Metazoa; phylum Chordata; class Aves; order Passeriformes; family Dasyornithidae; genus Dasyornis; species Dasyornis broadbenti. Next base: position 1,611,107 of record VZRN01006754.1, on the reverse strand, counting down.
ACTATAAACCTATGTTCCCACATACCCTCTTCTACCATGACTCACTCTCTCTAGCTAACCTTCTAATTATTTGTTATTAACAATAAGAAGGAACTGACATTAAGTGGGCATGATCAGATGTGAGGATGAGTTCAGTGCAAATGCATAGAGAGACAGAAACAGCATCACATATGACTGAATAATCTGTAATCGTTCTGTGTACATTCCTCTTTCCACAACTCCTGCCTGACACTGTCATGCTCTGTGTCCTTTTATGAGATATCTAAGCTTGATTGGAAGCAGAGGCCATCCACTTTCATTTGCACAGGTGCTCATTATTAACAGAGGTCAGGGCATCTGAAAACCAGGCTAGCTTTTTAAATTTTCTATGTAAAGCAACATCAAACATAACTGTTGCAGCCTGTGCTAAAATATAATACAAGACATTGAAATTACCATGAGCTTGTCTCAACTGCCTTGGACTTCCTTGTACTAAAAAGTCCAGCCTTTCCTGTTCTGCCCACTTCTTGTACCTCTCATGTATGTTTTACTGCAGCTACCCATGACGATGCAATGGCAGGCATGAGAAGCTGGCCTTGAGGATGATATGCAAATTGCTTTCTTTTTTTCTTTCTATAGAAGATTAAATTTGCTTTGATGGCATAACTTTGCTTCCTTTCTTCCACTCTCATTGATTTTCCTCTTCTGCCGCAGTCTACTTTATAATGCCTTATGCTTCCCATTCCTCCCATCAGAACCAGAAGTCTTAATCCACTGGAACCAGAATCCCACTACAAAATCCTTGTCACTTTCACTCCTACAGTGAAGGCTATTCCAAAACAATAAAACTATATTGAACTTCATTATTTATAATAAATAGGGAAAAAAAGTCTTATAATAAGCAATACTACAGAGGCTACTTTATGAGCAGAAAATGTCATATATTTAGAATTTTCATGAATTGTCAGAGTTTACTATTAATTTGATTATAATGCTTGTGTCTGTAAAACCGGTGAAAAATGACCAGGAGCAGGTCTTCCTGAGCTGGCAGTAAGACTGAAAAAGTGAGGTCAAAGCTTCTTTTATTCTTGCTGTTAACACTGTTGCTGTGGTAGTCATTTGATTTGAAATACTGTGAACTGAATTCTTCAAAAGAACAGTCCACAAGAATGATGTCCAAGATGACCAGGTTCTAAGGGGTAATTGTATTACTTTAGTACTTTGGAACACTTTGCCTAGGAAGACCTAGTTGTGTGATAGATTATCAGCCCCAAAGATCTCAAATCCAGGCAAGCAATTTAAATGAGCTGGTATTTATTCCTACAGGTGGGGAATAAGACAAAAAGAAGTTCACCTCTGCGTAAGATTCTCAGTGTATGGAGAGACACCCATACACCCATCCACTCATTCGTGGAGAATACTCATTTCACCTTTTCCTTTACCTAACTTTTGAAACTGTCAACAGAAAACCAGCAGTCATTTTCATGATCATTCAATATATGTAAGGGAGGCAGAGGGTGAATTAATCTTCATTTCTGGCCTGCCAGAAAAAACGTCAGCCTGCAAACTGCCAAAGTGCTGGGTGAGTTCATTCAGTTCTACTTAGAATCCTTAGTGGAGGTAACTCTAAAATACCTTATTGCTTTTTAACCTCTGAAGAAAATGCGTTTAGTAACCCTTTATCTGGGCCAGTTTGGTACTAATAAAACGTCTGTGTATGGTACTGTTGATTTCATTAACTCTTTTATGTTTTCATCATGAGAATTAAGGTGTTTCCTCCAACAGGAAGCAGGAGAGGGCATTAAAATGGTCAATCAGGACAATACTTACTCTTGTCCAGATCACATCTACTTTTTATGGAGAACAGAAATTTTTTTCCCCCATGATTTTACAGAAAATAAACCCCCCAAAAAAACAACAATAGTTTCAAGTGTACCCAGTACAATAGAACCTTTCAAATCAATTTTGTTCCCATACTGAAGATAATTTACATGGATAAAACCCAGAAGCTAAATCTTTACTTTCTATTATCCTAATTTCCAAACACCATGATGATCCATGATATTTGTTTATATAGATTTAAATATATATATTTAAATGGAGTTTAATCTCTTAATTTGTGTGTCCTAGCCTAACATTTTGGCAATTCAGTCAAAAATATTTCTGCCACTATTGGTATATAAAGATCATAAAACTAGACCAAACCAAAATAAGCTATGGTCTATGCCATGCATGATTCTGGTTGATTCCTTGGGTATGCATCCAGTTGGGGGTTCATAATTACCTATAAAAACCTATAATATTTTGAAATTCAAATTTACATTTAGAATCCATTTAATCAGGCATGAAATTACCTGTTATTGACAGACAGCTGAAGGATCATTCTCCAATATGACTATTTTCAGAAGTAATAAAATAGCTTTAAAGTAACAGAATATTTTTCTAGTTTCCTAAGTAACCTGGAGAATGTTGGAAACTTTATTCAATATTGTGAAGTAGCATATACCCAAACTCTTTTCTTTTTTCCCATATGTATTACATATAGCAACTTCATGAAATGGAAATAATTTCAGAAGGATTACACAACGCTCTAGAACACTTGAGTTACTAGTGGCATCACTGGATAATACATTTTGTTAATGCTGAAACATGACCTGCTTGAATAATTTTCTTGACTTGTTCGCTACTGGTAGGTTAGTACACACAGTTATACAAGGATGTATGTATATTTGCAAAAATATATTTTTAAACTTCATAAAGTTGTTTTCATAAAAGTACATCCGACTTTTTTCTTTCTTGTCAATGTTATTTCATTGTGTCCAATATTCATACCTGAGAAACCCTTGTGCTTTCACCTAATCTTTTAATCCCCACATTTCCTTTCAAGTACATATACTCCCAAACTAAACTTTTATGCTGTGTTTTCGCTTGTTTTCAATGTTAGATTTTAGAACAATTGCTGGAACAGCATGCAATGCAGACCACACCTTTCATGAGAAGGTAAGACATTTGTTATATAGAGGATATGGACACGTACCTTTCTAATATTTATCTTCCTATATGCAGAATTACAACAGGGATCTTATGTGTTTAAGTAAAGAAGGCCAAGTAGTGCACTACAGTGTCTTATTAAAGACAGGATCCATCCTGAGAAAGAATTTCAGAACCTTTTCTCCTAATGCAAGTTCTTATACTAATAATTTTAAAGCGGCTTTCCCTCCTTGGGCTCAGAGACTAGGACAAAGGTACCTTGAAAGTGTATTTCTCCTTAACCTGATCCAAACATCTCTCCTGTTTTGCAATAGGAAAATAAAAAGTGAGGTAAGAATACAGAGCAGAAACTGCACTGAGGAGAAAGATACATAAGGATTTAGAAACCACCAAACATAAACACTGCATACAAATAGCTGATTCACTTAACTTATTTTAGCGAGGTGTATTTCAACCATCCACAAACAACTAGCATCCTGGGGCCTTTACATACACTTTTAAATATTCTGCACTTAAAGTCAGTTTATTTGCTTACACATGCCTGAATTACAGCCACAAAAGCATGATTTTGGTACCCAAAGAAATCACAGCAGCTGAAATAAAGGTTTTCATTTTCTCCAGCACACAGACAGTCAAACAAAGAGTGTTTTTTCCGTGTAAATACTACAGCTCTAGCAAATTTTATGTTTCAAATGCACACAAACTGTATGTTTACTGGTGTCATAAACAATAAGGGAGATTTTACTTTGTTATGAAAAGAACTCAACAGTAGTTATATGTGTGCAGCAGAACATGGTAAGTCATGGCCTCTCAGAAATAAAATCAGCCATTATCCCTTGAAGGAATTAGACAGCTGGGAAGCTGATTTCTGCTCACTATAGCAAGTATATATTTAACTTTACTGAACTGCCTAGGGTTACATTAATGAATCTATCTGAAGAACTCAATGGGGTCTTCCTGTCTAGACCTGAGAAGTAAATAAGTATTACCTAATGCATGGTATTCAATACAACAAACCAAAACAAACAAACATTTATACATGCTGCAACATGAAGCAAGCCAGCGATCACTCCTCTGCTTGCTATTTCAGGTTGACTTCTGCACTTTGTTTAGTTTGCATTTTATTACTCTGACTGCCCGTTCCTTGCATTCAGCTGCTGTGATTGATACATTGATGGCAATTGATGTCTTTCAAAACAGGCCTCATTCAGTTATAGGAACAATAGGTCAAGTAAGCAATTTAACTGCTTGCTGTTGCATCAGAACAGTTGCTTGAAGACAGCTATGTGTTTATACAGGTCCAAGTGCTATGTAATATCTAAGGGAAATAAGCCCAGTCAACAAGTGAGACCTTTTCCCTTTTCCCCAACTTCCCCTGGAGTTCAAGAGTTCTCCATAATCACACCTATTTGCATGGTTTTAATTGACAAATGGCACTACCTTCAGTTTTGGGGAGCAATTACTTTCATAAGTGTATGTTTAGAAGAAGTAGGATTGCAGAAAGCAGCAGGCCATCCCTATGCTGATCTCAAGAGTTTTGAGCCACTTTACAGAACACTTAAATGATATTTGGTCTTAGTAACACTGGTGGTTATTTAACATTATCAGCTGGATAGAGTAAGCCCAAAGCTGACACCAAGACACCCTTTAATTTTTTTACCCTTTTGATTTTACTTTACTGGGGTTACTGTTTAACCATTTCTAAAGACAGAAAGACACAAAATAAAGTACAATAGAGGGGGAGTGATAAGCATCATCAATTCATTCTGCTGTTGAGGTATCAGGATACTTAGCCGCTTGAGAAGAGCAATGCTTCCACAGCAAGGAGAGGAGAAAGCTTGCACAGCTCCTTATCCTACGGTCCCCACAGAATCGTCCAGAAAGAAGGAGTTCTTTTCAGTTAGTGTAAAACATTGATTTTGAGATGTAATATCTTGAAGAGGTCCATACTTTTGTTTTAAGCCCCTAGGACTTAATTAAGGGTCAAGGCCTACATCACTAGTCTGTAGGCTCCATCAGCAGGTGTTTTAGGATTGCAGCTATAATTACCACCACAGCTGTTATTTGTGACTGCAAGAAGGCATAGCAACAAACAAACCTGCCTGCCATTCATATCCTGACCTGTAGGAGACTTTTCAAAAATATCATCTGGAAAGCAAACCCGCAACATTCTTTGTAATGCAAAGTAAAGTATGTTAAAGTATTACTGGAGAAAGAGTAGGGAATGATGCTTCAGATTTCCATTCTCTTTATTGCCAACAGATTTATATTTAAAATGCCAAGATCCAAAAAAAAAAAAAATAAATACTTCACTTTAGGCTGTAATAAATTAAAAAAAATTAAAAAGGAATGCACTTTACCAGCCACAAGTGTGGGCATTTTTGAAAAATAAGGAAAAAAACAGTATGGCCATAGTTCACAGTTAAGCAACCAGAAGCTGCTTGTTACAAATATCCCCAACAACGGAGCTCTCCCTTCCCTCCCTTTCCAGATGTGTATTCACAGTTTAACTCCATCACAGATGCTCTCTTACAGAGCAAGCTGACACACTCTGCTCCGAGTTCAAGTCAGATATATCTTTAACACACATGAAGCAAGGAAAACTATGATCCGAAGAACTCCTTGTCACAACATTTTAGTCCAACAGTAGGTCTAGGCTTCTAATAGATGTGTGCCCAGCACACTAGGACAGTCACGATTTCGTACCACCACACATCCATCATCAACATACTAGTTGCTCCACCACCTCCACTGCAGATTCACAGTGAAGAGAGTCCATTTGGTTTAACGGAGTCAGCTCTTTCAGTTACATCGCTGCAGCAGCATGTTCAGAGCATATTCCATTCTGTGTTTTAGTTCCAGTGAACATCCAGAAACCAGAAGAGTTGTCAGACGAAACGTTGTGGATATCCTGTCTTCATTTATGTAGGTAAGGAGATACTCCTCACTCTGATTGCAAATTATGACTTTTGTGTGATCATGGTAGAAGTTCACCTGTAAAAAAGAAGTGAGTTGCTGTTTGTCTACTTTCTCCTTTCAGTTTCTGAGATTTAGCTAGTTTTATGGCAATAAAATATTTTAAGACGTTTTCTCTGGTAATACTACCATACTTACTTGAAACGTGCCATCATTGAAGAGCATCATTAATGCTTTATCAGATTTGAGCCACTGTAAGAGGTAAAGCCTGGGCCTGCGTACATCTGTTAGGCTGGGCAAGTCTCCTCCCTAGGAAAGGGGACAGACTACGTTAAGTACTCAGTTTACATTTAGTGTATTTTTACACCTCAAGACCCTGAAGGTGCTGTACTTACATCCATGAGGTTCTCCTCCATATAGTGAGAGAAATACTTCAGTACAGTTACTTGGCTAATGAATTGTTCAGGAGCTTCTGTGGCTGAGAAGACAGAGCATTGGCCTAGCTCAGCATAGTAGTGCACTGTCCTGAAAGAGAAATAAAAGGAAATATGAAGGTTAGTGATGAGAAATAAAGATTTCATGTTTAAACTGCCTTAGTGAGTTGTTGGCTTTGTAATGTTTCTTACTTTTTGTCTGGCAGAAGGCTCATATGTGCCCCATTGTTGAAGAGGACACCAACAGTGTGATCTGACAGCTGGTACCCAAAGCCATATTTGTTGGAGTAGTCCACCCATTTTGTAACCCACTGGAAGGATGCTGTCAGCTGTTCTTTGGGATTGCTGTCTGCTTCTGGCATGTTCTCCAGACATCCTCGCAATACCCTTACAACTGTATCAGCAACACTTCCCATGGTACTGTCTTCCAAACCTGAAAAGAAAGGATTATTACACTGATAAGAACACACAGAACAGATTTTCATTGACATGTTTCAGTTATCTAGATTTTAAGAAATTTAGCCAAATTTTTCAAAAACATTGTCTTTTAAAACATCAAAAACAAGAAGATAAAAGCAGATGTTTAATATATGAAGAAAATAAAGGTGGGATTCAGACTTAGAGATTACATTTTGCTGCACTTACATTCACTGCTACTGCTGCAGCTTCCCAAAGTTCCTCTGACTATCATGCGAATGGAGTCTCCAATCTGCTTAGTTTCTGGCAATGCTCCTGGCTTCGCCACTGTTGTCATAAGAGGCTGAATCTCCTAGAAGAGATGTCAGACATGTAAACATCAAACATAACACAAGCCAAGGCTTACATAAGTTTTACATGGCTCTCCTGTTTCTCAGCAAATAATAAATACCAGAGAAACTGGTATTCACGTACAAACAGCACATACTACAAAGAGCTGCTGCTAGACTGAGCTTAGAGCAGCACACCAGGTCTTTCCATTCTTTAGATCTTCAATTTGCATCTCACAGGCTATTAATCAGTTCTCTGCTCTCCTGCCCTAGCAAGGAAGCAGCTGTGTGCAGGTCTGAACACCAAATGGTAAGAGACAGATTTCAGCAATTTATTCTTTTAAGGAGACCTAGTTAATCATGAACTGAAGCCCTGTATTTGGAATATTGAGAAAGAGCACCTGGCAGACAAGTTAACACACAGGCAACAATGGAGTCTAGGCAGATACTATAATTACTCAAAAGCCAAAATTTACAGTCTCCTTACAAAGGCTATGATACCTTGGTGATGCTTGGTTAAGCCCTCTTAAAGCAACTCTGCTAATCATTTAAGCTTGATTATGCTGTGTACAGCCCCAGTTCCGATATCCAAGTCAAATACAATTTAATTATAACTACTCCACCCAACTGTTACTGCATTTGAATTGAACTGCACTTGCATATACCTCATCTGTCTTGTGTTTGGGGGCCTGCTGGGTTATCGATGTCTTCTTCAAATCATGTCTGAGCTTGTAGATTTCTTCATCTTCTTTAGCTAGTCTGTCTGCAATATAGGAAAAAAACCGCTTAACACCAAATCTGGAAGCATTGTTCAATTATAGAAAGTATAACAAGTTATCTACAGAAAACATATTGTCTCCCTTCAGTAGCCTCTTCTAAGCCTGCCATAGTCTCCCAGAGCAGTGATGCCATTATACACAAATCACTAAAGAGACTAAATTTCAATAGACATTACAAACTAACAGATGACCATTATAGATATAGATGCTGTAAGAAGCATTCACATATGTAAGCTGGCATAGGTGGGCAGGCTATCATCTATACCTATGAAGAAAGAGGTCAAAACCAACCCAGGGAAGCTCTGAGACACAAATATAAGTGTTCTGTTGCAATCTCACAGACGTACATTAATACGACACTGATGCAATAGAGGTAAGCGAATTGTAGCTAGGCTTGAAACTTACTATGTGTGTCGAAGTATCTAGCCTTATCCTTTTTACCGCCAAAGAGAGCAGCAGCTGCTTTTTTGAAGAAATTTTTAGCAGGACTTGACAAATGGAAATCAGGGACTGTGTGACAACAGCTAGCAGAAAGTCTATCAGGTGTAAACCCCTGTGGAAATGCAATACAAGAAATTTTTAGACCACAGAGTGCACTTTCGTGTGGATATTTTTTTAGCTAGAACAGTGATAGCAGACAGTACAAACCTGTAAGAAAAATTCATGTCGAATTATTTCATCTAAACTGGGCCGATCTTCAGGGTTTTTTGACAACATACTAGCTATTAAGTGTTTTGCAGGTGCCAAGAGAGATGAAGGTAGGCTGTATCGTGCTTCCCTTATACATCTGTATGTTTCTTTAAGATTTGTAGTCTCAAATGGGGGTCTTCCCAACAGCATTGTGTACCTGTTTAAAAGCAAAAGAAAACTATTTTATTTTACACGCCCATAGTACTTGTGTCTACAACTACAAAAAAGGCTTCATTTATCTCCCAACATGAACAATTTCCGCATTCGAGCTACGTATACAAAGGTCTGTAAAGGGATGAAGTACTGCATCTCCTTTGAATGCTTAAAAGCCTATGCCAGCAATAGATATATTACATTTCAAAGGCAGTGAAGTACTTACATTACACAGCCTAAGGCCCATATATCAGATTCACAGCTGTGTCCTTGTTTGTTGAGGACTTCTGGAGAGAGGTAATTTGGTGTGCCACATATTGTTCTGAAAAACCAAAGATACCACAGAGCTGGTTAGTATTTCAAATAGAAAAAGGAAAGGAATTATTTTTCATAGGGCAGGTTTTCCATTTCAAGTTCAGACAAGAATTTGAGACACCTAAAGAGGAGCTGTAGGAACTTTGGTAGCATAGATATTTTTCATTTTGTTTTCATAATACAGGAGGGGCAGTAACTGGCTTTTGCTATGGAACACAATTTCTCATTCTCATATGAATTTGGTTTCATTTACTACTAGACTACATTTTTGATGCTCCTACCTCCTCCTCTGCTCCAGTGGTTCCAGCCTAGCTGCCAAGCCAAAATCACCCAGTTTCAGTTCCATGTTCTCATTGATGAAGAAGTTACCTGGCAGACAGAGAAATTCCAGTTAGTCCATTTCTGGCAAGGTAGGAATGTATTTGCCACAGGTGCTGAGTCATATGTTGCTCAAAGCCAGAAGCTAGCCAAGATTTTTTTTTTTTTAAATTAGGAATGCTTAATATCATCCCTTAAGCACTGTGAGTTTGCGCTGTAAAGACAGACTAAGCTGGTTCTACTAAACAAGCTATCGCCATACAAGGATAAAGTAGTACAATGCTGACAGGGCTGGAGAAGAATGTTTTGAAGCTGGCGATCTGCAGAACTTACCTAGTTTAAGATCCCTGTGTAAGATTTCCTGTTCATGAAGATACTTTAGCCCTGACACAATTTGCCTGAGGTAGTATCGTACTTCTGGTTCTGTCAATACCTTTCTCGCTTTTAAGATGTGAGCCATTGACTGCAGAAGAAAAACAAAGGCAAAAATGTCACTGAATTTTTGTGCACAAGATTCACCATAAGCCAAAGTAAATGAGTATGTGAAGAAAAAACAACTAAAGTCACAAAAATACCTTTTACACATCACACATATAAATTACTTGCAGATTCCAGGTAAGTAAATACTGGATTTCTCCCAGTTGATGCTCACCCTTCTACTGCAGTATTCCAGAAGAATATAAATATTTTCTCTGTCTTCAAAGTAGTGGTAAAACTGCACAACATGTCTATGATTAAGCATTCTGTGTAGCTCAATCTCTTTATCAATCTGAAACGACAAGATAGTGGGAAAGAAGAAAGGTTTTGTCAGCCTTACTACCACAAGGTTGAGAAAAGAAGATAGCTCTATCACAACCATTTCAGGAAAAGGGCTAGGCAAACCACACACAAAGAATTTGAGGAGGGGGAAAAAAAAAAGCATTCATACATACATACCTTCTCCCTTTGATGAGGTTTTGCTACTCTGCTGTGAGGAATGATTTTTGCAGCATAAACTTTATTTGTTGTCAAATCTGTCATCTCGTAACACTTGGCAAATCCACCCTAGAGAGACACATGAGAAAAACGCAATTAGAGCGGGTATAAAAGCAGTTCCGCACTTAGTCATTCACCAGCTCATGTATTAGTCAAGGAGCGCAACTTCCTTAGCAAATGGCAGTTTTCTAAGGACAGGTCCTGGGTTCATCGGCTATCGGAAGGTTCGCGCTTCCCACTCCCCGCATGCAACATCCAAGTCATTCCCGGGGGCTCACCCGAGGCGAAGGCACGATTCCGGGGCAGTAAGGGCGCTCAGACCCACGGCACCTGGCCCGGGCAGCGCAGGGCAGGTCGCGGGCGGCAGCGCGGCGCTCTCCGGGGAACGCAGCCCAACAGAGGCAGCGCCCGCCGATCGCCTCACCGAGAAGGGCGGCGAGCCGGACACACCACACCGGCCGTCGCCTCGGGAAAGCACGGGGCTCGCCGTGGCCATTACCTTTCCGAGCACCTTGCCGCGGCAGTAGCGCTTCCCCGTCGTGGGATCGGTTATAATCCGGGAGACCTCGGCTGCAGGGTGGCCGTGCTGGTGCGGCTGCTGGTGCGGCGGCTCCTCCGCCTTCTTCCTGCGCGACTCGCCGCCAGCCGCCCTGCCCGCCGCCGCCTCGCAGCACTTGGCACCGCCGCCGCCCGGTGGGTGGGCGATAGTCCGTAGCAACTCCATCACTGCGCCCTGCCGGCTCCGTCCTGCCTGCCCTCTCCAGTCCTGCTTCACCTGCCCTAAACTTCCCCCCCACTCCGCTCCCGACACCGACCAGCACCCCGGCTCGGCTATTATATAGCGGGTGGCGGCTCCGCCCCAGCGCTGCGGGGCGGGCCCCGCCCGGACTCCGCTCCTCCCGCCCAGCTCGGCCTGGCCTCGCCCCGGGACGGCCTGAGGAGACCTGGGTAGTGCCGGGTTGAGCTGTTCTGCCCTCCCTTGCCTAGCCGTGCGGTGGGAGCTGAGTGGCGTGGCGAACAGGGGCTGAACCACTCTCTTGTCACCCTGCAGCGTGCCTGCTGCTGCACGTGAGGAAGGGAAGGAGTTTGTCCCGCCTATGCCAGTGCAGCTCCACCACAAGCAGAGAGACGGAGCCAACATGGAGCTCAGGAGCTGAGGCCCATAGGCTTGCTCAGATGGTGCAGATCTTTGGCGTGCCCCAGTGGCAAGGGGCTAACTTGTCTCTCCTTTTGTAAGGAGAGCCTGTGCCTAGGGACACCCCTCACAGCTGTCTGACAACAGTCAGCTCTAAAATCTCTCCATAAGCAGCAAATAAATCAAGTTTGAAGGCACTTGAAGGCAATTGTAGTACAGGACGTCTGATCTAGGTCAGTGTGCAGACCTCTTGCCTGTTTGTGTTCAGACAACTGGTAAAGAGTAAAGCGTGGTCTGGGAGAAAAATACTAAAATGTGGAACCATTTTTCATTTTTCCATTCTGAAGATGCAAAAATGCCAAAATTCATTGTTTTCTTAGTGTGTTAGACATTTCTGAAGTATTTTTCTTGTTGGCAGACAGACTGCTTCTACCTGCTTTCACTGCTGGTAAAAATCAAAGACTATTTAGTAGGAATGACTCTCAGAGCATGTAACTGTGTAAGTTATTTCAGTGTCAGTACCTGAAGATGCCTTATTTCAGATCATAAAATAACAGAATGTACTTGTTTTAGAGTTTCTACAGCAGGATGCATGCCTGAACAGAATACACAAAGTTCCCCCAGTCAAAACCAGCAAAATTATGGAACAACAATATTTGTTTATTTGTTTTTATCCATAGGTATTGCATTATGAAGGTAAAAGTGCTCAAGTGTTAAATATACTGGATTGTGTACCCTCTACTTCTGCCCATCTGCAGTTTTTTAATGGGCATGTGCTGCTGTATTCAGGTGTCTTCCTAACTCTGCGAAGTCTAGACAAGTCACATTAGTATTACTAGTCATTAACCATAGGGGTAAAAATAAAAAGAATGAAAAATTTGGGTACACAGACACTGTTCAGTCCTGTAGCCCCTCAGCCCTTAGTCTTAACAATGATTGACTTCCTAGATAAATATTTTTATTCTCCCATAACTTTACCTTTCTCCAAAGTAGTACCTGTTTTTGCAAAATAAGTTACTTAATATAAAGCTGATTTCTCTATCCTTTGTTTAGTGTCAGGACATTGCTTTGATCTGCTGCGCTGAAAGGCTTATGGGGAAAGGGGAAAACAGGCAGAATAGAAGTACACGTTTTCCCTCCGCTGGAAAGAAGTGGTACTGCACATGATAAAAAGGAAATGTAAGAAAAACAAGCTTCGCGGTAAAAAGCAAATGTAAGAAAAACAAGCTTTGTCTGGTAAAGGTTTGGGGAAGATTACTAAACTTGACTTTAAGAAGAGACAAGCACATGGTTAAAGCTAATTAGACAAAATGTTCTTCTAAGCAGGACTGGCACTATTTTTCTCTCCTACTCTGCTGAAACAAAGTGTTTAAACTGTGTTCCCTCTGAGTTACAAAAAGTCCACGAGACTGCCAGACTGTCCCAGTTACTTAGCAGTTACTCTAAGATTGATTCTCCCACTTTTGCATAGGGAGCATTTACCTAACTCTTACTCAAGGTGCCAAGTTTACCATACTATTCACTGTGAGGCTTTACAAAGCAAACTTTCTTTTAAAGGTGCTTTTTTGAATAAATAACATTACAGTAAATGTTTGAAACCAGCCTTTTTAGATCTTGCAAGGGAAAGCCATCCTAGCCTGCGGTCTGTAATCTCCCACTTTTTCTTCCAAGTTACATTAGCAGAATGCTCAAATGTACCTGCAGCCTGCACGAGAAGCTCATTTGCAAGCTGACTAAGATAGCATCAGCTCTGTAGCCAAATCAGTATGCAGCATTACAGTTTTCCTGCCAAGAAACAGGGCAAACTTATCCCAAACTCAGGCCTCAGGCATACCTTCTGTCTCTGTCTCTAGGAAAAAAATAATCACTTATTGCTACAGCTCCATTTTGACACAAATATACAGCTGTTCATAAAAGCCTTATTACTGAGGGTCTGGTAAGACTGGGTGTACATAAACCCATGGTTCTGATAGGGAATGGGAATTTGACAGAGTCAGAAGCTGCCTCATTACAGGCTTTTGGGAAGAAGGTCTTGGCAGGAACCACTTGTTCTTACCCTAGCATTGGGAAAGTGAGGTGTTCAGAGGCTTAATTTCCAGAAAGAAGTACATTAAATCCTGGATGTCCAGCTTCAGGAATATTACGGAGCATTGGCTTGCCAGGGCAACCAAAGCTTTATGTGAAATCAGGACCAAAACCATCTATGTGGCTTTCAACTGAAAACTGACTGACTCTCAACTGAATATTTGGTGCCACTAACATGATTTTTCCTCCCCAGTGTGCCGATCTGAGCCAATTCAGCATGCTCCTACAGGCAAACACACAGTTCATACTGGGCTCAGGTGGCAGCCCACACTGGTTTGGCAGGCAGCCCTGACCTTTTACCTGGCTGGCCTCATCATTTGCTTTCTGCTATCAGGTTAGCTGATAGTTCTCCTGCCTCAGGTTAGCTGTTGGTAGAACCATGTTTTTCATTTAGCTGGTCCTGGAGTGCCCTCAGCTGCTGGAGAGAGGTTATGACAGTTTCTCCTAAAAGAAGTGTATTCTACTTAAAGATGGGACCAACTAATGAGTTTCACGAATAGCATCTTCACTGGAATACATATCAACATATATAAGCAGCTGACTTCTAGAACATTGCAGTATAGAAAATGGGTTATTAAAATTGGGGCTTTTACACAAAGTTCTTCAAGATCCTTTGTGACGTGTTGAGAAATTGTTGCTAATCTTACTGCTCTTGAATCTTTATTAATTGCCTAAGTTTCATTTTTCTTCTTGGTTTCTTCCCTAACTTATACTCTTAATTTTCTGTTCCACATCAGCCTTTTCTCACCACCTCATATGTGTCTATACATTCTCTGTTTTTGTTTTCCACACTTTCTCTGTTCTCCAGGGCACATGTTTTTGTGTTTTCAGTAAAATGTTCATTTCTAGGGTTTCCAGCATATGCATCCTTAACAAATAAAGTGTAAAAGACATAAAATCTGGACTAGGTATAGAATGAAACATTTGCTCTGATGCTGCCATGCAGTTTCAGTGTGTCACTTCCCTTGCAGGATTTGATTGTCATAGATTGTCCTTACACACAGGTATGATACCATTTTTTCTTAAATCATTGCAGAATTAGTGCAAAGCACTTGTTTCTATAATTCATGTATTCTAATTTTCTTTGTTTGAAGCTTGGCAATGTCTCCAAAGACCTAAATTCTTTTGCAGTTTCATTTGAAGTGATCTACTAATTAAAAAGCAGGCAGCCTACCAAGAGCTTAAGGCAATCATACGTTTTCCCAGAAAGATCTCCCAAAAGAAGAGGAAGGTGTTTAGCGCAGTGGTCACGCAGGCTGTGCTAGCTTTTAGTTCCTTCTAAACTTGGAGTGGTGCCAAGGTCTGTTCCCTCCCTGCCTGTTCAGCGTAAGTTCCCTGGGGCTGGCAGGAAGACAGGCTTGCAGTTGCAGTGGCTATAGGATCCTGTATTCAGTCCCCAAATACACAAAACTCTATTTCCTTGAATTTAATACATACTTGCATGGTGAGGATTGATGGATGGCTCTGAAAGGTGTTCCCTCAGTGCAATGATAGAGTATGGAAAATAATATAGCTCCAGCCAAGTGTTAGTGTCAAGTGAAAACAAGTTCAAAAAAGACATATCTTCCTCTTAACCCTCACTAGTCTCTCATTCTTTCCCTGTGCTGCTTGGGTTGAATAACGTCTCACAGCTTTGTTTCAGGCACCAGCTTCTGCCCTCAGAAAGTGCAGTAACACCTTCATACAGCATCTACTTCTAAAAGTGAAGTCAGACCACAGGTTTGCACATTGTGTTATTTTTCTCATTTTGTTTTTTTTCACAGCTTGACTTGTTTTTCTTGCATATGCCAGACCAAAACAAAGATTATGCTAACCTCGAAGTTGAGTACTGCAAAAGTAAAGACTCTAAAGCTTTTGCCTTTCAGGGTTTCAAAGGACAGTGCTGTGAGATACATTTCTTTCAATGAAATTCTCTACAGCCATTATTTGCAACTTTTAAATGTACTGAGGAAAAGCAAGTGTGCCAACTGTATTACCCATCCTGTAAAGAATGGGTTAACCTCTAAGAAACTGTTAAACCTAATGACCACAAACACATCCAAATATTTCATGGAGTGTCCTGTAGGAATCACAGTCATTCTGCCTTTGTCTGCAATGTGAATGCTCCTAAGTGCATACTTAGGGAATACCTGTCCACAAAATATTTAGAGGGAGACATCCTGGCACCGTGGCCACTCAGCTTGCCAGCGGCAGTTTTTTTCAGAAGCTGACACTGCTTCTGGTGATTTTTGGTATCCCATTTATGCTGCTTAAAACTTTGTGAGTCCAGGACTTGAGAAACCCCTTCCTGGTGATGCAGTTGTTATGGCCTGAATTAGCCTGCTTCCCGTATAAATGACCGCTAGGTCCATTATGCAACTGTATCGAACATGCAGAAGGAACAAAGATCTGTGTGATGGTAAAGCTTCATGCCCCATATTAGAGACACTTAGCTTCAAACCTGAGGAACAATCGGAGTAGTGTTTTGTGCCCTAAAAGAACTGTCTAGAATCTTTTGTGTTGGCTTTATTTTTTTTTTAATTTAGCCCTTCTCAATGCTCAAATATCTTGGACATAAAACCTCCTTGTTAAAGAAAGTAATGCCAAAGTGTAGTCAAAATCCGCTAAACAGAACAAAGAGGTCAGTACTTCAGTCAGTGTGTTTCCCTTCCCTTCCTGATCTCCCTTCCCCTTTCCAATTTTAGTCTTCAAGTACTGCAGGGAACAGGACTGGAGAGTTGCTTACCAATTAGGCTAAGTGCTTATTTTATTTCTATGGACAGAACACCAGCTTCCTGAATCCTCAGGGCAGAAGTCAGTGTTACCAGTGCTCAGATAACAGACAACACAGGGAGTTATGAGATACATGACACAAGAGCCTGTGTCTTAGAGTGTCTGCCTCCATGACACTTCTGTCAAGAGCAACCATATCTGGTTTTATGCATGTGCTGCCAGTAACTAGACTTGTACAGGCCACTTCTGACTACATATTATAAAAATGAAGCACAAGAGAGGAGGACATTTAGGAGATTGTAAACATTTGTTGTCTTATTTTCTGTAATTAACTAGGATTGTAGAATAAAACAGATACAAAGAACCAAATGTTTGGCAAACATGAGTACAAGTCATTATTCCCAATCCTCAACAGTTGCAGCTAATGTTCAAACTGAGCAAGACAGTGATGCGTGCCTTAAGAATACTTGGATATTAAGGAACTCTGGGGATTTTGAGATGAAGGTAGGAGAGTTGATAGTCTACAGAAAAATGAGTTACTGCATAATTAGACATAAGCCTGCACTTTCTTTCAGTACAACAGGAGCTCGTTGCTACCAAAGCAAGACATGCCAGAAGCAATCCTGAATAGACCAGAATAGAGAGTCTGCTCAGGAAGAAAAAGTGGGCTGAAAGCTGCTGTTGTCAGAAGCAAGTGAATCTCAACCAACTCATCTGTGAAAGAAAGGCATCCTGTCCTCTCTTTGTCATTGGGATTATATTAAACTCAGCTAAAAATTATCTTACCTAGATTTCTTCTATACACCACTCTAATATAAAAAACAATAAGATTTTAAAAATCATGTAGTAAGGAGACTTAACACCACTCTAATATAAAAAACAATAAGATTTTAAAAATCATGTAGTAAGGAGACTTAACACCATATGTTACCATCAAAGTCTTAACATGGCAGAGGCATGTATTCAGAGATTCTGTGGTGGAGAGCTGAGAACCACACTTTTCAATAATATCTTTTCTGTTTTACACACATCAGAATCTTTTCTAAGTGTTTCTTACCTTATTTTATATATAAATATCTACAGTTTTTCCAGGTAAAAGTACTTTCTACATTTATGGAAATATTTAGTGCCACTAGAATATTTTAATGGCACTAAATTTAGTTTATTAGAATTACACTTTTCCTGACTGTTGATCTGAAGAGTTGAATCATGTCATTGGTAAAGTCAATGTACCAAGTGAAAATAGTTCACACTCTGATCAATGGTCTCTAAGGAAAGTTAAGGTATCTAGGAAACAGGGACATATAAAGTGTGGTCTGCTGGCCTCTTTAGGAATAGAAATTAGAGCAGGTGGTATTTATGACAGAATGGATAAAAGAAAAGATGAACAAAAAGGATGCCCTAAATAGCTAGATGTGAAAGTGAAAATCCCTCCTGGATTCTTTTTCAGCAACTCACTTTGATCCTTTTGTTCTAACATGCCTTTCTGATTAAATCTATTGTTAATGTCAACCACCCAGGGAAGGTAGGTAGGCCAGTACTGTACTTTCCTTTTCCTGAGTTTAGTTGAATGGTCCACCAAAGACCAAAGACCTCAGGCAGTTATTGGGCATCTTTTTTTCAAACTAGGGAAGCAGGTACCTTGAATAAAGCTACTCATTGGTTGTAAAAAAAAAAACAACAGAGGAATGTTTTTGACAAGTGCAAACAAAGCCAGAACTATGAGAAAAAACCTGCTGGCGAAATGATAAATGCATTAGCCAGAAGGGTAAATATTACCCTCTGAGCATGTGGTATCTGTTTGGGTGCTGTCATTGCCCTGACAGACCAGACACACACTGGGAGTAAAGAAACTGTATACTTCCCAGCGCCATAGTTGATGCTTTTCAATCTATCTGTGCTGAGAGGAGAGAGGTAGGAGTACTTAAGAGGAGCACAGAAATTCAGTTCCACAACTAGAGACTGATCCAACCATTTGGTCCAACACAGGGGACATCTGTGGAAAATTTTAGTTCTATCAAATCTTTAGTTATATTTCAAATTGAGATTTTATGCAGGTTTGGGGTGGGTTCTCAGTCAGGCTTAAATGTTCTGTATTACTTGACACAAGGCAGTTGTTTTTAAGTTTTGAAAGCAGTTATTATTGGCTCAGATCAACCATAGCAAATTTATTGTGTTACACATTTATTGTGTAACCACACTTTCATGTATGAAGGGCATTTGCTCCAGAGCAAATGCAAAATAATGCAGCAAGATAACACTCAACAGAACTTACAGCAAGGTAAAAACAAGAACACAAGTAGTTATTGCAGCTCTGCAATGCAAAGAGAAGCTTTGTCATCTGGCAAAGGGTGAGCCTTTGGAAACGAAGTAAAATATTGCAAATACGAGTTTAGAAACAGGATGTGATAGCTCGGCCTGAAACATGGATTATTGGACTTTTGAGATGAATCTGAGCTAATTTTAGCTCTCATTTTAAGTAAAGCAGATCACTTCCTTCAGCGAAAGTGTAGCAGTGACCTTCACAGTGAACTGTGAGGTTTCTCCTATCGAAGTCTGCATTTAGCTTCAAAGGTTTCTGCTTCTATTTTGGACTTTCAGAAGGGCTGGTGTGCTAAAAGAACTGTCTCTTTTTTTAGATATGTAAACTCAAATTTATGAAAAATATTACCTCTCCCTTGTCTGGTTTATATATTTAGATTCTCATGATGGAGATTCTGCCACTAGAAGCTTCTTGATTTTTTACTTAGTTATCTCATTACTGATAGCCTTAGATGATAGATTTAAGACTCATAGAACCAGCAAACTCCTGATTAAAGAGAAATGGACAGTTTTCACTTATCGGTCTGATAGTGACAGGGAGCCATGGTCAACATTCCAAAAAAGACCCAATTGATAAGTCAGATGTATGAAGGAAATCCTCCAATACACACTTGCATGAAATATAATGTATTTTTTAAAAAATCAGAATTTTGTTTTACTGCCCTTGGGCTCTGTGGTGATGGTGCTTCTGGTCAGAGGTATGGTACTTAAGTAAACATGGCTGCTTCTAGAAGAGCAATACTGGTTGAGAGAGGCAGAAAAAGTGAGCAATCATGAGAAACTCTGGTTCCTGCCCGTTCAGCAGTAAGAGAAGCAGTTCACATTTGTATGTGCCTTGCAAGAAAACAGGAAAAGGTCACCTAAGTGGAAAACAATGTGGTGAGTGTTATTTTTTGAAGTATCTTAGAACACTTTAAAAAGTGCATTTGTGGTTAGAACAAATGTTTTCAAACCCCATGCAGTCCTGCAGGCTTGGGGAGGAGTGACTTGAGAGCTGTTCCACAGCAAGGGACCTCAGGGTGCTGATCAACAGCAGCTGCACTTGAGCCAGGGTGTGCCCAGGTGGCCAAGAAGGCCAATGGCATCCTGGCCTGGATCAGCAATGGTGTGGCCAGCAGGACCAGGGCAGGGATTGTCCCCCTGTACTGGGCATTGGTGAGGCCACACTCGAGTGCTGTGTCCAGTTCTGGGCCCCTCACTTCAGAAATGAAGTGCTGGAGCATGTCCAGAGAAGGGCAGCAAGGCTCATGAAGCATCTAGAGGTTGTGTTTTATGAGGAACACCTGAGGGAGCTGGGGGTGTTTATCCTGGAGAAGAGGCTCAGGGGAGACCTTATTGCTCCCTACAACTGCCTGAAAGGATGTTGTTAGTAAGGTGGGGTCTGGTCTCTTCAACTGTGCCTGCAGTGAGAGGACCCAAGGAAATGGCCTTAAACTGAGACAGGGTATATTCCAGTTAGATATTAGAAACAAATTTTGCACTGTTAGGATAATCAGGCATTGGAACAAGTTGCCCACAGAGATGGTGGAGTCACCCTCCCTGGAGGTATTGAAGAGGTGTCTGGATCTGGTCGTGGGTGGTGGTTTAGTAATGTGGGGTTACAGTGGTAGTGCTGGGTGGACAGTTGCACTGGATGATCTTGAAGATGTCTTCCAACATTGATGATTCTATGAGTCTATGATTCAGAGCCATCCTGATTTCAGTAAGACTAGGCCCCAAGATTATGTTTGCACAGAAAGAAACAAAGCAGGTAAACTACTTAATAAGTCTTGCTGATCAGGAAGTGCAAATGCCCCAATCCGTATGCATTAAGAACTGCAGACTTTATTGGACTTCCTTAGACCCAGACTTGCCTCTCCCATGTAAATTCAATGCATATTCATGCTTCCTTCCTTCCTTCCTTCCTTCCTTCCTTCCTTCCTCTTTTTTTCTTTTTTTCCTGCTTTTAATCTGTTTTATAATCTCTTAGTCACTGTGTCTTTTGTTATGATTTTTAATTGGGTGATCTCCTCTGTTCCATTGATTTCTTAATTTAAGATGGCTCCATGGGTCAGCCTCTTGGACGGCTCGCAGACCCTCCTCTGCAGCCTAAACATTTCCCAACAGCCTCAGGGTCTCTCCCACATATATTAATTCATCCTGTTCACAAAGTTTGAAAAGAAGCATCATCTTTTTAGTGGAGAGAAAGTAACACTCAGAAGAGTCTTGAGGATCAGCTGAAAACTGGATTGTCAAATATCAATTTAAGCTTATGGTGAGAGGAAGGGAGAGTAACAAATAGTGTAGCCAGTGGAAAGACCAAAACAGTGCAATAAATACAAAAGAGAGGCTATATCAGACATTGTTGCCTTGCAAGAGCACGATGCCAAAGACTAAACTAGATCCATTTTAAGTTTGGGATCAAATAGGTGATCAGTCATCTTGCCTGAAATAACTGCTAAGTGTTTTTTCCCCCTCACTGCTAATTGAGAAGGAGAAATGTTTTCAACAGTCCTCCTGCGATACTGTATCAACCAGCATTTACTGAATTACAATGAGTTTAGAAGGAGTAGAATATTATGGAGAGGGAGCAGAGACATCTCAGTGAGCAGCAGCCAGCTGAGGGTCTGGCAAACACTTTGTTCCATGAAAACTAAATATACAACTGCTTGCTCTGTGGGCATCATCCTGGTTCTCATGAAGCAGCCATTTCATCAAGTAAACACAGCAGTGCCTGTGAGGGAGTTGAGACTCTCCAAATAAAAGTTATGATAATACTCACTGTCTGCATTTTCTCCCAACATTTTTGATTTGTTGATGTTCAAATTAGTTACAGAGGTGAAGGGATAATAAAATCTACCACCTGCTGTGTGATCTTATGAGAAATTATAAACAGCTCCTTTCTTAGGGACTGCAAATTGTGGTGGTGACCCAGCCCACCTTTCGCTTTCGTATCAATGAGGAGATCCAGTGGGCGGAGTTTCCTGCCCAAGATAGTGATGCTGAGGGTGGTGCTGAGGAGCCAGCCACACCCTAGGGATGTCAATTATATTAGGTGTCCTCCCCTAGGACTAGATGTGCCATCCCTCACATCTAGAGAGTTCTGTTTCTCTCTTAACCCCATTGGTTTGTTTAAATAAGTCCCTCCTTAAACCCTCTGTAATTGGTCTGCTGTCATTGTATGTCATTTCCCTATTGGTTTATCCCCTTGTTCCTCCCCTTTTTCCCTCCTGCACCAAAAGCCATGTAACGTCCATTCTTGGTGCTTTTGTTGCTCCCCATCTTTGGCTTCTGTTTCCCAACCCTTGGGGCGGCTAATAAAGACTTCGGTTTTGCTGCAGCAAGGAGTCTCTCTCTGCTCCTTCGTCTCCGCCGCTTGCTACTGTTTCATCTGACTGCTGCCAGATCCACAGAGAGCCCAGAAGCAGACTGCAACACCGGGGACTTGCATCAGACTGTCTAGCTGCAGGCTGTCTCGTGGCCAGGGCACTGAATCAAGTCGCCTGCTTGGCCTCCGGGCGGTCAAGCGGTCAGCGACAGCAAATGACAGATTCTTTCAGAAATTAAAGTTCTAAGGTGTTTATCTATAGTTTCATTTTATTGTATGTGTGCCTTGTGACTAAAACCAGTATTTTCCTCTCAAACTATTGAGAAATCTTTGTGCCTGCAGAGTTGTGCTGACCAGTCTGCTCAGGGCATCAGAGTTCCGTTGTACCAGAGCCAGAGAGTGTGTGTGCAATGCAACTGGGGAACAACTCCCCAGATGTGGATTATATAAAAAAATCATGAAACTTCTCCCTGTTTCAAGTGAAAATTGGCTAAGTTAATTTGCTGAGTAGTGGAGGGATAGGACAGATCTTGCTGGGTGCATGATACTCTTTTTTTACCATTAAATAGAATCCTATTTCAAACAGTATGAGTCAGGAATAACTAACGATTTATGCTCTTTCCATAGCTGTGTTGAGCTCCAGACTAGGCAAACTTCTGGTCTTTCCTTCAGGCATTGCTTCTCCCATGTCCACAGCTATAATCACCCCCATCCTCTCCCTGCAGCTGAACTGGTTTACCCTGGCACCATTTGGCTGGTTCCTCACAGCTCCATTCCCTCATGGTTCAAGAGGCTGTGGCCAGCAACTACCAAAAGCCTGCTTAAAGCACACTAAAAATGGTTTAGCAGAAAAAAACCCAAAAATGCATCATGCAAAGGGAAAGAAAATAATAGTAATGGACTCTGCTTGTGGATTTTATCTGAAGATAAATAGTTGTAATTTATATTGCCACCTTTTTGGAGTATGAAAATCTCAAAAGAAAATAAAATTTCCACTCCACAAGACACTGATTCCCACTGATGTTTCTACAGATTCCCCTCTAACAATGATCTTCCATGTTGGACCTAACGGCTTTAAAATCAGTTGATCTGCCATGTCATTTAAGTGTTTCCTAAGAGGAGTGTATCACAGTTCATCTCCAGCTCTAGGTGTATGATGCTTGGCAATTCTATTTCCCAACAAATCCTATATTCTTCATAATTGCATCCAGCTACCATTTAAAAGCTCAGCGTGAACACTAGACATTTCCCTTTCTCAGCACTTTCCTCTGAGCAAGAGCCAGAATTCATTGTCCCTCTCTGGCTCCATGGAACAGTAAAGGAAGGCAGGCAGCTTAAGCAAAACTTCAGCATTTTCAGATACCTGTTTCCAATATGGAGCACAATGTATCTCCATGCTGTGATGCACAGATACATGAACAACAGTCAGACCAGAACTGGAGCAAGGCCTTATTAAATCCTCAAAGTGAAAAAAAATTCCTGGGATAGTGTGGTGGTTCTTCTTCTCCACAGGCCACTCTGTAATGTGAGGACTGCTCGTGAGGCCTTTGCCCTGGTTTAAAATTCCTGGGCAGTTAACTCCCCTTGAGCTCATCAGAAGCTGTCTATTCCCAGGAACTTCTGTTGCTTAATGAGATCCTGTTTTCCAAGAGGTAGCCTTGGAATGTCATTTTTGTCTGAAAGGTAGCCTGAGTGGACAACGTTACTGTTATTGGACTTCTGAGTAAAATTTTTGGCTTGGATTACAGCCAGGGTAGAGATTGACTGATGATTAAAGCCAATCATCTCACAGCCCCATACACAGTGGTCTTGACTGAGGCACCTTGAACTCTCTTGGGCCACAGAGGACTCATCTGTCTAAGATGCCTGTCAGAGCTTACCAGATCTCAGTTTTGTGATAGTCAGAGGACTGTTGCCAAAAGCTGACGATGGGGCCTGGGCTGACACCTCCCCACTCCTCAAAGCTCAACCCTTGGCTGTTGAGAAATGCACAGGCATTTGAAATATTTCACTAAACTTGATGGGAATTTTTGACAGGTATCTCTGTACATATATACATATACATATATCTCTGTGTCTGTGTGCATGCATATGTGAATTGATTTAAATGCTTTAATTATTTGATTTAATGAAATTATTTCATTAATATAATAAGTATAGTATGATTATCATAATCTAAGATTTTTTTATCATTGCTGCTAGGTTATAGTAAATCCTGTTAAGTAATTTTATCAGTGTTACATTTGTCAATGGCTAAGTGCTGTTAAATCCCTTTTTCACCCTCAGACTTTGCACCCCTGGTCTCAGTGAAAATCATTCTAAATTGGTTCTACTTGTGTTTTCCCTTGTGTGCTTCATCTATGCAGTAACACTGCGAACCTTTCCACTGACCTTTCTCACACTCCTTAAATCTATATTAAACCTGCTTTTGCGAACACCTTTGTCAGCCTTTAAGCTACCTAAATCACTCATTCATGACCAACAGGAGTCAAACTATCGTCTTTAACTCCCTGAATTCAAATCTATTTCAAGGCATGAATACCTTGAGTCTAACTTTGTCTCAATTCTGCCTCTCTACATTCATTGCATTGAGAGGCAGAACACATCATACTCCCCTCTAAAACAGGTAGTTTCTTTCCAGTTGCTTGGTTGGCACGTCTGAGGGATGAAAGTATATTTCTATCCTCAACAAGTGGCTCATTCTTATGTAATTAATAGTACCAGTGCCCACAGGTCAGATACTTCTCTAACTGTAATGCCTCTAAGGAGTTCAGCTGATGCTATCCGTCTCTTTACATGCATTATGTAAACTGTGACTGATGAATGCCAAAGCTACATAATAATTTGTTATCATTTCTTAGTAATGTTTATGTGGACCACAAGGGAAGACTAAAGGGAGTCTTTATAACCATCAGTATTAAAAGTGTAGCTTGGCGTTACAGGTGTACTTTCAGCTCATAATTGACCATGCTTATGTTTTTTAATACACAAAATATAGTAGCAGGGCTAACTTCTAGTTTTGTTTTGAGTATCTGTCTGTCTGAACATATTTAGTGCTCCAAGAGATATCAAGTGGTTTAAGATATACCAGGAAAAATAATACATGCAAGATTCAAAGAACTTGACACAATAATGGAATATTGACATCAGGAAGACATTGCACAGATGGAGAAGGACAGTGGATTTAGACACCCCTTGTCTTGACTCTTCATGTGAAACTGGAGTAGATGGCATTTGCAAGGGATTACCTTTTAATCTGGGCCCAAAACAATCTCTGCAGTCACAACAACTATCCCTACATTTAATGACCTTAACAGTTTTTTTCACCTGTGTTCTCTAGCACTTTGGAAAACATTGACTAATGTACATTTACAATATTCATGCAATATCCCTTGTTTGTCAAAACACAGAGCAGCTTTAATGCATGTTATTAAACAGGTGCTATCTGAGAAGATAATCACAGTTTGATGCGTGCAGTCCTGTTTATTCAGGTGCATTATAAATGAGAATGAAGACTGGAGCATAAACATCAGTTTTTGGGTGCCCAGGTTTGGAAAACTATTGAATCCAGTGTTTGGCTCATATAAACATTAATCAAAGCTCCAGTACCCTGATTTTTTGTTTGCGTGTTTGTTTGTGTTTTGATAGAAAATTTAGTAGCAAAAGCAATGCCATTTTAAAGAAAATTCTACTTATCCCAGCATGATAGACCCACTGAGAAGTCCATCTTCCCTGGGAGGATAAGCTCAGCGGTCCTTCGCCAGGACCTTCTGGGAACTGCCACCCCCATTTTCCTTCCCTATGCACCTGAAGCAGCCAGCATGGAGGCAGTCCTGATGGCATACCTGCGAAAAAAATTTTCTGTTACATCAGTGGCAAGAGGCAAAAACGAAGTTACAGAAGACATCCTTTGTATTATAAGAAAGCTAAGGCAGAAGCGAAACCATTTTTAGCAGGCAAACATTTGGACACTGACATGGAAACCTGTTGTTGTGAGATAAACACTAATATGAATAATACAATGTTCCTTATCAGGCTTCACATTGTCTAACATCTGCATTTTAAAATAACATTTTCCAGAGTGTTTACTCAGCTCTTTCCTTCCCAGTTTTATCTGTTGTCAATTACAGTTGGAAGCAATAAAAGCCCAATAGCACAAAGAGCACTTTGCAACAGTCAACCACCCTCCTGTTAACAACATTCTCTCTATACTGCATGGCTGCCAGTGGTGTCCAACAGATTGCTGATCCACACAAATAAGAAATAAAACAGGCTTAAACAGGATCAATGTCTTATCACTGAAGACTGTAGCTTCCTTTGTTAAGAAAGAAGGAATATACATACCTTTCTGATGTAATTTACAGTAAGAAAAGGCAGTTTAGGTGATGCTCCAGAAGTACAGTATGTACAGTACAGCTAATCTCTGTTCTCTCTGTACAGACTCACAGAAGTGGTAAGGTTGGAAGGGACCACTGCAGGTCATGTGGTCCAACCTCCCTTCTCTAATGGGGTCCCCTAGAGAACCTGGCTCAGAAACGTGGCTTCAGAGTGCTTTTGAATATCTCCAGGGAAGGGAGCTCCACAGCCTCTCTGGGCAATCTGTCTCAAAGCTCAGTCACCCTCACAGTAAAGAAGGGCTCCCTCAAGTTCAGGTGGACCTTTCATGTCCACCTTCTTGTCTTCCCTGTGCTTAGAGATGGCTGCTAGGATGAATCAGTCCATCACCTTTCCAAAGACTGAGGTGGGACTCACAGGGCAGTCATTCCCTGGGTCGTCTGTCTTGCCCTTTTTTAAGACTGGGGTGATATTTTATTTCTTGTAGTCTTCAGGCACCTGCACCTCTCCTGACTGCTATGACATTTCAATGATGATTGATAGTGGTCTATCAATGACATCCCGAATACATTCCATCAGGGCCCATGGATGTGTAGACGTCAAGTTTAACTCAATCCTCCTCAGCCAAAGAAGATTTCCTTCTCTTGCTCCAGACCTTCTACCTGGTCTTCTGAGGCATGGATTATCAATGGCTGGCCTTGGCAGTGAAGACTGAAAGAAGGAATCTCAGTCTCTCAGCTTTCTCTGTAAGGGGAGAGAGGGATCATGTTCCATTCAGTTGCCAGTCTACATTTTCCCTGGTATTCCTTTTGTTATTGATGGATTGGTAAGGGAATTGGCGACACTACTTTTATTCTCTCTTGTATTTTCATCTGAAGGCAGCAACGTAGGAAGAATCAGATGGGCTCAGTGCGGCCTATCGGCACAAAAGGCACGGTACCCAGACAGTGATAAGGCCAAGAACATTTATTAGAAAAGCATACAGTTTTTATAATATTTTTACCATCAGATTAAAACAACACCCATCTATACAGCCAATAGAATAAATTATTACAGCATGGGAATATTTCTTTCAGAACAAGTGTTATTGTTATAGCCTTTGCACACTCCGGTGGTTCTATCTGTTACTTTTTAGAAACTTTGTTACATCTTCTCCCTAGCCCAGCAGAATAAGTTTCGTTTATTAACCAAGTGGTCTTTGCTCTCCTTTCACTAAACCTGCTTTGTTTTCTTGCCTTGCAGGCTGAGTCTATTAATACATGGCTCTGCAGCTGGTGTTACTGGCAAAATTTTGACTTTTTCGACAGTGGAGTGGCTTCTGCAATAGCAGGCATGCTGGTATCAGAAAACTCACTTTTCTAACCAAGAGAGGAGAGTCTTTGCTTGGGAACTAGTGGGGCTCACTGGCAGAGCTTTAAACCAGGTGTGATGGGGGAGGGGGACAGTATCAAACTTGTCCCTGGCAATCTGTGGGATGATATGCAAAGGTTAGAAGCACAGGGTGCTAGTGAGGGTGCTCTGTTGGCGACTCTGAAATGTGTTGGCCACACTGGAACACACGTATGGAGATGAGCCAAGGACTCCTGAGGTAACAGAAGCCTACAGGGAAAGATCAGGGAACTGTCTCAAAGGGATTTAGAGATGTTCCTACAGAAAGGTGACATGGTTGACAGCCCAGCTGCGGTGCAGTGCCAATGCACGAAGCATGGGAAACAAAAAGGAGGAGCTGGAAGCCACTGTGTTGCTAGAAAGCTATGACCTTGTTGCCATTCCTGAAACTTGGTGGGGTGAATCCCATGACTGGAGGGTGACTATCGATGAGTACAGGCTGTTCAGAAGAGATAGGCCTTGTCCTGTACATCAAGAGTGGGATTTGAGTATGAAGGGGTGTCTCTGAAGAACAGCCGTGAGCAGGTGGAAAGCCTGTGCTAAGAATCAGAGACTGAGGTAACAAAGGGAACTTTGTGGTCAGCATCTACTGTGGGCTGCCTGACCAAGGGGAGCCTCCTGACGAAGCCTTCCTGCTCCAGTGACAGGAGGCATCGTGCTCGCAGGCCCTTGTCCTGCTGGGGAGCTACAGCTACCCCAACATCAGCTGGACAAGAAGTACAGTGAGCTGTAGACAATCCAAGAGACTTCTGGAATGCACGCAGGATAACTGCTTGACCCAGGAAATAAACAGCTGTACTAGAGGGGTTGCATTAATGCACCTGAAGGTCAGCAGTGCAAGTGAGATAACTGGGAACACAAGGATTGGAGGCAGCCAGGACTGCAGTGATCAGGCACTGGTGGAGCCTGAGTCCTGGGGAATAGGGGACAGGTAAAGTGTAAAGTCAGGCCCCTGATCTTTAGGAAGACAGACTTCCAGCTTTCCAGCGAGATAGTCTGGAGTCTCCTGGGAGACTACCCCCAAACAAGGGAATGGAACAGCGTTGGCAAATATTTAAGGAAATCTTCCATAGAGTGCAAGAACTAACTAACAATCCCAAGGAGCAAATAGGGCAAGGAAGGCAAGACATCAGCATGGCTGAGCAGGGACCTGCTGGAGAAACTGAAAGGAAAGAAGCAAATGCACAGGCAGCTGAAGCTAGGACAGATGTCCTGGGAAAAGTATAGACATGAAGTACAGTTGTGTCAGGATGGGGTCAGAAAGACCAAGGCAAAGCTGGAGCTGAACTTGGCAAGGAACACAAAGAATACCATGAAGGGTTTCTAGTAGTACGTTAACCAGAGAAGGAAGGTGAAAGAAGGAATAATGGCCCCTGTTAAACAAGGCTGGAAAACTGGCAACAAGGATGAGGAGAAGGCTGTGGTACTCAACAATATTGTTGCTTCAAGCTTCAGTGATGGCCTCTCTTCTCACACTTCTCAAGTGGATGGACAATAGAATGGGGACTGGGGGACCAAACCCTCCCATTGTAAGTAAAGATTAGGTTCAGGACCACCTGAAGAATCTGAATGTACGTAAGTGAACAGAAACCAATGAGATGCATCCCAGAGTCCTAAGAGAAATGACTGATGTAGTTGCCAAGACACTATCCATGATATCTGAAAAGCCATGGCACTCAAGTGAATTCCCAGGTGACTGGAAATGGGGAAACATTGTACCCATCTTTAAAGAGGGTAGGAAGGAGGACCCTGGGAACTACAGATCTGTCAGGGTCAGTTTTGTGCCTGGGAAGATCATGGAGCAGATCCTACTAGAAGCTGTGCCAAGACACATGAAGGACAGGGAGGTGATTTGGAACAGCCAGCACAGCTTCACCAGTGGCAAGTCCTGCCTGACCAACCCAGTGACCTCTGTGGTGGAGTGACTCTATCAATGGACAAGAGTAGGGCTGTGGATTTCCTGGAGTTCTGTAAAGCCTTTGACAGGGTCCACCACAATATCCTTGTCTCCACATTGGAGAGAGACAGATTTGAGCAGTGGACTGTTACATGGATAAGGAATTAGATGGACGGTCCCATCCAGAAGGTCATGGTCAAGGGCTGGGTGTCCCAATGGACATCAGTGACAAGTGGTGTCCTCAGGGGTCTGTACTGGGACCAGTGTTCATTAATATCTCCATTAGTGATACAGATAAAAGGATTGAGTGCACCCTCAGCAAATTTGCAGATGAGCCCAAGCTGAGTGGTGCTGTTGACACATCTGAAGGATGGGATACCATCCAGAGGGAGCTTGGCAAGCTGGAGAAGTGGCCCATGGGAATCTCATGAACTTTAACAAGATCAAGTGCAAGGTGCTGCACCTGAGTTGGGGTAACTCCTGGTATCAACACAGGCTGGGCATGAACAGATTGGAGCAGCCCTGCTCAGAAGGACTTGGGGGTGCTGGTGAATGAGAGACTGGACATGACCCAGCCATAAGCACTCACAGCCCAGAGAGCCAAATGTGTCCTGGGCTGCATCCAAAGCAGTGTGGGCAGCAGGGCCAGGGAGGGGATTCTGCCCCTCTGCTCTGCTCTGGTGAGATCCCTGGAGCACTGCTCTAGGGTCCTCAGAAGAGGAAGGACATGGACCTGTTGGAGTCAGTCCAAAGGTGGACCACCAAGATTAGAGGGATGGAGCACCTTTCCTAGAAGGCAAGGCTGAGATTTGTAATTGTTCAACCTGGAAAAGAGAAGGCTTCAGGGTGATCCAATTGCAACCTTCCAGTACCTGAAGGGAACCTACAAGGAAGATGAAGAGGTGTTTTACAAGGGCATGTAATGACAGGACAAGGGGGAATGGCTTTAAACTGAAAGAAGTCAGGCTTAAATTGGATATTGGGAAGAAATGCCTTACTGTGAGGGTGGTGGTGGACTGGAACAGGCTGCTGAGAGAAGTTGTGGATGTCCCATCCTTGGGAGTGTTCAGACAAGGCTGGATGGAACTTTCACCAATCTGGTCTAGTGGAAGATATCTCTGCCCAGAGCAGGAGGGTTGGAATTAGATCTTTAAGGTCCCTTCTAACCCAAACCACTCAATGATTCTATTTGAAGAAACCCTTCTTATGATCCTTGATATTCTTGGCTAGATTTAATTCCAAAAGGGGCGTGGCTTTCTTCATTGCACTTCTGAATACTCTGACAATACCCCTACATTTATCCCAGGTGGCCTGCCCCTGCTTCTCCCTCATATATATATCCTGCTTATGTCTGAGCTTTGACAGGAGTTCCTTATCCATCCATGCAGGCCTCCTGCCCCTTTTAGTCTCTTAAGTGCAGCAACATAATTCAAGTCAAGCCAAGGAATTTTCTGTGCTAGCATGCCTCATCAGTTGCCATATGGCACTGGCCTTAGGAGGCTGCTCAGGCTATTCCTGAACTGCCTAAACTCACTTGTGTTTTTCTACTGATTGCCCGCTGAAACATACAGACTTGTCTTTTGCAGCTGTGGCTTTTAATAACATTTTATTTAGTAAGGAATAAATAGTCTTGATTAAATATAGAGCAGATAGAATGTTAAACAATAATATAGACTTGCCCAGCAGTGTGCCTCCAATGTAGTAACTCTATATGGAGACTATTAAGGGCATTTTATATATTTGTCAATTAGCACTATTAATGGTTTTTGATTAACACCTTAATAATTACCATATGCATGCAAAGTAGGCATATAGAGAGAGAGAACTGGTAAGCTGGAGGTGGTGTCTACTATGAAAGAAAAAGGGTGGAGGTTTTTGTGTTTTGTTTTTGGTTGCTTTTGTTCTTTGTGTAGGGAGATTTTTTTAGCACTGTACTGGTGTGCAGTCACAGGTAGATTGGGTTACATCTAAGATGAAAACTTTGAAGAAGAAAGGAAAGATTGTAATATTTTCCTCAGGCAAGTGAACCTTGGAGAAAAAAGGAAAAATCATTCTGGGTACATCTAAATCCTTGTCTAACAATTTCTAAAGTGCTTTGTTTCTCAGAATGTACTAATACATTTTTTTTCTTCTTTTGACGCAGAAGTGACTCATAATCTTTAAGAAGAGATGATGTTTGTGTTCACAGTATTAGTGTGTACCCTGCATGGGAATAAACGTGGTAAAATAAGCTTTCTATTCATCTTCTGTATAGACTATGTGTAATGAAGGAAACAGAGAGAAAGATACATGCTGTATCGGTGACTGTTCCAGAAAAGCTTGATTGTTTTTACTGTTGCAGCCCAAGTACATAAGTTGATTATCTTGATAATACCCAGAAAAATCAAAGATACAATCAGATTGTATTTACCATATTTCAAAGGGACTGGGTATAAGACTTTCTAGCATCTAAATGAGATTGTGGAAAGAAGGAAACAGATTTTATTAACTACAAGCAGCACCTAGCAGGAGGGTTGTACGTCTCAAAACTGGTTTATCTGTTGCCTTCTTCCAAAAGCCTAGCTGCCAGCAGCCAAAAACCTAAGCAGTAGAACTGGATGGTACTTATAACCAACGGCACTCTCAATATTCAAGGATGGGCCTAGAGGTTTAAAACCGATGAATCTTGCTATGACGGAAATACATATCTATCTTTGAGCTAAAACAGTACTGGATTTATTCTTTCATCAATATTGCCATGTTGGCTGTTGCAGAATACATCCAACGCAAGTAACTCAGTGTGCAGCTGCAGTGTGGGCTCCCGACTGAGCTCTGGGTGGCAGGAGCACGAGGCAAGAAGTAGTGAACTGGTACTGACCCTTCACAGAACAAAGGGCGCAGAGGTTTGTGGCACCATCCAGGTGACTGGACACTCAGAGGCACAGCAAGAGCCTATGACCCGAGATTGTCTCACACTTAGACAGTGATGGCGTAAAAGCTTAAGGTCTCCTTTGTTCAGAGTTCCCCCTTGGAAACACCAGTTTGGGGTGTTATTCTGTTGTTGCACCATGATTCAAGTACTTTGAGGATACAGAAATATGAGACTCTGCTGTGGGAAAGCTGTGGTTGAGCAAGTGACAAAACTTTATCTCATGGTGTGAGTGTAGGGTGTGTAGGGAGCTAGAGTGGCTCTTGGATGGTCAGACTGGAAGGTTTCCTTAACATGGCAATAGCATTGAGAGAGTTTTCCCAAACTGGCTGGGAGCTACAAAAGCAGACTCTCTTTCACTGAGCAGCATCATGATTTATTATCTCTGCATGATGATGTTGAATCCAAGAGCAATTTCTTTTTATGGTGTGTTGTGGTAGGGTAGTAGTGGGCACAGAGTTGTAGAGCGATTTGTATTGGAAGGGACATTTAAAGGTTGTTTAGTACAACCGCCCCGCAACAAGCAGGGACATGTTCAAACGAAATATCAGGTTACTCAGAGCCTAGTCGAACCTGACCCTTAACAGTTCCAGGGACAAAGCATCTAAGAACTTTCTGGGCAATGTTCCATTGAGGGTGTTTCACCACCCTCCTAATGAAAAATCTCTTCTTAATGTCCTAGTCTGAATCTACCCTCTTTAGTTCAAAAGTATTACACTCTGTCCAATCACAACAGGCTTTACAAAATGTGAGTACCTATCTTTCTTAGCAGCCCTGTGTACATATTGAGAGAAGTTAATAAGGTTTCCCTCAGCCTTCTCTTTTCCAGGCTAAATAATCCCTGCACTCTCAGCCTTTCCTCCAAGGAGAGATGCTCCTTCCCTCTGATCATCTCTATGGCCTTCTCTGGGCTTGCTCTAACAGGTCCATGTCCTTCCTTTACTGTGGACCCCAGAGCTGGATGCAGCACTAAAGTTGAGGTCTCAGCAGAGCAGAGGGGCAGAATCCCCTCCCTGGCCCTGCTGCCCACACTGCTTTGGATGCAATCTAAGCACTTTCTGTGCTGTGAGCACACATTGACAGGTCACATCCAGTTTTTAACCTATCAGTATTCTTCGAGTCCTTTTCTGCAGGGCTGCTCTCAATCCCTTCTTCCCCCAGTCTGTCTTGATACCAGGGGTTGACCCCGGTGCAGCCATCGTGCATTTGGCCTTGTTGAACATAAATTGGCCCACATGGGCCAACATCTCAAGCTTGTTCATGTCTCTTTGGATGGCAGGAACATCTCTGACTTTGTCTAAGACAAGTTTCACACAGGTGAGGAGTCCTGGTTTGCTCAGTGCTTCAGAAAACATATCTATGCTACAGACATTGATTCACTGCCTTTGCACCAGCTCATCTTTTCAGGAAAGGAAGAGCATTACACTGAGGTTTCTTTTTCAATTGGAGTGCTCACATTCCTGCCTCTTGCCCTTTTCAGGGCTCCTTCACTCTATTTTTGCAGGTTGTTTTTTTTAAGATGGTAGTCATGGTGTGAATTTTTTTGTAGCGTGGTAATAGAGGGGGATCATATTTCTCCTATATGGACAATGAATTAAAGCATGAATACTGATACTTCTAGGCTGCAAACACTAAATTTATGTTTTGATCTGCATATTCTGGTGTACTGTGCAGTTTGTGCATTTTGTGGTATTTTAGTATTAAAAAAACACCAACCCCCAAAACTCAACAACCAACACCAAAGATAATGATGTTACATTAATTCTTTTTTTCTTTTTGATGCAAAGGCAAGGCTGAATATGACTTACCTAACTGTAGAAAGGAAGTTTGTAGCAAAACAAGAGCATGAATCTCTATCTCACAAGTGTCAGGTTTGTACTTTGTCTTTATATTGCCCCTCCCATGCATTAGACAATTTACATTTTAATTAATTTAACAGAACAATGAATTTATTTACGTTGTGTGTGAAGTTAGACATGAAAGACAGGGATAAATTCAAAATCTTTCCCTGACTTTTCTGATAGAAAGATTCTTTGAGGAACTGTCTCTTATTTTAAGTAGACTTAGTGAAACCAGTCTCCAAATTGAGCTATTTCTTTTATCAACGTATGTCATATAACATATATAATAGTTCGGGCATAACTAGAATGTGAAATGTCACTGTTATTGTGATTGTCTTACATCGTGGTGCTTGTGTTGTCTTCACAAATTAAGAAAGTAGCTAAGGTAACCTACAGCTGAATTTTTTTCAGCAAGCCTGAAATGACTTTAATGTATTGATCACAAGCTGGGAGAGGACCCACCACATGCAGCCTTCAAGTATCTTCACTAGCTGGAAATCTTATTCAGAACTGCTCCAAACTCTCTCTTTTGCAGGACTAAACATTTGATGGACAACCAAATCTGCCGTTCAGGTAGGGGTATGGTGCCTTGTTTGTATTCCACATGGTGCATGGAGATGCAGAAAGTAAAAGTTTTGGGGAGTAGTCAGAGAGCTGATTTTTAGTGCAAAATTTGCCAGATGAAAGAGGCAGAGAGGGGAGCACTTGCTGCACAGATCGCTTGCTGAAAGTGGCAAACACCTGAAGCAGCAGTTAGCAGGAGAGTACAAGGAAAAGAGAGGTTTTGAAGCTGCATTACAGACCGAAAAAAACAATCAAAGAAGGTCAGTGTCTTAACAAAAGTAACACATAACAAACACTCAGTTGTGTAGGGCTTTTTTGTTGTCATAATACAATGCATTCTCTCAATAGGATTTTACAGCTTGTGAACATTCAGGGTCCTGTGGATGTGATTTTACACTCCCGCAGTGTTATAGAGGAGTGTTTGGCATTGATTTTTGCTGTTCTCAGAGCTTCCTCACAAAAACGGTTGTATGACTGAGAACCACTTTGACAGGTTTGAAAGTGAAATGGAAGTTTGTGGATTTCTAATGGATATTTTCCTGAGAGATTTGATGTGTGCAGAAACCATCAAGGACCCAGTGACAGAAGGTGGGGCTCTTCCCACTTGACCATGACAGGCTCTGTGCCACATCTGGCCAGCTTTCTCATACCTCCATTTTATGGTTCTCCTGAAGGAACAAGTTGGAAGATGCCATTTCAGGCAGTTACTTAATCCTCGGGATAGAAGTGGTTTGAGTAGCAGCTTGCATACTTGGCAGCATTTGTCTGATGTCTTACTTTCAGTTCACCTCTTAAAATGTCACATGTAAATTATCTACTGTTTCACATTGGGTCCACACCTACATCATGATTTGGTGTTTTGGCCCTGTATAGGTGAAATTCTCTCAACTCAGGGCTTTTAGGGTCAAAATATATGAGGTAGGCCAATGTTTACTTCAAAAACAGGTCAGCCTAAGGCCAAAGGAAAGAAAAAGGGATTGTCTAAACAAGCTTTGTACACAG
This sequence comes from Dasyornis broadbenti, assembly GCA_013397935.1. Classification (NCBI taxonomy): domain Eukaryota; kingdom Metazoa; phylum Chordata; class Aves; order Passeriformes; family Dasyornithidae; genus Dasyornis; species Dasyornis broadbenti. Next base: position 1,575,314 of record VZRN01006754.1, on the reverse strand, counting down.
CAAAGTATACTGTCTGCATGCAATTCAGGGGAGAGAACAGGGACCAATAAATGAATCTGGAAACTCTGTAAGTAACCATAACTCTATGATGGCATTATTTTGTTAGCTACTGCAGTATTGTCAGATTTATACAGTGTATAACATATAGGTCCTAGATCAAGAGATGTTGAAAGCTTGTGTCCATAACGTCCCCCCTCCCCTGCCACATATGGAAGAGAAGGTGTTCCAAACCAAAAATCTTTGGTTGGGAAAACCAGACTACCTGGATGGTCTTAACTGGGTAGGCAATGAAGGCTTTATTATCTGATCATTACACAAGATGCAGTGTATGTTAGTCATGCGTTGTTTCTTTCAGCAGAATTAGTAAGTGCCTTATTAAAACTTGTGTTACTTAATTAAAGAAATAGGTAAATCATCAGGAAAGATTTGATAGAAAATTCTGAAGTCTAATGTATTTCAAAATATAGAGTTAACTGGAAAATTAAAGAGTAGAATACATGTGCTGCTGTACCCTTTCAAATGCTGCAATTCTCCCCATGCCCCTCTTTTTGGAATTGCAACACTTGATACTTGAGAAGCCCTTCAATAGCAACAGGCCTCTTAAGAGCTCCATAACCTTTCCTGGCCCTTGCTCCCTCTGAATTGCTGTTTCTAACATTCTTAGTCTTGCAAAATACGAGCCTTTCACAGACATTTTCACAGTTCAAATCAGTTTACAAAAGAAAACTAGATCTTCTTCTACAGTGCCTAGTGGTTCAGCTACCTCCCCACATGATGGAGGTGTGATAATCAGTGGTATCTCTATTGTTAGTCCTTTTCTAATGGCAGGAATTGGCTGTTTATCAGGCCCTGCCCTTCCTTCTTAAACATCCTGAGTGCAAACAGCAAACCTCCTTTTTGACCTTACATTCTTGAGCTATGCACTTAGCAGGCTGATCTGCAGCTCTCAAGGAGAAGGTTTCTTGTTTTCTCCTTAAAGGTCTTTGCTAATTGTTGCTAATATCTGTGTCTGAGCTTTGTTTGAAAGGAAAAGCTCCCTCAGGTTAACTCTGAGCCCAGAAGTATTGGAGGCTTTGCGGATACAAATGGACTGTGATGCAGAGCTCTGTGGCTTGCTTAGTTGTTTATTCACAAGCAGCTTCCAAGTCTCTGATTACTTTGAAGTCATTGGCAACTATGAAACACAATTAGAGTATATGAAATATTCAGGTCTTTTATTTCCATTGGGAGTTTTTAACTAAACCCAGCAATGACCCAGATTCCTCATCAGATTTATATTTGCTTTTGTTGCCTGAGAGCTGGAATAACAACTGCAACTGTTCAGTCCAGATCATGAGCCCTTTGCCCTGATTCTAGATGTCTAAAAAAATTCCAGCACCTTGCAGGAGTACTTCTGTGAATAGCAGGCAGGATAACCACGCCAGTTACATTCTTTGGTTTTATTTGGCACACACAGAAGAGCTGGAGATATTAAAATGGGCTTCCATTAATTCACTCTGAATTAAACTTTGCATATTCCCCAGACTTTCCTATATTTACATCTACAGATGGTATGTGTTTGTTTCCTGCTGAAAGGCATAAATAAGATTTTAATCTCCTCTTCTTTTGGAAATTCACAACGAAATATTAGACAAAAGGGTATTACTTGCTTTTTTTGGATAGAAGTTTCAATAGAGCATTTGAAGACAGTCCCAACTTTGTTTTTCTCAGTTTTTTATAAGGTTACAAAGTGACTTAGATTTAAAATTATGACAAGGACAGATCTGCTTATATTCTGTGTCAAAGTGTGATATATAGTTTGACCTCTATCTTGGATCATATACTTCAGCTGTGTGGCTCCAACTGTTCCTTTTGTGTGTACTTTCCTTTACAGTAAATGAAAAATGGAGTGAGTTTGTTGAAGCTTCAAAAGCCTTGACGGTGATAAAGACCCACTTTAATAAGCAGTTTTCCATGCTTTAAGATCTTAAGCAAAGAATACTGAGGCAAACATCTCATTTCAGCAGCTTATAATGCTAAAGAATAAAGCTACAGAGTAAAATGAGGTTAGAAAGGAAATTAAAAAAAAAAAAAAAAAAAAGTGGCTGACTACCAGAAACATATATGAATTTATATTCTTTCCCCCTCATATCCTAATATGAGACAAATTAAATAGACATCCATCATAGGTTCATTTTCTGGTTCTAGAAAATGTATGTGTAGCATGGAAATCACAGAAAAGGGCATTTTAGCTTAAAGATCAGGGACTGAAAGGATAGCCAATTACTGCTTATCTTTCACAACACCCTTCACTCCATGACTAAAGCAATCCCAGTTGAGCACTGCACCTAAAGGACTCTCTCCTTCCAGTCTCAACTGGCAAGTCACCCTTCGGAGAAATACTGACATTTTTTCCATGGTCTAGGGCATGGAATTCTGTAGATATCTCCTAAGGGTGAAAATAAGGTTGAAGGAGGTAAGTAGTGACATTTTTAGTGTGAATGCATTGTGGGTGCCATCTCTAGGGTGCATTTCAAACTTGTGTTTTATGGGAGAGCTGTAATTGGTAACACTGAACTAGAATCTGTTGCATTTAGGAAGAGAATCAATGACAGCAAGATAATTATTTGCAGGTTATTGTCCATTGTATTCACAAACAGATATTGCTAATGCTTCATTAGCCTTTCTGTTAGAGATTTTCTTGTGGTCAGAAGGGGGCTGCAGTATAAACCCATCATTCCCAACCCCATTTCTGGTGAATACAGAGAATTATTTCTTATTTTACTCCTTTACAAATATTTTAAGAATGTTGTGTTGTCTTCCACTCTCTTCTTGGCTAAATTAATCTAATTTTTTATTGTCTTTCCTCACACAATTTCTATACCTCTGACTGTATTTGCCATCTAGACCCCTCTGGATACTTTTGCATTTGTCCAGAAGCAGAATCATCATGTCAGGACTGCAACCAAAGCTCTGCAAGTGTGGTATGCAATGTGGGGACTATGTATGTCACCCCTACTGTGCTCTGGATTTCATGTTTGAGCTGATCCTTCTTCCTCCCTTTGAGCTGAGTGACTCAAAGTACCACTCCAGTTTTTTTTTTTTAATGTTGGTGTTATTCACTTGATGCTCTTTATGATCTGGATACCCTTCAGTAGAGTGCAGCATAGTCAGTTCAATGATAAACAGCCCATAGTCTTTAGTGCTCCTATTTCCATGTGTGGAAATAACTGCTTTTCCTTCACTCATTCCATCTTTTTTTTTTTTTTTCCAGTTGATTCAATTCTATTTGGTCTAGGCTGTAGATCAGAGAGAGTGGAAACACCTTGCATGGTTTTCACAGCTGATATTTTCAATAGTCTAAGTGGAAAAAAAAAAAATCCCCTGTCATAACTTTGTTTTTTTGCATTGAGGCAATAATGGCAAATGCTACAGAATTCATCACTTGGGGTAATCCTCGGTGGAACTGAGGAAAAGGAAAAGGCACAAACACTGTGTTGCCTGTATCTGTGATGATATTCCACACTCAAACATGGAGGTCACATCTGTAGTTTAGTTAGAGTGTTTATATTCCAAATATCCCATCTTACCAATGAAACCACATGGCCTTCTGTGTGTGGCCTTTTCTGAAGGGTCCCACTCCTGTGCCTTCCCAAAGGCCATGCCTGGGCACTGCCTTAGGGCTGCAGGCTGATTGTGATGGGGACCTGGTACTTATGCTAATACTTGGGATGCCCTGACCCCATTCCGGTGCTAAAGCCTGTGCCCTAGACTAGCTAGGTCTCACACAAGGATGTAGTTACAGATTCCTTTGGTGTTTGCTACCTTACTGCTGCATTACGGACTTAGCATTTGACCTCCCTAATACTCATTACTAAGAAGCTGAAGAGCTGAAACCTGAATCCTGGTTTTGGAAGGAAAGAATTCACCCACAGTGCAACCTTTATGCTTGGCTTATAAAGTCAGCTTGCCACTTTATGCTAGCCAGTACTGACAGTGGCCTACAATGTGATAGCACCATATAGCTCTCTGCTTTGTTCTTTAATCAATTTAAAGATTCAACGTCAATTTTCCTGGAATCAGCCTATTATAGAACGTGCTTTTCCTTGCATTTGCAAGGAAAACCCAGAGTGACTTGCTGTAACAGTGCACTTTGCAACCATTAACCATTTAAAATCCCAGAAATAGGCATAGGATTATTATATCCTCTATAGTCTGCCAATTACTGTCATTCCTACTAAGAGCCATGATAGTGATTTAGTTTCTGCAAAGGACTCTGCTAATTCAGCAGACATGCAGATAAAGAGTACAGAAAAATGTCCATGCTGAAATGACAACAGTGTCACAACAAACAGAGCTACCAGATTAGAAACCCAGAATTTATTGAGATATGTATATACGTACAAATCCTTCATGTCATTTTGGTTGTGTTTTTTGGAAAGAAATTGTATTTATGAATATGAAAATTTTGCTGAAACGTTCACGATTTCACATCATGGCTACCATAATACCTTATTCATCTGTAAAACATATGCTGTTTTTTATTAACAGGTACTTCATTCAACAGGATTCTTTCTCTTTTTTAAAAGAAAAGAGGAGCCCTGGACTGGACTGACCAAAACAGTTGATCAGAAGCAAGAGATAATGGTTAAAATCAGCTTGACATTTTGTAGTGGGGTGACCCTGACTGGATGCCAGGTACCCACCAAAGCCAATCACTCCTCTCTGCAGCTGAACAGAGGAGAAAAAAATATAACCAAGGGTTCATCAGTTGAGATAAGGTTGGAGAGAGATCACTTGCAAAATACTGTCACAGGCAAAACATGCCAGACTTAGATATATTAATTTAATATATTACTAACAAAATTGGACCAAGATAATTAGACCTTAAAGAAAACCTTAAAAATACTTTCCTACCACCCCTCCCTCCCTTTCAGCTGTACTCCCACCCAGTGGCACAGAGGGACAGGGAACGGAGGTTATGGACAGTTCATCACAAATTCCTGCCACTGCTCAGGGAGAGGAGCTCTTCCCGTGCTCCAATGTGGGGTCCCTCCCATGGGAGACAGTTCTCCATGAACTTCTCCTATGTGAGTCCTTCCCATGGACAGCAACTCTCCACAAACTGCTTCAATGTGGGTCACTCTTCCACAGAGTACTGTCCTTCAAGCAGAGCCTGCTCCAGTGTGGACCACACGGAGTCTCAAGTTACCCAATTCCTACTAGGAAATGTCCTCCTGTGTGGGCTCATTTCTCTGTGTCTGCAGGTCCCTGCCAGGACCCTGCTCCAGCACAGGCCTCTCAGGGGTTCACAGCCTCCTCTCAGGCATCCACCTGCTCCAGTGTGTGTCTCCTCCACGGGCTGCAGGTGGATCCCTGCATGCCCAGGGACCTCCATGGGCTCAGGGGCACAGCTGCCTCACCACGGTCTGCACATGGTCTGCAGGGGAACCTCAGCTCTGGTGCCTGGAGCACCTCCTGCCTGTTCTTCTGCACTGACCTGGGTGTCTGCAGGGCTGTTCCTCTCACATATTCTCACTCTGCTCCTCTCTGGCCAGTTACATCTGTGCAATAACATTAGTATTTTATTCTTCTTAAATCTATTAACACAGGGACGTTACCAACATTTCTGATGGGGCCAGCCTTGGCCAATGGCATGTGTGTCCTGGAGCGAGCTGGCATTGAATCAGGGGGACATGGAGGAAGCTTCTCACAGAAGCCACCCCTGTAGCGCCCCCACTACCAAAACCTGGACATACAAACCTAATACACCTTTCAACTAAAAAGCCTTTTGCAAAGGGGGGAACATTTAAAACAAAGCTACCCTGAAACTGTCAGTGGCTCAGACACGGTTACTCTCTTTATTGGTTATAGTTTCTTCATACACTTTTTGGTTAGCTTGTTCAAAGGCTGCCCCAAAGCAGATGTCAAGTAAGATCATCACGTGTGAAAGATTAAGCTTATATTTCGTATCTTAATGTCAATACTAATGGTGAGAGATGAGTTGTCTTTCTACACTTTGACCTACAAGACATTTACATCAGATTTGTTGACTTTGAATCTTGGGATGATGACTCCTACTGGCTGTCTCAAAGTGAAGTGAATGCCCTTCAATTCATATAACAGTGTCTACCATTCAGTAATGACAATTCACCTCCCGAAGCTTTTCTCAGATAGATGGTTTATCTGATTTGTGTCCCCTGTGTTGTCAAATTTTTCCCATTTTCTTCCTTCCTCACTTCCTACTACCGGTCTCACATCACAGACAATACTAACCATTTTCTTATGAATTTTTAGTCCAGAGGAGGTCATTTAATCTCTTCTGTCCTAGAAATATAGATCAGAAAATTCTGTCTAGTGATGATAAATTTAGCCGTAACTAACTTTCGCTTGACCTGTCGGGTTTTGGTTAACCAGTGTTGATGGTTGTTTTCCACCACTTGGAATTCTCTGTATCCTGTTATCTCCTTAAATGCTTAATTGTTCTTTCTGTTAATCTTGCACTATTTCCAGTTTGAGCCTTGCTGACTTCAGCTTCAAACTTCTTACCTCTTGCCTTTCTCTGCTATACTGAAATAGTGTGCTACTATCAGCTGTCTTTTCGCAGTGTCTGCAGAATGCAAGTAAGGAATTCTTACCCTCTTTCTCACAAGCTAAATCAATTAGAACTCTCTCAACTATTAAAAAAAAAAAAAAGCCTCCTTTTTTTTGAAACGAAAGGTCTGAAAAGAAAGGTTTTCTAATTGTGTGATTGACAGATGTTATGGATACAGGAATAATATATACGGGAGATGCATATGTATAAAATACTTTGGTGACCTTAACTGGTAAGACTCAGTCTCTGACCTTCCATAGCACTCTGTTACATGTGGAATAGCAGAAGCATCCTGTGGTTTAGTATCCTTTTACCTTTATTTATTAAGACTGAATAAAAAGTGATAGACAAAGCATCACCTTAAAATGCCTGATGTTTTAATACTTGAAAGCCTGAGTTATGAGTTATTTTTAATATAATGATAGCATCAGCCACTAGAGGCCCTTCATGTCTAGGAGACTGGCTGAGCCAAGAAACCATAGAGTATCCCTTTGGTAAGACTTAGTACACCCAGGGGGAAAATGATAAACCACCCAGCTGAGAAGCAACAACACTGTCAGTATTAGGTATCCTCTGAGAGGATTTGGTCTCTTCTTAGCTGGTGTGTTACTCAAAAAATACCCGATATTACAATCCCCTCACTCGGGCACATCTTTTCATTCCCTTTTCTTCATCTAATTTTCTGAGTTGCTTAAAATGAAATATGGATTCTGATCTTTTATACTGGTTCTGATGTTAGTGCTGAAGGCACCTTGTCTAAAAAGCGGAAGGGGACCCTGGGACCCAGGTGGGAGAAGCACCAACAGGGCACGTAAGCCACACTGCGGTATATGTGTCCCTCCCCAGTTCAAACAAAGTAAATTAGGTTGGATCTGCCACAAAAGGGGAGTCAGACCTGCAAATATTTGTTGTTACTGCTTAGATGGAAGCATAAGAGTTATTTCATGGCTCTTTCTGATGTCCTGGGAATGAGGATTCACAGTGAATTACAATTATTTGCACTACTACTTTGTCAGAGCTCCAGTAGGAATTACGGGTGGGTCTTTTGTGCTGGCTGCTTTTCAAATCATAACTTGTCAGCATATGATGCTGGGGTCCAGCTTTCAACTCTCAGAAGAAAGCAGGGCTTGGGATATACTGATATATTGAGAAAAGTGATTGCCAGAAGAAAAACAATCCTTTGCCTTGTAAAAAGACTAATATATTCTGTAGAACTGTTTCCTGAAGGTCAGTAGTGATGCCTGTCCCATTGCCTCTTTCACAACACCACACAAATGACAATTAGGAAAAGCTGGTACTGTCCCCTGTTGAGTTTCTGTAACTATTTGTCTCTATGGCAATTAGTTATCACTGCTGTGGTCTTTGATGCTATAATATTCACACAAAATTTAAAATAATGGGGTCCCAATCGGAGAATTAGTGACATTTCAATGTTGTACTCAAGTGAGAAAGGAGTTCTTTCAAACAACTCACACCTTGCTCAGGACCAAAATAATCCTTTGACATGGCCTAGCAAAACTTTGAAAGGCTGGTAAGATCAGAAGAGTTCTCGAGCTGCTCAGACCAACAATAAGGAGCAGAAGAGCTATGTGTTGTTTGGAATGTTATAACATAAGGATAAAGTAATTTCTCACTGTGCTAACAGCACCACAAAATAAAGCAGAGTTGTATGAAAGGACACTAAGTTGCAGAAGGACAAGAAACACATTCTTCAGTAACACTCTAAAAGGTTGTAATGAATCAAGGATCCTGTCTAGCGTGTGCAGACTGTGAACGGTAAACAGAGTGATTAATATGGAGAGCCTCTTAGAGATTACCAGCTTTAGAGCTTTATAACAAACAAGTTGTTCTGTGATGGTGATGTGACCAGCTTTGTGTGTTTCATTCGTCTATATTCCTTATTTACACTTTTCAAAAGAGTGTATTTTAAAAAGAGCCTTTTCTTTACTCAGCTGTTAATGTGATGCACCAAATTCTGACTGATTAGAAAGGAAGATAAAATGTTCACTACTTTTGCAGAGTGATAGGAAGAAAGAAGCCACAAAATGGACTGACTTGCTGAGACATACTTACTGAACAGAAAGCAGATTGTCAGTGACAATGCATAACTGTGGGGAAACAAAGAAAAGTTCCTAGTTGTACAAGACAAAATCATGACGGATGATATAGATCAGTGTTTTGATTTCACTGGAATGTACCTTTATGCAATGCAGCTCTACCTTAATCTTTCTTTTCTCTTTAATTTATTATGCTTCTCTTTGCATATATGAATTTGCAAAAGGGGCGGGAAAACATATGTGAAATATTTGGGCTGCTATCCAATTTTTCTCCCAGATTACCATGGCAGGGCATAGTTGGAGGGAGGGCATGAAAGTGCTGAAGGACTACCAGCACTCCTGCCACAGCCTTGCCAGCCGGCACAAAGCCCTTGGCCACTCAGTGCAGGAGCTGTGGCACATCAGCTTTAATGATTAGACATGGCATGACTTACGTGTGAAACTTATTGTGAGCTGAGAAGTGTTGGTGCCTGGAGGGGAGTCAGCAGATCACCAGAGAGGTACTGAGGTGCACAGTGCAATGAAGGCGGGGGCAGCTCTTGTGTTTTGATTTGCTTTATCAGGCTGTGACCTTCTGAGGCACATTTTCCTGGAAAATCAAGTCGATGTGACCTGATGAAAATTCAGGCCCCTAGGTGATGGAGTGGAGTATTCATTCTTTCTGTACCATTATAAAACCTATCTGTGCCTTGTATCTGCTGTGATTTTCCACTGCAGGCAGGCGTGGTGCTGTGAAAGAAAGCCTGAGATAATTTTCTTCACCCCTTTCCACCCAGGTCCTTGTCCCTGCCCTGAGTGTTTCTGTGTAAGTCCAACCTATGGAAGAATAAGCACAGCTTAAAGGTGTTTGAAGTCTTGGGCAAATCTCCTTTTCCATTTGGACTCTGCTTTTTCAACATAAATTGAGATGAGGCATGTAAATGTTGGGCAGAAGAACTACGTAAAATACAGATCTGGGCCTGACAAGATTTACTAGAACAGAGGTGACAGTATCTCATATAAGACTTGTACAAAATACTTGTTACATGATCAACACTGTGGACAAGAGCAAAGGACCAAGATTCACTCTCTGTAAATAAAGGACTTTTCAGAGATCCAGTGTTTTAATAGATTTTATTTTTCCAAATCAGTTTGTGCAAATGTATATGTTTAGGAATATCTGCAGTACCAAACTAATGGAATGAGTACCAGAAAACATTATTAACAATACATGTCATGTACCCCAAAACGGTAAGATTAAGGCTCTCTATGCAATAGAATTCAATCTCTTTATGTAGCTGTATTTATAACAATCTGTTCTGTTTCAGGCTGCATGTGTATTTTCCACTGTCTTTGCCTAGGAGAGGTGTAAGCAGTGTTCAGTTAATGAGCTTCCATGTAGTAATTACTGCCCACAAGTCAGCCTGCCCTGAAGAGAATATAATTAATTTTGTTCTCCTTTGTTTTCAAAAGTTCTTGTTGAATTACATGAACCTGAGAAACTTACAAAAACAAAAAGTTGATAGAGTTTAGTCATTCCATTCTCATTTTATAGCTAGTAGGAAAAAGGTGTAGATGAGAGAACACTCATATTTTTGGTTGTTTTTGTTTTTTGATTTTTTTTTTTTTTTAATAACTAATCCTAGATCTCTTAGATATAACCTAAAGAAAAGTAGCACTATTCAGTTCTTGTGACATAGATGGTTTCATCTAGAGTCAGTGCTGCTGCTGAACAGATCCTGTATTCATGAACTTAATGGATACCTGCGTTTTTAGATAACATGCAATTTTGACAACATCACAGTGTTACTGTAGGACAAGAGATTTTTAATTCCATAACAGGAAAGTGTAACATTATTTTGAGATACTTTCTGCCCACAGAAACTGAAAAAATTGCACGATTTCATAAAAATTAGAAACTGCTGACAACTGTCCTAAAATGTGGGTGGCTGGCAGTGCCAGAGTAAGTTGTCAGTCCCATTTTCTGCAAGTCTAGGACTTGGTGTGAAGCAGTAAGAATAGCTTCACTGTGGGAGGTCCACCCCTGATTGCTGCTGCCTCACGCTCCACCTCCACCTCCTCTGCAGGAGGCTCCTCATTAGGGGAGGACTCGAGGGATAGAACAAGGGTCTAAGATCCACCCCTTGTTCCAGAGGAGGGGCGTGTCCAGGGCCTTGGGCTGACCCCTTCTTCCAGAGGGTTCTGTTATGTTCGAGGTTTCATTGGTTCTGAGCTGTTGTTCCCCCCCCCCAAATGTTTTTATTGGACCCCTGACCACTGTACCTTCCCCTTGCCCTTTACCCCATTGGCTGTTATCCCCCCTTAAAACCAGCTGCACGGGGACCTTTCCCCGGGTTGTTCTCCCCGGTGTTCTCCCTCCTGGATCTCCTCGCCCTTCCCCCAATAAAGGAGAGTTCGGGGGAACCCCCTCCCGCAACCCTTTGCCTCTTTCGCCTTATTCCATCGGCACCTCGTCGGTCCCTCGCTGTGGGCAGCCCCACATCTGCGTGATCCAGCCACGCCAGGCTCCGGAGCGGCACGGAAAAGCCGCCGAGCCGCTGGGCATTCGGGGGCT
>VZRN01006754.1:1546106-1564104 GCA_013397935.1 Dasyornis broadbenti | reverse complement strand
TTTATTTTATTTTATTTTTAATTTATTTTTTCCTTTTTGTTGTTGCTGGTTTTTTGGGTTTTGCTTATTTGTTTGTGGGGGTTTTCTTTGTTTTGTTTTTGGCACTGTAAGAAAAAGAAATACTATAAAAGGAGGAAAAATCAAGGCCGTGATCCAGAAATTGATTTCTCTTTTATGATAATCATGCCAGGCCCTTTCTGGGTAACTTGCACTTTAAAATATTTGCTGCCTGTTGTGAAATCCATGGTTGTTAGGAAGGAAGAATAGAAAGGTTTTTATTTACAAGCTCCCAGTCTTTTATCTGTTCAAATTACTGCAGCTGCTAGAACTGCACTTTGGTAACTCATGTCAGACTCTTCAACTTCTGTTGATATCTGATCTTTCAGGTATTTCTTTTAAAAGCAATTTTCCTTAATATTCTTTCCCCAAGGGCTCAAATATACATAAATTAACCCTAACTGAGAATGGCTTCACACACAATTGTATTCTTTCATTCAATAACAAGAACAATAAGATTGTGCCTACTCTTTGTTGATAAAGCTATCATTTAATTGATAGCTTTAAGCAACATATTTAGTGAACAGTTAAAAAACCCCACCAAACCCCAAACCATTGTGCAAAGTCCTTGATGATCAACAGAGCTGTTAAGGAAATGAAGGTGTGTTTGTTGTTGCTAGGATGCCAGCTGGAAAACAAAATGAGGCAGTGCTCTGAAAAATTATATTAAATTAGTTGGGTTTAAATTCTTTGTTATCAAATGAATACAAGAATCTTTTTAGGCTATGTTTTAATTGCCTAAGTTTTTTGGCTTGCAAAAATGAGGGATTCTGAAGTGTTCATGGTTTTCTATTGTGAGCAAATCCCTTGTTTTAAATTAAAAATTCTTGATCAGTGTAAGGAAAAAAGAAAGGGATTATCCATACGGAATAGAGCTGATCATCTTTACTTTTCAATTTTTTTGTTTCAGACCACCTCAGTACTGTTTGATGAATGGTAAAACTGCCTTTCAGGGAGTTAAAGTCTGCTGTTAATTAAGTTTTTTTAAAGACTCTCTTTTCCAAGAAGCAGTTGAGATACACTTCAGGTTGAAAAACATGCACTAAGTGTTTCCTGGTAAATATATTTTGAGCTAGAATGTGATTTATGTCCTATCACGTAATGGTTATATTGAGCTATTTTGGCTGAGCATTTCCAAGAAAATGGTATGCATACAATTTTGCCTGTTCCTCTGTAATTGATTTCCTGGATTTTCTTGCTGTGAGAAATGATTCAAATGTTTTATTGTGTTATACACCTTTGGATACTGAGGCTAATTCAGCCACAGATCTGGAAGCGTGAGAGGCTTAAAAAGGGCACAAAGGAGGGGCAGAATCACAGACTCAGATCTGAAGCTCAGCCAGGATGGAATTGAAGCTGTGTCAGGGTCTGTGGTCAGAAGAAAGTCAAGGGAAGAAAGTAATAAGTACAGAGAGCAGGGAAGTGTCTGTGTAGAAGGGCAAGCTGCAAGGACGAGAATAAGTATTGAAATTAAGAAAATAAATAAATAACTGTAAAAGAATAAACATAGCATGAACTAGGCAAGATTGGCATTTTTCAAGTTATTAAATTAATTGTGATGAGGAAATTAGGATGAAAAAAAATTTAATGAAAAGTGTACTTACCTCCCCTTAAGGCACAAAAGACAGTAGGAAGATTAAATTTGTCAAAGTTAATAGAACTAAAAGAAATAACTGGTATCAGTGTATGAAGAATGAGTGTATAAAGAATATAGGAAAATACTGGATGAGTGTGGTCAAACCTGAGAAATTAAAGGAGTGGCTGCAGTCAGTGCAATCTGGATTTCCCTAGTGATTTGATTCAGTCCGTTACAAAAACTTATCAGAAAACTTTATTAAAAACACCTCAGAGAAGAGTAGTGTTAAGTGAAAAGAAATTGTCTTCATGTCTGTAAAGCCATGATGGTGATGGGAGGGGGAGCTGCCTGGATGAGACCATATGTGCATACATGGTTGTGTGAAAACCATTCTTTTCCACAAGACTGTTATGCCAAGCCAAATTTCAGTTCTTTGTTAGTGATTGATCCAGAAGATCGAGTAATCTTTTAGCAAGTATTATACTGGCAAAACTCCCTGTCCACATTTAACCAGTAAGAAATTAATAAACCCCCCAAAAATTTGCTAATACATTTGTGAAAATCAGTCTCCTAACTAAGGACTCACTAGAACAGTAATTGCTCACAAAGGAGAAATGAGACACCAGATCACCTGCAAGAGGAGAAATAGCAGAAAGGTACTTAGATATTAGGTTGCTGCTAAAGACAGACTAGACAGTTAAAACCATATGAAGGAATGTGGAAACCCAGTACAGCCTTGGCTGATATGTTAATGTATTTTCCCAGTTTGGAGTTTAATGCCATTGATTTTCCATGAACATCAAATTTCTGTGTTGAGATTCCTTTCTTGTTCCCATTTAGCTACAGCAACAGCTACTGGAAAAGAGAGCTGAAAAACAACGTCAAATTGGTCACAGGGCATAGACTTGCACACAAAGCCAAGAGCTCTTGACTTAAAATTGCATGGAATTGAATTTAATGACCTATTGGGAAAATATTATTATGTGAAACATCTATGAATAAGAACTTCAGGTAAAATGTTAACATGTCAAAGAGTTCAAAGATGTAAGTGGCACAGATGTCTACTGCCTCTGATTTCCACCTGTGTGCACAGTGTGGGATGGAGGAAAGATTTCTACTTAGGCCTTTTCATCACTAAACTTGGAAGAAACTGTTGTAGGAAAGTTAAAAAGCTGCCTCAGTGTGTATTTAAAATATGATATGGTGTCACAGTTCTAATATTAATCCTTTCATAAGCTCATAATAAAGAACTGTGAATAAGAATATTGGAAAATGTTCTAAAGTAAAAATGGGAATATTTCAAAGTAGAGAGCTACATGAGTATTTGAAAGTAATATATGATAACAGAAGGGTGCAAATGGTAGTTGGTTGTCTTAACTGCTGTGAGACCTGAGTATTCTGAGAGTATGTTTTCAAGATAAGAACATTTGTTATGTCGCTAATATGCAGTGAACACTAGCATACATTAAAATAATTTTGGAGATTCATCTTTGGTTTGGCAAGTGTTTAATTTGAAACAGTATAAACAAGTTGGATATTGAGCTTGAGTCAATATAATGGGAGGTATTTATTTTCCTTTCTGTGCATTTGGGGATTTCTATGCAGAAGATAACTCATATAAAGCCACGGAATGCGTTAGATATTAATCCCTCGTGAAACAGGTCTCTGTGGTTTCAAAGGAAAACAATATGAACAAGAACAACATGAATTCTGTAAAATTATTCTGCAGTGCTGATTAGAAGTAAAAGAAAACAAGTCCTGGGTCCATTTCAAAAGATGCTGTCCAGTAGCAAAGACATGCTGAGCCCATGGAAACTAATAGAAAAACTATTGAGTTTTATGGACCTGAAATTAATTCAGCTGCCTATCTGAAGTAATTCTTGAACTAGTGCAAAAGCAGAATGCCATTTGCTTTTTAGCTCACCTTGTTAAGGAAATAATCTCTGCATAACAAGCAAATCAAGGGAACTGAGGCCTATGAAGAGTCAAGGGACCAGTTACGCTAAAGGCATCTTCACAGCCATTGGTGCTGATTATCAAAATTCTGACAAATCTTATCAAAATAGTATTTCTAGTCTGGAGGAGTCTCTGACTCTTTTAGTCTAAAAAGTAGAAAGTCATTGCTTCATTTAAATATGTGACACTAGCACAGGAGACAGTGGGGCTCACTGACAGAGCACTAAACTAGTTTGGAAGGGGGAAAGGGACAAAACCAGGCTCGCCAGTGATGAGCAGTGGGATGGTATGCCAAATCTTGAGGAAACCAGCATTAATGGGAGCCCTCAATCTGCTTCAGGAAGTGTTGTCTACAAAGTACCACATGTGGAAATGTTTCTACACTAATGCAAGCAGGAGAGGAACAAACAAGAGGAGCTCAAGGCTTTGGCCCGGTCCCAGAGATCTGACCTCACTGGCATAAGTGAAACCTGGTGAGATGAATCCTGTGGCTGGAGCGCCCTGTTGGATGGTTACAGGCTCTTCAGGAGGGATAGGCAGGGCAAAAGAGGCACAGGAGTGGCATTGTATGTAATAGAAGGGATAGAACATATGGAGCTCACAAGTGGAAATGGCAGTTTAGAACCTCTGGGAAAGGATCAAGAGACAGACAAATAATGTGGATGTCATTGAGAGAGTCTACAATAGACCTCCTATCCAGGACGATGACACTGGCAAATTATTCTTTGAAGAAATAAGGGATGTTTTGATGTCAAAGGCCCTTGTTCTTTTGGGGGACTGCGGCTTGCCAGAAATCAGCTAGGAGTATCACACAGCCGGTACAACCTGAGCCAGAACGTTCCAAAAAACTGGAGGACAACTTTATTTATGGAACAGATCCTAAGGGAGCTGACTCGGAAAGATGCTGTCCTTGATCTGCTGCTTGTCCAAATGGTAAATGTCATGAGTGAAGTGGAGACTGGAGCCTTCTTGGCCACAGCAAACACAAAAACATTGAGTTTAAATCACTGTTGATAGGAGGAAAAGTGTCAGCAACACCTCAGGTCTCAACATGAGGAGAGCAGACTCCAGGCTGCTCAGGGAAGTAATAAGCCCTATTGGAAAGAAGTTTCTGCAGGTGCTGGGATCCATCAGTGCTGATCTCTTTTTAAACATCACCTCCTCAGGACACGGGACCAGGCAATCCCCAAATGGTGGAAGGCAAGCAGGTGAGGCAGAAGGCCAGTTTGGCTGAGCAGGGATCTTCTCTTGATAATAAGGCAGAAAGGGAAGTTGGATGCCCAGCGGAAGCAAGGTCAGGTGACGTGGGAAGAATACAGAGGCGCTGCTCGCCAACATAGAGAGACAATTCATGTGGCCAAAGCTCAACCGGAGTTGAAGGTGCCAGAACTGTGGGGGACAGTAAAAAGTGATGTTTTTTCAAATGTATTAATGGCAAAAGGCAGTGTTAAAATAACATCAGCCCATTACAGGATGAGGATGGTCACCTCACAAACAGGGACATGGACAAGGCAGAGGTGTTTAACACATTCTTTGTCTCTGTCTTCAACACTGATGACCAAGGCAGTTTCAGAGTCCTGAGCTGGAGGACCATGACTGTGAGAATGATCAGCTCCCAGCTGACCCTGAAACTGTGCAGTATCAGCTGCTCCAGCTGAACCCCTGCAAATCTGTGAGGCCAGATGAGATGGATTCATCCATGAATCCTTGAAGACCTAGCTGATGTCATCACTAAACTTCTCTCAATGACTTTTGAGTCTTGGGAATCTGAGAGGTCCGAGTTTACTGGAAGCTTGCAAACATTTTCCTGATTTTCAAGGAGGGCAAGAAGGAGGACCCTGGAAACTACAGTTCTGTCAAGCTCACTTCAGTGCCCTTTAAATTCATGGAAAAAAATTATCCTGGAAGGTATTGAAAAACACCCGAAAGACGAAGCAGTCATTGGTCACAGCCAGCACAGCTTCATGAAAGTCCTGCTTATCAAATCTGATTTCCATTTCATGACAAGGTAACCCACGTAGGTGATCAAGGGAAGCCAGCTGATGTGATCTTTCTGGATCTCAGTAAAGCTTTCAGTACTGTCTTTCACAGTGTCCCACTCTGCTCTGCACTGGGGCAGCCTCACCTCAAGTCCTGGGGGCAGATTTGGGTGCCACAATATAGGAAAGACATTAAGTTCAATGTCTCTCTAATAGCTATCAGAGAGCACCCAAAGGAGGGGCAGACATTGATCTCTTCTCTGTAGTGACCAGTGAGAAGTGAAGGGTCTGAAGTTGTGTCAGGGGAGGGTTAGGTTGGATATTAGGAAAAGGTTCTTTACCACAGGGTGCTTGGGCACTGGAACAGGCTCCCCAGGGAAGTGGTCACACCAAGCCTGACAGAGTTCAAGAAGGGTTAGGACAAATCTCTCAGGCACATNCCTGGGGGCAGATTTGGGTGCCACAATATAGGAAAGACATTAAGTTCAATGTCTCTCTAATAGCTATCAGAGAGCACCCAAAGGAGGGGCAGACATTGATCTCTTCTCTGTAGTGACCAGTGAGAAGTGAAGGGTCTGAAGTTGTGTCAGGGGAGGTTTAGGTTGGATATTAGGAAAAGGTTCTTTACCACAGGGTGCTTGGGCACTGGAACAGGCTCCCCAGGGAAGTGGTCACACCAAGCCTGACAGAGTTCAAGAAGGGTTAGGACAAATCTCTCAGGCACATGGTATGACTCTTGGAGATAGTGCTGTGCACGGTCAGGCACTGGACTCGATGATTCCTGTGGGTCGCACCCTACTCAGATTATTCTGATACTCTGTGATTTTATGAGACATCCACCACCTCTCTGGGCAACCTGTTCCACTGTTTCATCACTGGATAGCTAAGCCGATACAGTTTGGCCTGTATAAATGCGGCAGTTTGACCCTGGCCAAATGCCAGGTACCCACAAATTCACACACCCACACCCAGGGCTCATAAGTTGAGATAAGGAAACCCGGGAGAAGACACACTCAAATGGGCAAAACAGGACTAATTTTAAGAGTGGCAGAAAGTGATTTTATTACTAACAGAGTCAGAGGAATAAATGAGAAGTAAAATACACCCTTCAAAGACACCATTTCTCCACTCACCCTCCTCCCTCCTTCCCAGCAGCTGCACAGGGGAAAAAGGCATGGGGGGTGGGATAGGTCAGTTCATCTCCCAGATCGTCTTCCACTGCTCAGGGGAGAGGCTCTTTTCCTCTGCGTAGCCATTGGTCTCACATTCAGCCGCCCACCCGACACTGCTGCAATGTGATGGTGTCCCCATGGGCAAACAGTCTCCTCACAATGGCTGCAGCGTGGGGTCCCTCGTCCACAGGGTACAGACCTCTGAGGCCAGGTCATTTCCATCTCAGGAGCAAGGCTTTTTCTCTTTACTGGACTCCTGCTGGACCACAGTCTGACTCCCTCTCTTAGGCACCCACCCACTCTGGAGTGGGGCAGGCAGCTCAGTCTCAGGTGCAAGGGCCTGTTTCTCTACTAGGACTCCTGCTGGACCATGGCCTCCTCCAGGCATCCACTCCAATGTGGGCACCTCCCCACAGGCTGTAAGTGGATCTCAGCATTAACCATGGGCCCTCATGGGCTGCAGGGACACCACCTGCTTCACTATGGTCATCACCACGGCCTGTAGAGGAATCTCGGCTCTGGAGCCAGGAGCTTCCCCTCTCGCACCTTCTCCACTGACGTTGGTGTCTCCATGTTGTTTTCCCTCACATGTTCTCACCTTCTCCTCCTCTGGCTAAAAAGAAATGCATGTACCCATTGTTTTGATTTCTTCTTAAGCATGTTTTCACAGAGATATAACCAACATCTCTAATTGGCCCGGCCTTGGCCAGCAGCATGTCCATCATCTCAGAGCTGGACATGGTGAAGGCCTCAAGAAGCTTCACACAGGAGATATCTTTGTGCCCCCCCCCCCACTAAAAAAAATTGGGCCAAGCTAAACCAGCACAATAAACTAAGCCTTCACTCAGCTTACACAGGCAAGATTCCTTGGGTGGAAACATGCAAACAAAGCAAATTGTCAAATTTGGTTCTGAAAATCAGTGTTATACAGCACTTGAGCACTGTGTTCAGGATCCTAGAAAGAAAAAATTGGAGCAGGTCATCATTGAAGGAAAATGAGTTTAAAATTATTACGGATTTCTTCCTCCAGTTATCTCAGTTTCTGGAGGAGAAATCTTCAGCAGAGGACATTTTGTAGTAGCATAAATTATATCAGTTAACAGAAGCCAAGAGCTTACTTTAGCTGCTTATTATTTTCTTGTTCACTGCTTCAAATAATTTCCCTTTGTCAGTTATGACAGAGTCTGCTAAAGGAGATACAGCATTAGAGGTTGAGTTGCAGCTATCCTAGGCACAGAACAGATAAATACATTTGCTGGACATAATTACATATGAGAAGTCAGTTCTGATTACCTGGGGGTGAATTATAGATAGATCTATTAATGACCTTGCTTGCTAATTTGCTGACAATTAAGGTAATACATATTCAGAAAAATATCTCAAGGTGTTCAAGAATACTAATATTAAGCTGTGTTTTCATTTATTGCTGGGTAAGAACATTTAAGAAGCAGCACACGTGATCCAGCACTGTTCAATTTTTTCTTTATTTTTTTTTGTACATGACATCTATGTTGACAACACTGTTTCTCCAGAGGAAGTAATTGAGAATGGACTTGCCAGCTTTTCCAGCATCTATTTGAAAGTAAACACAAATGTTTTCTGTTAGCAAATGCAAAAAGAGATGGTAGACGGAATGGAGTAAGAAGAGTCTCAGAGCAATCTGAAAGAGCTGTATCATGATATAAGACAGCTCAGATGTGACATCAGCCTTTACCAGAATTCTGGGTAAGAGCTGGCAGGTAGGGAATGTGGACGATAAAGACTGTGTTTCAAAGTATCCTAAAAAAGTAAATTTTCCTGCAGTCGCTCCATGAGGCTTAAATAATCTCCAGTCTCTCTTTCCTAAAAACAACTAGGTTTTATATGAAAAAATATACTGATGCCAGTCACATGTTTATCATCGTGTAATGGCTTGGCTCTGACCCAAAATGAGCACCCCTTTCCATAGTCATCTATAATTAGAAACTTAGTCAAAGTAATTCTAAGAGAAAGGAAAAACAGACTTTGTTCATGTACCCAGCTGGCTTGTCTATAAGTGAAATCAGTTTAAATTATACCTAGTTAATAGTATTGTCTTTGTTTTATCAAAAATTCTAGGGAAAAAAAAATTGTGTGATGCCTACATATATATTTTGAAAAATATTCCTGACTTTATGCTAAAAGTAATAAATATTTTACTAATCTAGTGTAAGCATTAATTTATTACCTTGAAATAGACTTATTTTATGCTTGTTTCTTGTGTGTGCAAGAGAAGATTTTTGATGTTCTCAATAGTTTATTCTTCTTGTCTTCAAGCAGTTGAGACTGTAGTAGAAATACAATATACCTATATTATTGTCCTATAGAAAAATTAACTATAAACAGTTAAACGTTATGAATCGCCTTTTCTACTTTTGATTTAAGTGCAGCTAAAATCAACAACAACAACCTTCTGCAGCATAAATACAGCACAGCTCCTATTATTGTATAACACAGAGCTGCCAACTCTGACTTCTGTTACTTAAACTGGTAACTGCAATAGTCAGATATGCAATATGGATGTAAATTAAAACCTCTGTTGTGTCTGTTCAAAGCAATGTACATGTGGTCTATATGCAGTTCTGCTTAGCACAGAGAAAAATCTCCTGTATTCAATATGCCTTTAGAGCTTAATTGCACTTGTACTCAGTGCTTTTACCAAAGAACAACTCAAAGTGATTATCAGGGAGAGATGATGTCTTGGTTTGGAAGACAGGTGTCTACTAAGGAAGGTGGAAACCTGCCTTAGAATAGAGGACATGACTCCCTCCCCCCACAAATTGTTAAAACTTTGAAATCAAAGGCTCTCAGGAAAAGATATGGGAAAAGCAATAACAGTTCTTTGCTAGTATCTATAATGAGGAAAACAAGCAACAATAACAGTAGCAATAACAAATAAACAAACCAGACACCTGGTAGCAGCTTTCTCTGGGCTGCCAGGCACCACCCCTGCAGTTATGGTCATGGTCTGCAGGGAGCGCTGTCCGGCTCCCGGCAGGGCAGGAGCGATGGCTCCCGCGCCGGCAGGGGGCGCTGTGGCGCGAGCTCAGGTCCTCAGTGATGGCGGATGGAGCGGAGGGCAAGACGGGCCAGATGGTGAGAAGAGCTGCAGCCGGAAACCTTGGGGCAGCAAACTGTATGGCAGAGCTGGTTCACTTGGGCCGACGAGCAAAACAGTGGCAGAGACTCCGCAGCAGTGGCAGAAGCCACAGTGTGTCCCAGCAGGCGGGGGAAGGTGAGGGTCAGCAGCAACCGAGCTCCCCACGCGGCAACTGCTGCATGCAGCCGGGGTGACGCGCGCTCCGGGATCGGGTAAGAAACAGGGCTTGGGCCCCGTGCTTCTTTCCCCAGCGAAAACTCACCCAGCAAGGAAAAAAAGACAAGACCGTATTGAGCTCCCGCAGCAGCAGCGAAAACAGCCAGCTGTCTCCCCCAAAGTCCCAGGAACAAGTGTGTCATTACCAAAGGCCAGGTTCCTATTTCTCCCCTCATCACACCTGGCTACATCTTTTGTCTCTTAAGTACCCAGTCATTGTCTCTTAAGTACCCAGTCGTTAAGGCTCATTAAGGTATCCATAGCAACAGGATGGAAAAAATTCTCGACCTCCAATCGATGACCAAGAAGAACCATGAGGAAAGCTTAGAGACTATAGCTGGGGTTTAACACTATTTAGGTCAAAGCTGCTGAAGAACAGTAGTCACTCATTCTTCCTCTGCCAACCGTACTCCAGTATTAATAAAGCATCCTTTATTGCTAAACACACTCAACAAGATTGCCTACACTGCCTAGGGCCTGAAATACTGGTATAGACTGTATGGTAAAAGCCTGGAGCGCAGAGCCAAGGATTTTGGGAAAGCAGACTGCTTCAGGTAGCTGAAGTAGTCTGAAGTAGCTTTGCAGGAGCAAATGAAAGCTTATGTTGGGTAAACAGATTTGTTCTCTTATGGGAAAGTTGTGAAGCAGAGGGTGTTAGTGTAAGTATTTGGATTTGAATCAGAGATGGTTTTGCTTATGATGTGTGCCACTTATAAACTGTTTGTTTTCGGCATCAACTGTTTTGTTTTTTTTTCCCAGAAAGCATTAAAGATTCTTCTGAGGAATAGTCCTGGGCTTATGAAAAGTTTTTAAAAGCTTTTCTCTCTCCTGGCAGTATGTGTAAAGTGCTCACCAGTCTCTGGGCAGGAAAGTTTCTTTCCTTTTTTGTACTATTTCCCCACCTCCCACCCCATAGACAAAGGCAAACACAATCAACTGCACCTAAAATCATTGCAGAAAATTACTGTCCACTTTTAAATGAATTTCTAGTGCCTCAGTTGCTCATGTTACTGAAGTATGTGCGTTTCTCATTCTCTTTGTTATTCAGAGCCTGGGCACTGCATCACTGTACTTTCCTCAGCTGTGGAGGTGGCTCAGGTAGGTTTTTTGAAATTCTTCCCTGTGACCACTCTCTCTTTTGGTAAATATTGTCACTGCAAACCAAATAGACTGTATAGCAACTTTCTACTGAAGAATAGGAGCAGATGCCATCTCTGTGATAAATCTTTACTCTAAATCCAGAAATGCCAGCTTCTTGAAAGCTGTTTGGCATGGCACATGGCACATGCTGCAAAATTCATTAAGTAGCCAAGACAATACACATGGATGTAGGTCTCCGGCAGGATAACAGGTTCAGCCTTCTCATTATTTCCAATAGAAATGAAATCAAAAGGTTTAAAAATACATGGAAAATAAGTTTTCTGCTCAGTTACACTCCAAGCTTTTTGGTACTAGACTTTTAAAACAAAATATGAAATGTATTACTTTTTTGTCATGTTTCTTTAGATAAAGACAAAAAAGGGGCATCTGGGTCTAACAGAAGACTTCTTTCTCCAGCTCAGTTCAAAGGAAGTCTTTGCACTGGCTTCTTGCAAGCTATTAGAGCTCAGAGGTGTAGCACCAAAAGACCCATGGAGTAAAGTACGTTTGTCCCGTGAACGCAATTTTTTATGCCTCTTTACTGATGTCTAATAGTGCAGCTCTGACCACCCTGAAAATACAGATTTGAACAGTAGAGCTCTTGATGTAATGCTTTGCCTACGTGGTTGTTGCTATTGCTGGTTGACTGAACTTGTCACATATTTAAGTAATTGTCATAGGGCTGGAAAGATCTGCTACACTGGAGGAATACAAAAAGTTGACATTATGTAAAACATTCCTTATGTTTTTGCTTTAAAAGGTTGATGGGTGAAAATTATGAAGGCAATCCTAGCGGCAAATTAGATTACCAGGCACAAATCTACATTTTGCATTCCTGAAACTAGAGCCATATGACCTTGTTTAGTGTTTCTAACCAGATGACAACAATAATGTACTAAAATCTGAGGATGCAAGTACCGCCTAAAGTAAATCCTGCCTTCTGAGTGTATCTAAACCAAGAACATAAAGAATGGTTCATAAGATAGCAGAAATTGTAAACACAAATCATCTGGCACTACTAAAAGCTAACCAGAACATCTTAGTGGATAATTTTTGAACGGGGTATGCCATAGAGGTGTTTGTTTTCCTTCTGCTATGCAAACCAAGTAGCAAGATAAATCTGAAAAAAATCTAATATTCTCTAGAATCTTGAATTTGCTTGAAGTAATATTTTTACTTGTAGTTATTTGGACAGGCAAAATGCTGTCTGAAAATTATACCAGTGAATGTTAACAAATCCAAAGCAAGATTAAAATTTATTGCCAGCACAGCGTTAATTCTCATTCCTCTGCGTTTCATTACAGTTACCAGAAATACAGGAAGAAGCTTCTCATAATATAGAGTTTCAAGTGAATAACTGATTTCTCCTCTTCAGCAAATATACAGACATATGCTTCTTTAGGAATCATTGCCTACTTATTGTTTCTGTACTTATTTGTAAGTATCTCATTTTTGATGGTTCATATTGTGCACAATTTCCAAATAACACAATCTAATTAATTCCCGTATATTTTTTTCTTCTGGTTTTTGTTTTTCCATTCCTAAGACCTCAATCACAGCAGCAACTATGATAACAACTTTATCTTATTTTATGAAAAAAAGAAATAAAAGGACTTAAGTGAACAATGCAACAGTGGTAAAGGCAGAATCCAAACCTACTTTCAAACAAATTTCTGACCACACTCACACTTCCATAACAAGCAGCTTGGCATTTTGATTACACCTGTGATAATGTATGCAGATTAGACTTCAATTAGGCATGTTAAAAATGAGGAACATGGAAGCTGACTGTGCTGTTTCTCTGCATCATGGCAGGGTAAGAAATCCTTCCCCGAGGACTGTCTGTTGCTCCTCCTTGCTAGAAAATGCTACTGCAGAGGAACAGCTAATGAGATTACTTGTGACCTATCATCGACTCTGGTCGGAAACTGGCCTGCTCCGTGAAATGTCTTAAAATGACACAATGGTTTCTGCAGTGAATATCTCACTGCACACTCTAAGGTCAGCTGCCAAAATTTTGCTCAGTACCTTATGCAGAAGTCATGATGACAGAACTGGGTTCATTTGCAAAACATCAATCCAACACATCCTGTCGTTATTTACCTGTCTTTATGCTCTCATTTTCTGCACAGTTTGCAAGTTCCAGAGCACTTGGGACAGACTATGCAAACACACTGATTAATTCCCTTCTTGATTAATTCCTCCACACCCTCAGCCCTGCATGCCAAATGACTATGCCCATAGGATTGCCAGGCAGTGAGCTAAACCAAGGCACTATGGCCGAACCTGCCCTTAGGTTCAGATATTCATGTTCAGTTATTATTTTGGTGAGATTTACAATTTTGCTATGAGTAAAAGCAAGAGAAGGAAATAGACATCCAAAATATAAACATACCAAATGGTTTAAGAGGCAATTGCAGATGTTAGAGACAGGATGCACTGAATTCTCTGAAACAATGGAAATGCTCCCCTTTAATGGAAATAATGGTGACCTAATGCTAGAGGCTACTGCCGGCTCCCTAGCATGATAATGTACTGCATGCATAACAAGGAAGACAGGGAACTGTGGAAGCATTTAACTTGGAAACGAGTAAAATGCAGACAGACAATATGTCATTATTCATGTAAGGAATCTGCCAGCCACTGAACATCTTTACTCTGGTGAACAAATTACTAGCTGCTGAATGATTATGAAGTTGATCTGACATTTAAGCTGAGTTGGAGTTCCTTCCTTGGTTTTGATTTTTAGCCTAAGTTTTCAGACCTGAGAGAAGGTGGATGCCTCTAACTGAAAGCTAATGAGATCTACAGGGGATCAGCATCTCACAGAATTACATCCTCACATTTGACCTCCAGAGGCTTATTCTTCATATCCCTGATGAAATAAGACTGATGTCTGAGTAGGTCTGATGATTGGTGTTTTAAGTACCTATGCAGAATAGAAAATCAAGCAATGATTCTTTTTCTTCCTGAGTCATGCATAGCTAAGGGACCCAAAAATAGCTATTAGGTTGTTTCCTGCCCCAACAGCCTCTTCTAACACAGCTGCAGAGTATTCATGGGAAGTACTTGATAAAATCACCATGATATCATTAGCAGCAACTGTGTTTCTGTCTTGAAATGCTTATCAGATGAGAAAAAACAAGAAAAATTAAATTATTTTAGAGCTAGATGTGAATATATTTGTTTCCTCACTCACTTTTATATTTCTGGCTGAAAAATATACAAACTGACTATATGCAGTTCTTTCAACTGTTTCTTCACCTTTTTTATTTTACTGAAATTTATAGTCACTATGGCAGAAACTTTCAAAATAAAATTGAGTGAACTGTAGAAGAACTCATGAACTCTAACAATATCTGTCATTTCCATTAATTACTGGAAGCTTTATGCTAACATCATACTGAGGGAAGACAGACAAGTCAGGTGCAAAATGAATTAACACAGCATCCCTAGAAGTCTCACTGACTGTGTGTATATCTGATAAAACTGATGAGATTCTTTCTTTAACCAACCAGCCTCTCATCAAGAGCAGGAAAAAAAAAAAACCACACTGCTTGGTTTGAGAGCCTAAACCCCATTGTTCATGGCTGCTGCTTCCCTTGGCCATTCTGCAGAACCTTAAGCATATTAATTCATTACAAACATTTGCTGCTATGTTGTTCTAACAATCATTTTGGCAGTGAAGAAATTATTTGACCGGAGGAACTGTGTGAAAATTCCTACCAGAGCAGTAGTCTCAGAACCCCTCTCTCTAGGTTATCTTGATTGATCTGAGCTGTTGTCAGCACTGAGCCATCAAAGTCATCCAGTGACCATCCAGAATTGTGATGTGGTGTATCACATACCCAACAAAACTCTATTTTGTTGGCCACGTTTAAGAATTTCTCTGCTTTATAGAAATAAATGTATATTCATTTCCAACACCAGGGCTTCTGCCTTTCCAGGCCAGATCTTGTGAATAATGGTATAGAAATACATGTACAATAAAAGAGCACACAATAAATGTAATGATGGTGACATTTCACCATGAATAAAAGTCCTATTACAAAAGCATTATATAAGCAATACATTTCATATGAAATTTAAATGCATTTTTTAATTGGACTATGCATGCACTGCTAGTAAATATCTCTATAGGTACATGCACAATTCCAAGCATGGGTTTTAGTTCCATAATTTCTACAATCTTTAATCATGATCTGCCCATCATGACGAATACACATCACTTTGAACTCCTCTTGAATGGTTTGCAGACTCTAAGTGTAAAGCCCTTTCTCAGGAAGCAGCTGAGCAGACATTTTAAAAATTTTTGAAGTTACAGCTGGTACCAAAATCTGTGTCAGAAGATAGGCTACTGCCACCTTCAGCTCCAGGTGATGGTGAGTCAAGAGTTAGATACTTTTGTTCTTCAGCCCCAGGACACAGCATAAGGAGATGCCTTCAAAGGGAGTGTGAAATGCCTGTTTGATCTCCACAGACCTGCCTGACCTTACTGCGGAAAAGACCATGGTGTTATGCAATAGCAACTGAAAATCACAAGTTCTCCCTTTTCCATACACCAATGAAACCACTGTATGTAAACTATGAGGATGCACGAAATGTGATGGTGTATGTGGTGCTGTGACCCAGTAGCCATAGCAACAACAGTGCAAAGGCAGATTACCCTAATGCTCATTTCCATCAACAGCAAAACTGCAGTGATTTATGCTGGTTCCTTATCCACAAGATGGAAAGCTGCATTTCAGTTCTATGTTACAGTTCTAGTGGTTGCAAAGTTTAACACTGAATAGACCAACAGTATCTTCTGTTCTAACAATCAGAAGACAAAAATTCACTGACAAGAACTGTTTGCTTGTCTTTCATTGTAATGCAGACCTGTCAAGTCTCATGTGATGAGCATCAGACTTGTTCTTTTAGCAACTGCTTTCTCATTCCCTACTATGGTATCTCCAGTTCATGCATCAACAGCATGCTGTCATGCAGCCTGACGTGTGAGTCTGGTCTGTTGGGATTTTAAGGATTTGCAGAATCTGCCAAGGTAACAAACGCAAGTATCTATACAGCAATAAAGCATCTTCATGTGTTGCAAATACAATATGGTTTACCCAAGACAAGATTCAATGTACTTTGTCTTCCAGCCTGACAAGAACTCCCCGCAGATTTTTTTTCAATAGGTGTGTATCTGAGATCTGTACTTGAGATAGCTCGTCTTATCCCAGTGCCACATCAATTTCTAGCTCAATTTCAGAACTGTATTTTATTAATTTATGCTTGCCTTCTTGATGAAATAATGTATAAAACTGGAAAGAAACATTCCTGAGATCTCTAATATCTAAACAATATCTAATAATATCTAATATCTAAAGAAATATCTAAAGAAGGCATACCTCAACATTTATGTTTTACAATTACAACCTAGATTTGAAAGCATGACACTGAGCCAGGGTGAACAACCTTCATAGCTTAGTGAAAGACTCATGACTCTCTTTTTTTCTCCTGTTCTCTGCATCCAAAGTCCAATCCCAGGATAAGTCAAATGGCATGCTGGAGTAAAAGAAATACTGATTTCTAAAAGGTCGGGCGGGGGTGGGGGGAAGAAAGCTATTTGATCTTATGGAAGAGAACATGAGAGAACAGATCTTTCAAAATGCCTAGAATTTTGTACCTAGTGAGAATCTTTATCTTCTAAAATCAGAAATTGAAAGGATTTTTATACACTTTAATCCATAATCATGTCTCTATGACACAATTTGCTCAAGTCACAGCTCCTATGGGTGCTTCACTTTACACGATGTATACTACATATGTTAAGTGGATAATCCACAGGGCAAACTGCTGTCTCCATGCTGCCTCAGCCAGCACTGCTGCCTTCTCCTGCCCTTTCCTCTGCCAGGATGTGTCCAGGCATCCCCAGAGTGAGTCACCCATGGCTCATCTTTACCCTTTCATTAGAGCAGAACACGCCAAATCTTAAATCTGGCTCCAACACCCTTTATACATTTTTCCACCCTCTATGGACATGTCCATTTGGGCCCAAGGTAAGTATGGGCTCTGCATTAGAGGATGGGGTTATGCAAAAAGTGTCGAGACAGATATTTAAAGCATCTTCTTGGACGAAGTTTAAACACCACCTCATAATGACATCAGTATGGACATCAAAAGCAGCTGCCACCCAGAAGCAACGTCCCCATGTCCACACGGGTCTACGGCCATGGCAAAGCTGCACGGCCCGGCGCTGCCCGCCCGTTTGTCAGTGACCGGAGAAAAGCCAAGCGAGGCAAGAGAAAGCAGGACAGCGGGATGCGATGAGACGGCGTAGGGACTATCACTGTGCACAGCAAGGTCACTGACCAGCAGACCCCCAAGCTGAACGGCGCTCGGCCTCGCCCAGCCCCAGCGCTGGCTGTGAGCCACGAGGCGCGGCCACGGTAACGGGACCGGCCCGAACGCGGGAGTAGGATAAAGGGACGGGAGAGAGATAATGGGATGGGAGTGGGATAAAGGGGTGGGAGCGGGATAAAGGAAGGGAAGCGGGATAAAGAGGAGGGAGCGGCCCTGCGGCGCAGTGTCTGCGGGCCTACCCTCCCCCGTCCGCAGAGGGCGCCGTGAAGCGCCTTGCCCATGTCCGCGCGAGCCCGCTCCGCTGCACCGAGCGCCGCCCGCTCTCCCTCGGCCGGAGCTGCGGGCGGTCGGGCCGGGAGGGCAGCGCACCATTCGCCCGCTCCATCTCCACTCTCCGCCGCAGCATGGGCATAGCGCGCCGCGCCGCGCCCCGGCTACG
>VZRN01006754.1:1503157-1545591 GCA_013397935.1 Dasyornis broadbenti | reverse complement strand
AGCCAGGGGTGCGGCGGGCGCGGTGCAGAGAGCCGGGACGAGGCAGGAGCCCCTCCACTCGGGCCGCCGGGCCGGCTCTGCCTCTGCGGGCAGAGGGTGAGGACACCCTTTGCGTGTGGGGAGCCCGGGGTGCATGTGAGGGGTGTCCGGGAGGGGTGCCCGCCGCGGGGCAGCCGGGCCGCGGGTGGGTTTCGAGTCTCACTCGGGCGCATCGAACAGTCTTTTTGAGATACTGCCACTTGGGCGCCGGCCGCAGCTCTCCTAGGAGTGACTGGATGTCAGGTGTTGGGTGATGGGTTGTACCGAGGTCCTGCCGAGGTGCGCAGGAAGCTGGCACGGTGCCTCCAACTGTGCATTCAAGGGATAGTTTTCCACCTGCATCAGGGAGAAGCGGCTCGTGGCTGGAGTTGGGGTGAGCAAAGAGGTGCCCCTTTCCAGCAGTTTTTATGTATGGAAAGATATAATACCCCTTAGCACTGGATAAGCAGATGCGATACAGATACAAATTACATTATGCAGAGTTTTTAGCAGTTTCTGGCTTGTTGTCTCAAAACGCTTTTTGCTGGTGAACAGTACTTCAGTTATTAATTGTGGCCTGTTTTGTAATCCCACACAGGAGCTCTGGAGCCCCCAGACTATACATTTGAACACATGACTCTTTTTCAGTAGAAAAGTGGATTGGTAACAATCATTTTACAATCAAATGCAAAGAGCACTTTTACAGTCAGTTGTGATTTAAGTTATGAACTGAAGCCCTGTTAGCGAAAGTTTTTCGTGCTGGGTATCTACTCTGGCAATAATAAAATGTCAGGCCAAGGGAAGATCTGCATCTTTTTGCCTGCTACCTGTATGTGTCAGAAATGTTTATGTGGTGTTTTCCATTTATTCACATGTTTATTGATCTACTGAAGACACGTTTAGCATGTATTGGCTTTGGAGAACATTTCTTTAAAAGGAAATTTTGTTAGTAAAGACCATTTGTAGGTTGGTCTGTATTTGACTTTTGTGACAGGTTGCTGAATTCACCAAAGTTCTTAAATAGTTGTGGAAACAAAATGGTGGTACAACATTAAAACAGAATCTAAAGAAAGCAGAGTTCAGATATTAAAAAAAAAATAATAAAAAAAAAATTACTCAACAATCAGAGAACAGCTTTTTGTTTCTTTTCCAGATTGTCAGAACAAATGGGATTATTGTTAAATATAATTGAGTAAAAGTCAGCAGAAACACAGCCTCAGAATAAAAAGAGACAGCAGAAAGCTATAAACTCCCCTATAAATTCCATTTTTTCAAGACTGCTGACATGGTCAAATGGTGTCTATTTTTAAGCATATCTCATTCAAAATTATAATCATACACACTGGATTTTTCCAAAATGTGAAAATGCGGTCTGGCACACAGAGTTTGATTTTCATTTGTAGTTTCTGCATGTTTTTTTTAATATTTCTTCTCCTTACATTATTCCCAGCATAGTCATATATAATTCCTATTAAAGATTCCAGTTAAACAATTTTCTATTGTGGATTCTTCTTCTGCAGAATCTTTTGTTTTCCCACATTAGCCTAATAGGGTTGAACCTTGTTCAAATAGGGTTTAGACTGGCTGAACTAATTGCTAGATTTAGCTTTTTTAGCTATGTGATTTCCTATTAAGTGAAACAAATGTAGTTGCTTCTTTGCACACAGCAATTTTATGTAACAGTGTGTTACACAGCTACAATCTCTGAATTGCAGAGCAAGAGAAAGAGCGATCAAGTGTGTGTCTTTTGATCACATCAAAAACAACTCAGAGGGCAGTGTAAGCATTTTTTCCATTTCCATCAAGCAATAGTTTAAAAGAAAACTAAAATGTTAAAATGTTTTAGCAGGATGAAAAAGAGGGCCTGAGCACTGTCACCATCTTTCTGTGTTTGTGAATTCTTCATTTCAATCTCAATCTCATGACATTTCTCTGAAGACAGGAAGGACCAACAATCACCAGAAAGACAATCCTTCTGGGAAAGAGTTGCCTGGTGTAAAAATTTGCTGCTGTAATCTGCTGCATGTAACTGGTTCTGGATCACAGTTTGTGACTATTTTTCATTTTTTAGCCATGTTTTCAAAGAACAGATATAAGTCTTAGGAGTGCTTATGTGCATGGAGAGGTCTTTGGTTGAGAAGTCAAAAGCAAGGAACTGTCTTTTCTGGGAAACATTTAATTCTGTATAGTTTCTGCATATTCTTTTAAGAATTAGTCTGAATTACTTGAAATGTCTATGTGTCTCTCTCAGTGCTGTCCCTAAGGCTTTCACAGTACTTTCAAAAGTGAAGGTTCAGTGGGAAATTCTCAGTGATTCATACACTGATTCACTTGCTTCTAGTTTGACTCCTTGTCTGATTGTAGCACACAGGTTTTCCACATATCTACACTTTGCCAAAATACTAAAAGAACTGTAGTTTGGATAATCTGTTTTTAGTGTTTATTAGAGCATTTGGCCATTAATAGTGGCAGTTTGTAGAAAACACTAGATCTCTAGAGACACCCTCTTCCACTTGGCAGGATATCAGATCATTTCAAAGGCAGCTGAGGGGAGAGAAAATTAGAAAGTGGGAGATAATTTGTAAATTATCTGCTTTGCCAAGGAAAGAAATGAGAGCAGTTTTGCTTAGGTTTTCATTTCCTATTGTCACTGGCAATGGGTATGTCTAGACAAGGTAGGTTTATAACAGACCCATCCAAACACATTGGAGAAGGGCAATAGCAAGCCAAAAGGCTGCTTCAGACATTTGAGAAGTTATTATAAAATTATGATGAAAAAAGGCCAATCAAACTTAGATACAGGAGTTTGCATGACAATTCAGCTCCTATTACTTAGCAAAATTACTAGATATGTCTGTCAGTTCCTATTAGGAGCGCTGGAGTACCAGAGCCTGCCAAGCCTCTGAGTCCACAGAGAAGCTTATATATACCTTTTTGTTAACTGATCAAGCTACATCTGGAGTCTACAGCCCTCTTTCCTTTTTGGAAGTGTACTGTGGGAGCCTGTTCCCATGCTGGTTAGACACTTACTAATCTCCAGCTCAGAGGGACTCAGGGCTGGTTTATACTGTTGTTAACATCCAGTGTCTGCTCCAATATACATCAGTCTAAATAGTTCTTATTTCCTCATGACCAGATTACTACCAGAGAAACAAGCTCATGTTTTGTTTACCTTTTTTTCTTTAATTTTTATGGTTGTTTTTATTTCTACAATAAGATAACCTCTTCTTTCTTCTAATCTTCCTGTTAACCTTTCTGGGTATTCTGCAGTTTAAACATGGCTTTTATAAACACACTTGACCAGAATTGTCATGAATGCAGTCTCACCAGTGCCCTAGACAGTGGCATTAGTATTTCACTTAGTCTCTTTAGCCTCATGCAGCTACTCTGGCAAACAAAAGGTGCACAGTCTTTCCTAGTCTCATGACCCTGAGTGCTGTTCTAAATACAGTAAATGGCAGAAGGCTTTAGCCATCTCGTCTTCTTTCTTTCATATTCCCTGATAAATCTAAATTTATTTCTCGTGGAGTACCTGGCCTGACACAGCTTTTATTTTTCCTTTTCAGAGCTGCACTGTTTTGGCAGCCTCTTGACATCCTGTATTAAACTAACCCACTTAGGACTGTATCTCTGGTTTTGCCGCTATTTGGAGAAGGGGATTTTAACATACTACCTAGAGTGAAGATTAAAAATGTGCTTCATAAGCTATCCTTTTCATGGACAAAATAAATTTAGGTTAAAGAAACAGAAATGAGGGATATATCCCTAGCTCACCACAAGAATCCAGGTGTTAGAGCCTTGCCAAAACTGTTTTTTACTCACCTTAAATTCTACTGTCCTAGGCAGCTCCTAGCAGTGTGGCCATGCCCATGCTAGTTCTACTGTTGTGGAACAAGTAGAATTTCTCTGAAGTGTTTTAGACCTAACATCTCAGTATGTTTTTGATAGTCCCCAGCTTCACATTTCAGTGTTCTGCTTAAAAGAAGCCTTTGCATTTCTAACTACATGTTTCTGGCTGGTCTGTGATACACATGATTCTGATATACATGATTCTGACCTCATAATACCTTGAAGCAGATAAGCTTCTCCTGATGCTGCCAAGTACATTAGTTTACAAGCTGTGCTCTGCAGATGGCTGGCAATAAGTAAATTCCAAATAAGTGGCCGGTGCATTGTCTACTGAACTCTGTTAATTCTTATTAATTGTTCAGTTAAAAAATAAATGATAAGGATTTGTGAGAATTGGCTGTGGCCTGCATCTGTGGATATCAACGTATTTGTTGAGATCACACCAAAAAGACAAGAGATTAAGCAGCTTGCCCAAGATGTAGAAAAGAAGAAGAAAAAACTCATAGGATACCTCTGAAAGAGTTAAGAATAAAATCCGGTCCCTAGATTAGTCTGATATTTTACCCTGAAAGTAATTAATTTCTTCATGACTGGGTTATTTGTCACAGTGTTCTTATACATAAGGATTTTGGTAACATTTTAACTATCTGATGATGTACTTTGATCTACACATGAAAGACAACTAATGTGCAGTGAATGTCACTCACTTGCACATCCTGCGTACAGTTTGGTGAGTTACAGTCACTGAATTTTTCCATTGTATTGCATTGTTTCAATAGCCAGTGATTATGCTTGACTAATTATATTTTACAAAAGACAGAAAGATCACCTCACAAAAGGCTGCGTGTGCAGGAAAGTCTGTTTTTAGTAGTGTATCAAGTAAAGTCAGTTTCTGTTTAGAAAGAAATGGAAATGTATATATTTCTACCCTGCATATAGGAAAGAAGCATTACTTTTTCCGCTCTAACTGTATATGTATAAGGACTGGTCATTCAGTGCTGTTTCACTCTAATCGGAGCGAAGGGATCTATTAAAAAGGACGTCAGTTACCCCACTTTCAGGGGTGGACTGTAACAGCACTGTAGATCGAAAAAGAGTGTTGCACTTTGAAACCACCGTAAATTCGCTAATCAGTCTCTATCTATCCTTACTGTAGATGGAAGCAAGGCATTTTCTCTGGACTTAGCTTTAATCTTTTGCTTTAAGACACATCTGTTATTAGAGTTTTTAAAATAAAACAATGTATTTGTTAAAGGCATGGAAAAATGAATCTCAGTATTTTAAGTCTCAGATTTTCTTGCCTTTGGCATCATATTTTCCAGGGGCAATTCATCTTGCATTAAGCACCCAGAGTGGGTTGCGTATATATAAGTGCAAACTGAAGTCATGTGCAGGCCAGGGAGGTCACAGCATCATGCCCTGCTGAAGTAAGAGCTGTTCGAATTGATTCTGCTAAAGAATGAGGTCTGCTAAGGCATAAAGAGTAACATAGCCAAATGTTTTGTTATGATCATGAAGGTCGCAGGTAAATACAGAGTTTTTATGACATTTGTTCTCAACTCTGCCCTATTGACACCTCTTCTTTTGGGATCAAGGAAACAGCTGAATACTAAGCTTGGAAAGTACCTGAGTCTGATATAGAAAACTCTGCTTAATGATTAAACTTGCCTATGCCCTTAAATAATCCATGTTTAAGGAGTTTAGAGATGTGCAGTAAATGGGGAAACACACAAAGCTGTCCATTTTTTGTCCTTGCACAATATTTAAGCTGGCAACATAACTCCTCCTGGCTTTGATAGGGAGCAAGTATGTGAGATCTCCTGTCTGTAGGTTTTCGCTTCATTGTCTTGTTCTTGGACTTCTCAGTGAACTCTAAAGTTTGTCCTAAGTCCTTTAGGAGATGGCTTGAGACTGCTTTTGATGCTAATGAAAATAACCTTGTGCAGTTTCTCTTCAGTTTTACTAAATAAGGGCAAGTTTGTACTGAAGAGAAAACTCAGTGTGTTTTGTTGAAAGTGATGCTCGTTTAGTATATCCATTTAACCTTTGAGAGAAGAACTTTGTCGAAATAAAAGTATGCATTTTACTTTACTGGAAACAGAATATCATAATATTGGCAAGGTTTATTTGATTCTCGTCCATGTATGTAGTGTTTAATTATGGTGAGAACACAGCAGTCCTAGTGATTGCTTCCAGCATCCTTTCCAAAGGAGGAACGTAGCATCAGCACTAGCTTCATATTTCTTTTACAAATGCCTCCAATTATAGGAATAATTACTGTCCAGAGTGAACTGACATATTAATACCTTGGGAAGTGGATTACAGTGCATCCCACACTTAATTTTTAAGTCATCAGCTTGCATTTAAGAAAGAGAAGCACTGCAGGCTTATTCAAAATGTTTGAGAGTACCAAGCATCTAGATTTCCCTTAAAGTCAGCAGAAATATAGATATTCCTTTACGGTATCATTTAGGTAGTGAGCATAATGTGGATTGTGCTTGGAAGAATTTGTCTCTTTGTTTGTGGAGTTACAGGGTACAGGTAACACAGTAACAGGCCTTGAAAGCCAGAATGACCTTCTGTCTCTGGTCCAAAAGAAACCTTGGGACTAGTAAGAAGCATCCTGGTCGCAGGGGAAGAGGAAAAGGGTGAGTTATGGGCCTGTGTCCTGCTGGACCTGTCAGAAGTGAGAAACACTGTTTGTTACCTTAAGAGGCATTGTTTACCTGTTTCCATAAGAGGTAAAGTTGTGAAACACGATAGTTAATTGGAGCACTTTGAAGTGTAGAGTTACTTCCTGTTTGTGTTGTAGTATGTAAGGAATTTTCACTGCACAATAAACATCTTTGCTCACCACCATCTTGTGAAGTCTGTGTGCTTAAAAAACACTGCATTTGCTTACTATAGAAAGAGTCAGTTTAGGAAGTAATGGCAAAGTCTTAGAAACTGCACAGTTTGATGTTTCTTCATACTAGTGCAGGCTCATTTTGATATTGGATAGGAGAAAGGATCACTCTTGGTAATCTAGGGGGACTGGCTCTCTAGGCTAAAGTTAGTCTCTCCAAAAAGTTTCCATTATTACCTCACTAATCCTCTTGAAGTAATTAGTCCTTTCCTATGTCTTTCCCATGCCTTTGGCATCCTGTAATAAGCATACATACTCCTGCCCCTGAAATAAAAAGTAGCTTCTCTTCTATATTCAACATGCCCATTATTCTGCCTATGATACTGCAAGTAATGACTTTTTAAGTTCACGGCACAGTTAATGTGTTGGGTTTTTAAATTTTTTTTTAAAGAAATTTAAGGAAACTATTGCATGGGTAATGCATATAATCACATTAATTTAGAGGAGCGCTTAAATTTCTGTGGGTAAAATCTGTGCTAAGACTGTCCACAGGAAACAAATTCTTACTCAGGAAGGCTACATAATGTACACGGTTTAGCAAGGCTATTATTAGAATCAGGTCTCCTGATTTCTCTGCTCACTGAATCATACTGTTTCTGAAGTGTTAGGCATTAAAGTACATGGGGATGAGTTGTAAGCTTCATAGGACTCAGGGCAGCAAATGGATGAACACTAAAACCACTTTTTGTAAATCTTAAGCTGGTTGAAGAAGCTATGTGAAAGGCTTCCTAGGAGATAAAATCAAGAAGGAATATGATGTTCCTTCTTGCTACAAGTGTTAACTACTGCTTTCAGCTGCGGCAAAACAGAGAGGAGCCAGAAGGGCAGTGAAACAGGCTGCTGGAGCAACACACTGTGGTTACACACTGACAGCCACAACCACTGCAGTCT
Organism: Dasyornis broadbenti; assembly: GCA_013397935.1. Lineage (NCBI taxonomy): Eukaryota > Metazoa > Chordata > Aves > Passeriformes > Dasyornithidae > Dasyornis > Dasyornis broadbenti. Next base: position 1,537,928 of record VZRN01006754.1, on the reverse strand, counting down.
TTTGTCTGATGAACTTCATTGACTTACTGTTTCAAATTGTACACAACATTAGCATGTCCTGCGTTATACTGCTTTATAGAAAGTTGTGAGTAGACTGGTATGAACAATAAATATTAAAGCCAATGCCAACACTCAGGTTGCAAGTATGTAGGTACCCAATAATACATTTAATGAAGAAGGTAATTCTGAAATCAAATCCTGAAATCAAACACTCCCTGCTGTATCATTTATGAAATATAAATCTGACACTGAATTTTCTATTAAAAGCTTGCTATTCCAATGTCTTCTTCTTTTTTGTCTGAACTTTTTGTCCCCACTCCTATATGCCTCTTCAGTAGCCCATAGAAGTTGGCATACTGGTTTTGGTGCTATGAGATAGCAGAATTAGATCAAAACAGTTATACAGTAACTAAAATTCTGCTGAGAGTGTGGGTTAGTGAACAGCCCTCACCCTGGTTCAAATTGTCCTTTCTGATTGCACAAATGCATTCTGAGATGCCTAACTTAGAAAGCTTTTACATTAACTGCTTTTCTGGAAGCCTTTATGTTAGGTTATGGTGTCTGTTTTTCTGTCTCAAATCAGCATGCAAAAGTGTTGTTTTTAGAATAATCACATTCCAAAAACCTCCACAGGCTCTCAGAATATTAGATATTTTTTCTTTAGAACTTAGATGAAACACTCTTAAGTTCTTTATTTTTGCCATTTGTTTTTTGAGCTACCTAGGTAGAATTTTAGTCAGGTTTTCATGTTAATCTCTGCAACTTTCCTGAAAGCCTAAGGTATACTTTTTATAAATTAAATCCATGACCTTCGAAGTCCCTAGAGCAAAATAGGTTGCCCTTTAGCAGTATTCAGTAATCTGTGCTTATTCAGGTGTTTTATATGGATTAAAAACTGTACTTTAAGGACCCAAATTTTAAAATATTGATGTCATCCAGAGGGACCTTGACACAGTCGGGGGATGGGCCACTGCAAACCTCATGAAGTTCAACAAGGCCAAGAACAAGGTCTTACACCTGAGTCCTGGCTATTCCAGACACGTCAACAGGTTGGGTGGAGAAGTGATTGAGAGCAGCCCTGCGGGGATGGGCTTGGGTGTGATGGCTGATGAAAACTCACCATGAGCTGACAGTGAGTGCTCCCAGCCCAGAAAGCCAAGGGAATCCTGAGCTGTGTCAAAAGTAGCATGACCAGCAGGGTGAGGGAGGGGTTCTACCCCTGTGCACTCCCCTTGTGAGACCCCACCTGGAGTGCTGCATCCAGCTCTGGTGTTGCCAGCATAAGAGGGACATGGAACTGCTGGGGAAAGTTCAGAGGAGGCCATGAAGTTGATAGGAGGACTGGAGCACCTCCCCTATGAGGATAGGCCTGGAGGGTTTGGGCTGTTCAGCCTGGAGAAGAGAAGGTTGTGTGGAGACCTCACAGACACCGTCCATTATCTGAAGGAACCTACAGACAGGGAGGCTGGAGAGGGACCCTTTGACAGGAACTGGAGTGACAGGGTAATGGTAGTGAGAGGACAAGTAATGGGTACACACTGAAAGAAACAAAATTCAGCCTAGGTATTAGGAAGAAATTCTTTACTGTGAGGGTGGTGAGACACTGGAAGAGGTTGCCCAGGATGGTTGCAGATGCCCCAACTCTGGTGGTGTTCAAAGCCAAGTTAGATAAAGCCTTGAGCAACCTGGTCTGGTGGGAGGTGTCCCTGGCAGGAGGGGTGGGACTAGATGATCTTTAACATCCCTTCCAACCCTTAATATTCTATGATTCTATTATTCTAGCTGCCACTTATGATGATGTTGCATTAATATTGCAAATTAAAAAACCTGTAGAGTATATTAGTACCAGAAGAATAATCAAGACTTCATTTCAGAGGTGTATATACTCACTATTTAAAGGTATGATAACTAAAAGCTGGTAAAGGCAAAATGATTTGAGTAAGTTTATAGGCATGGCAAAAGATGGCAATATATTTACAGTAAAATAAATAGTTCAAGTATTTTACTAGATGTAAAACTTACTAAGCTTCTATTTGGAAACATACCTACTGTGTCTAAATGCAGCATTGATCTCTTATTTCCTTGTACAAATGAAGTGTTGTATTTTCACTGTCTTTTCATCACATTTTCTGAAAACATATATTTTTAGTGCTATACTCAAGAACTGTCCTGGATTTTTAGAATTATTATTGTTTCCATACTTGTCATGAGTCATATTTACAGGGTTTTTTGCTACCAGAACTACTACTAGATACATGAATCACAAAAAAAGAATTAGACCTCTGTGAACTTTTTGAAGTTCACATTGATATATACACATTACTAATCTTTTAAGGAGATACTCTTCTTGAACTTCATTGATACCTGGTATGAAAAACTCCAATAAAATATAAATGTTTCCAGTTTTGTATTATAAAAGCGACAATAAGATATTTATTTTTTATTTTGAATTACAGATGGCATCCGTTCAAGATTCCAGATATGGCCAGAAAGATACATCTGACCAGAACTTTGATTACATGTTCAAACTTCTCATTATCGGCAACAGCAGTGTTGGAAAAACCTCCTTTTTGTTCCGATATGCTGATGATTCCTTTACATCTGCATTTGTAAGCACGGTTGGGATCGATTTCAAAGTAAAAACGGTTTTCAAAAATGAGAAAAGAATTAAGCTACAGATTTGGGTAAGCTAAAAAAATAATTCTGTAAACTAAGCAAATTGTAGTAGTTTTGATAGCAGTTACACAAGTGCAGGTTTGCATCGAGTGTCATAACCCTTCTGAGAGAGAGAGAGAGAGCATGGGAATGAAATAACAGTTAATTATTTCTTGCATAGTTTTTCCGTCTTGAATAATAGAGTTCAAACAGTATTTTTAAGGTATTGAAGTACAGTGATTATATATTATTAATTAAATTCCTTTAGGAAAAATACAAGTTGACACATTAATATCTATGCAGTAAGGTATAAACACCTGTGCAAGATGTAGACTATTAAAAGTGATACATGTTATATCAAAGTACCTTGAAATGCCAGTTTTAGAATTTGGTGTCTTCCCTTAAAAAATTGTGAATTCATGTAGGAGCTATGATAGTGGATGCATAACAGAAGGCATAATTTTTTGCTCTGTTATGCTTGTCATCCTGACCTCCTGAAACATCTTCTGTCTTCTGCTGTGGAAGAAAACATGCAAGGAGATAATGTTACCCAGGCATACAAAACCCCTCATTCCTTGCCTGTGTCTTAGAGACAGTAGAAAGATGCCCAGTGGAGAAAAATGAGATGCCGGGTAATAGGTTTCCTTTTCTGCAAACTCTGATCAAAAATAAATGATAGCCAAAACTTATTCCATAGAATCATAAATTATCTTGAGTTGGAAGGAACTCCTCTCCTGGCCCTGCACAGCACCAACCCAACAATCATTCCACATGCCTGACAGTGCTTTCAAAAGCTTCTTTAACTCTGACAGGCTTGGTGCTGTGAACACTTCCCTGGGGAGTCTGTTCCAGTGCCCAACCACTCTTTGGATGAAGAACCTGTTCCTGATATCGAACTTTAACCTCCCCTGACACAGCTTCAGGCCATTCCCTTGGATGTTGCACTGGTCACCACAGAGAGGAGATCAATGCCTGCCCCTCCACTTCCCTTCACGAGGAAGATGTGACTGCAATGAGGTCTCCCCTCGGTCTTCTCCAGGTTGAACAAACCAAGTGACCACAGCTGTTCCTCATGTGGCTTCCCCTCAATGCCCCTCACCACCCTCATGTCCTCTTTTGGATGATCTCTAATAGCTTTGTGTCCTTTTTGCATTATGGTGCCCCAAACCACAAACAGGACTTGAGGTGAGGCTGCCCAGTGCAGAGCAGAGCTGGGCAATCCCTTCCCTTGCCTGGCTGTGCCTGGTGGACCCCAGGACATGGTTTGATTTAGGACAGATTCACTGAGGCTTACATCTCCTTGTTCTTGGGTGATAGGGTGATACTAAAAAGAGAGGGAGGAATAGCAAGACCTTTAAAAATGTGAAGTAAAAGCTTCAGGTCTTGATGCTTGAGGATTTTGAGCAGTGTTTCCTTCGTGAGACATTTGTAACAGCCTTAAACCCTGGCATAGAGGGCATGTAGCAGCTGTATTCCTCCCAGTTCTCGCAAAATATGTATTTTGTTGTTCTTTGCTTGAGAGTAAGATTAAGAGTCCAAACTGGCTCTGACAGTTCTTGCCTGAAAAAACTTGCAACCAAAATGATTGAAAAAGATCCAAGAGCTCAATGTCCCTTAGGGAAGATGAAATAGAGGCTCAGAGCATAGAAGAGACCTTCTTGCTTCATGAAGAGTCATGTGCCAGGACTCTGTCAGGGTGAGAGACAAAGCTTCAGATAACACTTTCATACGAATGATTTTTACCCCAGCCATCACTGCATCTTTATTTGTGTTTGTGGCTGTTTGTTTTTTTTTCCCACTAAATTTATAATGTCAGTTCTTAAAAGGCCTTGTCATTACCAAATTAACTCAAATTGCAGCAGCTCACTTACAGCTGTCTGTGCTTTTTAGGTGGAGTGTTCTGCTTTGGAGCATTGTTTTGCAGTGAAGCTTGCTAGTAAATCTTTTGATCGTTGCACATCTGAGGCCTTCAATAAAATCATTAAGGGATCTCTGAAAGCTATTTTAGTGCACAAAATCTGAAATAAAGCATTATTAACCCATCTCCTAAGTTATATCAAGAACAGAATTGTTCTTAATAGGCATTCTCTATATTTGTAACTTGTGTCTATATTGCATTATACTTTGTTATTTTTATTGATTATACAAATAACTTTTTAAATGAATAGTACTCTTGCAATATCCATTTCCATTTCATTCATTCCTTTATGAAAGACAATTTATATTAGATAAAATATAATATCAAATGAATCATAGTGAGTGTGATTTGATGTTAATTCTGAGTAGAAACATCCATGAGGTTGTAACACTTCTCTCAAAATCAGCAACAAACTATTTGGTGGCATTATGTGATAGCTGATGTTCAGCATATAGGAAATAAAATATTATTGACAATGTTACAGTCTTGTAAAGTCAGAAGACTGGAAATGCAACTTTAAAATGTGTCCTGAATGACAAAATCAGAACTGAATTACTTTGCCATACACTTAAGAAATACATGGAATAATGATGCTCTGCTGTTCATGCTTGACAGTATAATGCAGAAATATGTAAATAACAATGCTGTTAAGTCACTAAAATTCCCTAGCTAGAGACACAATTAATACAACATTTGTCCTGTTACAATTTTGTACATACTCTTCTAGGTTAGACATTTAAGTTCCTATTTAATGGTGCTTTTAAAAAGATACTTTGTGTTCACCTTGAAGCCTGGTGGAGCTTGCAGATTCTGTCCGAATGATTGTCATATGCTTACCAGTGAAGGTTACAAGTTTATTTAAAGTCATCATGGACACTCAAGGAAGCAGAGTCATTATTTAATAATAAAAATTCACAGTGCAATTATCACAGATGAACTAGGAATGATTATCCTTCCTATCCTTCCTCCTGTTTGAGGTATGTGCTGTTTACATCCTGAGATTCGCTGCAAGTCTTTCATTCGTTTGAGATTTTTTTCTAGCTTGGAGGCAATAGTGTCTTATTCTTGAACTGTCTTCTTTCATTTTTCAAGTCAGGGAGGATAAGGCTCCCTGTTATATATTGCTGTTATATCATTTTCAAATGGACAGAAAGAGCCTGCTGGGAATACTGTAACGTTTGCTTCTTTTCCTTCTGAGCCAAACACCTTCTTTCCACAATATTTACTACTGGAACTGAGACGAGTTCAGAGTTCAAGTGTTGTATTGATTAGTGGTAGCACATTACCTTGTCATAGGACCACCATCTGGCCCTGAAATTTTTTTTCACAGCACATTATATATGTGACAATCTGCTATGGACATTAGGAAAACAGAATATTAACATCTCTTACCTTTCAGAGGACAGCAATAAAAAAAAATCATGCTTTACCTAAGAAGGTACTAATTTCTCCATTGAAACTATACAAAAATTTTGTAAAGAAATTGTGTCTGTATGCTGCACATAACTACACAGGATAAAAGTCCGCTAAGTGGCTTTAGGATATTTTACAGTGTCAAATACTAAAAAGCAATATATTTTTCCTCCATTTGCTTTGAACTAATAATATTAAAGGAAAGAGCTGGAACTAGAAGGCTGTAAGATTTTTTCACTTTAAAACTTACATTGAATTTAAAAAAAAGATTTGTCAATATTAATTCACACAAGAATACATTCTAACTAAAATTGTTAAAAGCTCAAAGGTGTGTAAATCAGAAAACAAAAATAAGAACCTTATAAATCTATCTGTAGCTATAAAGGCTTGCATTACTTTTGTGAACTGTCAGTGGTATGATAGAAATTACAGCCTGAAAGAGCTTATGGACAAATATAGGTTTATTTGGGCAGTAGAATTTGTTAGCTAATATGTCAAAATAAACCATATAATAGGGAGAAAAATAAGGAAAAATAAAGTCCAGATACTGACTCCTAGAAGAAAGAATAAAATTTGTAACAGGTCAACATATTTAACCAACAGTTTATCCATACCTCATCTTTGGCTCATTTAAAAAATTTACTTGTTCAGAACTCTCAGTGATTTCAACTGATCTCAGTACAGATTTTGTCTGAGGACTGAAGTATCAAGTTTTCCCTCTGTGATCAGTTTATTGCACAAAAAAGTTTTAACTGCATTCATAGAGCCTCATCTGGTTGTACAACTCTGGTGCAAATATTAAATAAGAATACTGCACTGCCTTTTGCTGCTTAGATGGCTTTTCCTTGGGACTAGCCATAGACTTCAAGGACTAGGTGCAATAATCACATAGAAAGATATCCACCTAGAGAAGACAGGATAAGAGCTGCTTGTGTCAGCATATCCTTCTTAGAAGTGTCTGTGACAGTTTCATTTGATACCCAAAATGGTGCTGCTGTCACATGAACCGTTTCTATAAATCATCCTAAGGCTTAGGGACTAAGTGAGGACTAGGTTTTATAAGCTGACTGAGAAAATGCAGTGTCATCATTCAATAATTAAAACTATTGCAGCTGTTAAAAAAAAATCTATAAATATTAGGCACCTGATTATTTTCTGTACAAGCTTCCTATCAGTTCTTTAGCAGGAAAAAGAATTCAAATAAAAATAAAATGAGTCTGTGTGTGATTGTGAGTGAGTGTGTGTGTGTGTGTGTGTGTGTGTGTTAGAAGGGTCTGTAGGAGTACCAATGTGCATGAAAATTGCCTTGATATTGAAGTCTTTGGGGGTTATCCTGCAGTAACTTAAAAGTGTGGAGGAAGTGCAGTATGATAGAAATACCCTGTAACAGTGACTGGGACTATAAGAATCAGTTCAAGAATCACTAAATACTCTGGTTCAGTAGAAAGATAGTGAAAGCTGAAGCAATAAAAGTGAGATGGGAATAGTATGTGGAGAAAGAGGATAGCAAATGTAGCAAATGTGTCATCATAGGATTTTCAGATGCTAACTATCACATCTGACTTGTCTGAGTGTTTTTAATTCCTGTGATAGCTACTGCAAAGTATATTTCATTATTCCTTTCTTGGCTGCTGGTGACAATGTGTAGCTGCTGTTTTGAATACGTAATCCTTTTAGATGAGGATAGTAAATCTAATATTGAAAATGAAACTTCCTCATCTCAGCATGAAAATCAAATGTGTATGCTGTAATACATCAGACAAAGTGATTTGAAGAGAGTAAGGTAGAATCATAGAATGTGCTGAGTTGGAAAGCACCAATCAAGATCATCAAGTCCAACTCCTGGCCCTGCACAGGACACCCCAAGAGTTACACCGTGTGCTTGAGAGCATTGTCCAATTGTTGGTGTGACCACTTCCCTTGGGGACCCTGTTCCAGTGCTGGAATTTGAGATTTCTCTGGATCCAGCTGTATTAATAAATGAAACATTCCAAGACTGTACTTTGGCACTGAATTCAGCTGGTATGGAATAGCTTTTGTCCATATGTTTAAGCCCTTTCAGTCTCTGCAAGAAAATGGGCACATCTTGTATTGGGAAAAATCTCTGTCCTTTGCTGAGTCCTGGACCCTGCCCAGGAACTGTTAGTTCTTGCAAGCCTGGGTCAAAACCATGAGAGAAAACATGCTGGCAGTTTCACAGCATAGAAAAATTTGATAGCCTTGAAATGCTTCTTGATACAACTTAATTTGCTTTTACAGGCATGGCCTGAAACAGCAGCAGCTCCAGGCAGAGATGGGTGGGGGCTGGCCTATCCACTGTGATAAGTAACATAATGTGTTCACAAATTAGAATTAGGTCTGTTAGAAGGTCCTAAAGGAACCGTTCCTGAGAAAAAATGGCTAATGAGGAATGTAGTTATGACAGACAGAATGCAATTTGTTTCTGGACTTTTCCTGTTAGCTGAAACATGGCGAAATTCTGGGAAGCTTTTATTTTAAGCTGCCCTTCAACAGGTGAACATTATCTAGTTGGAGTTGGATGTGGTTTGCCTAGACTGTTTCCTTTCTCCTCCTTTGCTTATTTCTACACAACATAAATCTTTGAAGAGCCTGAAAGTTTTGGGGTAGGATCCTATTTTCATACTGCTGTATTATTTCATATGGCACTTCTTACATATTCATTGGGAGTCATTCCACTTATGTGCAAGTCATAATTGCCATTTATTAATCATTATTTTTCCTTAATTGTTTTTTACCTCTATTTTTCATAGTATCTGGAGTTGTCAACAACAGGTATTGAAAATTTGTACAGTTAAAAGAAAGCCTGTTATAGTACAGAGAGAACTATTGTGTTCAGATCTGTCAGAGAACCACCAGGAATTTTTGATCTCTGTATTGCTTTAAGGGAGTCTTAGTTAATTTCAGAAGTTGTATGTTTCCCAAATTTAGGGATTTTTAGTGCTGTCTTTACCTTGCCCTGTTTGTTCTGTATTCTGCTTCCTGTACTTGTTTTTCTGTTTATATTAAAGTTGCACCCATGGATCCAATCCAGCTACAATTTTCCATTGTATTAGGTAAGTAGCCAAGAAAGAAATTGTTGAATAGTTCACTTTCAGCCATTCAAGTGATAATGAACATGTAGGAAGGAGAGATACTGCTTACCTAGCAGGAGACAAGACAGTTTGTCTTTTCTCTAAACTTTAGTACATACTGGAAATTTATATAATAATTTATTAATATAATTTATATAATAATGTATAAAATATAAATAACCAGTATAACTTAAATGTTAAAGTCATCAGAGCAGAGACTGGAAAGATGATATGTGTGTTGCTATTTGAAGTTTGACTGCTGTTGCTCATACAATGAGACAGGATGTGAGAGTACGTGCCAAAGAATCTGAGTGAAAAGGGGACCAAGCGTTTATGAAATAGGGCACCATAAACAGTGCAAAAATCAGAAACAGTAAGAGATACATGCGATGGTTGGCATTATTTCTTTGCATATCACACTACAAAAGTGCTAACAGATGTGATACTACAGTCCTTTACTGGAAAAAACAGAACTATACTCATTAATTTTTTTTTTTTTTTTTTTTTTTTTTTTTTTTTTTTTTGAGAGAAATGCTGCCTTGGGAATTATTCTGTGTTTGAAGATGTAGATGCATCCACTATAAACAATACACATTTTGTAAAACTAACAGTATTTCTTGTATGGAACCATGTTTCAACCTTCAGTACTAAAGAAGACCGTGGCAATGTAAATGGCGTGTTCAGTTCAGACTTCAGTGCAAAGGGCACATGCTGTACACTTTGTGGGACAGGCCATGTTGGCCAGTGATGGTGCTTGTAAAATGTATATGCTTTTTATTTAAAGTGTAGCACTGGAAGTTCAAATATTTGTGACATATTACAATGTTACTGCTATTTTAAAGCACTTGAGAGTTTTAAACACTGTCTCTAAACCCAACTCAAAAACGATGATGGTGACTATTGCTTCAGCACCCTGTCTAGACAGCCCTGTGTCCTGATCCTGTGTACTTTCTCTCAAATGCGCACCAAAGTGGTAGCAAATTCCTGGCCTTAAATAGTCTGGAGAGGAAATGCAAGGTAAATATCAGTTTTGCAACTGCAACCAGCACTGAGTTACACTATTTTTCTCAATATTCCAACGGTGTTTTGAAAGCCTTCTGTAGAGTCTTGGGTCAAAGATTTCACTATTTTATGAAGGTCTGTGCTTTACCAAACCCCCCAGTGCTTACTTCACATTGCTGGACTTTAAATATTCTCTGACAGACTCCTGTTATTAGTAAAATGATGCAGCTGTATTCAAAGGCAAATATTAATTGGAAAGAAAAGGTGTCATTTAGCATAACTGAGATTCCTAATAAAGTTTATCTCACTATTTAAGTGACGCTTCCATGGGAATTCTTTAAGACAAACTGAGCTAGTGTAAGATCTTTTCTAGAACATTTTTCTATATTGCATCTTAGGTAGTTTTTTTCATTGGACTCCAGGGAAAGGCATCCTGCCATGTTTTAGGCCAACAAATCATCAAACTACTGGACCTTAAGTAATTGCAGCTCCCCCTAACCTGTGACCAGCCTGGTGTAACATTTTTTCAGCTGCCTTTGCCTTCTGCATAATGATCAGTGAGTCACCAGCTTGCAACTGTCAGGAAACATAAACCACTGGAAGAACTGTCGTGAACCAGCACCACATGCAAACATCATATAAATACTACAAAGGCTCCCTAAAAGCTGGTAATGAGAAAAGGAAAGATAGGATAGAAGAGTGTTTCATAGGTGTGTATCTGAATATCCAGATTTTTGGTTTTTCTTCAAGTGAGGAGTCAGGATGGAAAACAAATAATGAAAGGAATGATTTTTCTGTGACAGGGATCTGGATCAAGAACAGTTAGAGTGGACTAAATTTAAAAAACAAATAAACAGTTTTAATTATACAAGCTGAAGAGAATTCAGAAGAATCTGACAGTGTACTTTAAACTGTCAATGTGACTTATACTTACTAGGCTATGATTTTAATAAGCAAAACTAAGCCTATTTCTAAAATTAAATTAATGTTGACAGCATTCCTTAAAGTGAAATCAACTGTGCTGCCAGGTCCCATGAACCACTTTAGCAGCACATTTATGACATCTATATAGCTGCAGTGAATCTACAAAGGGAAAAAAAAAAAAAAGAATACAAGCTCTTTGCTGAATTTTAATATGATTCATGTTGTAGATTAGGGCAAAATGTTGCACTCTTGCTGTGCAGTTGTTGCTTTGAAATCACAGGACCAGAGCTTTGGACAGGAGCCATAATGTAAATACCATGAAAATGGGACTGTAGAGATAGTATTTAAAGCTCACTTTTGCCCTCTCCTGCTGCTCAGTACAAGCTGTTTCCCTGTGCTATGTTAGAACAGCTTGAAGTCGTTCTGAAATTATGCTGGGTTGAAAGGGACACAAGTGACTGAGGGAGTATACGGGGGTCAAACAAAAGGAACTCATTTTTATTTAATGCTAGTCAATTTGCATTTTGTTCTGGAAACAAGCTTAGGTGCTTTTTGTAAAAGCGCAGAGCCATCAGGGTCTCTGTGTCGTGTGAAGATGTTTGTAGTAGCTTACATATATAATGGGCAATGCACCCAGATTTTACATGTTGAATCATATCAAACAAAACAGCATCTCTGGAGCATTTAGCTGTGTATTTACATTGCTATTTCTTGGTCAGTGAAGAAAAAGCAGTTAGTATATCGGTTGCATTTTTTTCTATCAGAGAAACTGCTTTTTCCACTTTTCTTTCTTTTCAGTGTAGTTGAAGGCTAATCTCCTTCAATCTTTTCTGAATAAACATATTGTTCTCTTGTAATCATCTTGGTATTTTCCGGTTTAACCCAGATTGTTTTATTACTCACTAGTCATAAACAAAATCTGTCCCCAGTTTTTACCATTATGACTTTATGTATTCATAAATTGCAGTTTGAGAAATAGAGAGAATTGTACCTCAATGAATTGTCAATAACTCAGATAGAAGTTGTCAATGGTGTAATTTACTGACTTGTTCACTCTCAAATTAGTATGTTTTATATACATATATATATATATAATGGTAGCTCCATATATAGAGAGAAAATTGTTACTTTTCTGTCCATCAGATTATTATTAATGTGAATTTATAAAAAGAAAAGGGAATTTAGGTCTGTTACAGGAAATCAGTTTTTCTGTTCTGACAGCGAGAATGATAGTCAGTGGGCATTGTTGCCCCATATAGATTGGCTATTATTGACTTTGGTTTATTTTATTTGGAAATAAAGCCAACTCTGCAGAAAGGAATATGACGCAAACCCTCATGGGGTTTCTGCTTTTCCTTTATAGATGGTTTGGTTTGCGACTCTGACTAGCAAGGCCTATATTTGTTCATCTTAATGAAGCATTCCAGAAAGAGCTGAGCTAAATAAAAAACAACACCTGGCTATGTAATATCTCAGAATTCTTTATTCACCTGTAATTAGGACATGTACTTTCTGCAGTGTCTCGAAATTTCTGGGACTGCTTATTTCTGACTTCTTCTCCAAAAGATGTTAAAATTCTAGTTATCTTATGAAACTTCTTAATAGCCATTAGTGCAATTTATTTCAAGCATAATTTCTTTGGAGAATTCTATGGTAGAGTTTCTAGAGTTTAGTGGATATGATCACACCTGATATGGCATCACATATACTAACAGTGAACTAAAAAGTTGAGAGCTAAAAGTGTGAGAGTGTCTCAGCTGGCTGGGTGAAAATGTAACTTTCTTTGGCTCTATGAACAAAAGGAATCAAGGTATTTCCTCGAGAAGACTGAGTTTAGTAGTGGAAAGAAGAGTGGGTGAGGACCTAATGACAAGCTGTTTTTGACAGGAGAGGACATCAGACTTAAAATGCATTGTGGAAAGGTTTTAGGACTCAAATAGTTAGGAAACTTTATACATAGTAGGTATCTGCTAATAATGATTGTAAGTGATGGGAAGTTGGGAAGTGTATCAGTATAGAAGAGGATCAGTATATATAAATTAAAAAACCCCACTAACTCAAGTGTCAGGTAATATAAATGGAATTTAATTTAACTGTACCAAATTGGACACTTTAGGAACAACAACAGGAAATTTTTAAATTAGAAGTTACTTGGTTAACAACTGCTGACTAAAGGCACAATCTGGGTATATGAGAAACAAAAGGATTCCTACTAACATTCCAAGGAAGAACAATTAGTGTGGTTCTTTCATGTGCCTGGTGAAGTATTTCCAGAGGAAATGGAACTGTTTAGTTATCTACTGCACTGGAGATATTTCATATGGAAAAAGAAATTCAGACTGATGACAGGTGCAGAAGAAACACTATTGTATTACATAGAGGAACTAAAGGAAATAGAAGAAGACAAGTAATGTGAGTTTTTTACTCTAGAAAACAAAAGCAAGATTAGTACTTTGTTTTTTTATAAAGTTTGTGGTTTGGTTTGATTTGGTTTGGTTTGGGTTAGGTTGGGTTTTTTTTTCTATAAACACAATTAATTTTGTCCAAAATACACAATCCTCCACTGAGAAACTGTTCAGATGAGAAAAGACGTGTAAGCAGGCCTGTTATTTACGTGACGTCAGTGTGCTGAAGAGACCTGTAACAAGTGAAGAGGATATGCACTGATCATCTTTGTAACAGACTGAGGCATTTATGGATTGACTTAGAAAGTTTGTGTGGAGTTGGGCGGGCAAGTGGCATTTCTGAATGCTCACAATTACTGCTTTCCCAATTGTATGCTTGTATGGTATTTTGAATATGGTGGTAGTCTTATTTATGGTACATAAAGGACTCAGGTATTTGTGTTACTTCTTGTCCGTGAGCCACCAACCTTTTTTCTGCTCTTATTTAAACCAATTTCCTTTCAGAATGTCCATCTGTCAGATACTAATAATGCTTTTTTTTTTTTTTTTTTTTTTTTAATAGCACTCTGCTTCAGAAAGTTTAATGTATTGAGGGGGTCAGAATAGTGTCAGTAGCTGGCTGCATGCCATAAGATAGAGCTGGTGGCATGTAGAAGAATCATAATGGAAGCATGACTCAAGGGTGATCAATAGCAAGTCAGTTTGGTCGTTAAACATGATGCGTCTGGTAGACAAAGATGCTCACTAAACATGAATATGAACAAGTCTTTTGCCATGTTGCAGGAAGTATGGAACCTATCAAGGCAGAGAGACATTAAAAATTATTAGATCATATAATGGCAAGGGGGGTTATAGTGGTTTTGGCTGGGAAATGGAAAGGCTGGGGTAGCCAGTATTGTGCTAATAGAGGGGAAGAGAGAATACGAAAAGAAAGATGTGGTGGAAGCATATGAGGAATCATGTGAAAATGAATGTCAAACCTGAAGCAAATAGTAATTAGAAGCCTGAAGGATGAAAAGACCTTACAGAAAGTCAGATAGTCCAGGACAAATGCCTCTATGCTGAAGATAATAAATTGTGCAAGAACAGGAATCTTAAAGCTAAATGGAAGAAGCAATGATATAAGGTGGCATTTGTATGTAACACTCATAATTGGACATCAGCTCTGGGGATTAAACATTTATATTTAGAGATAAAATCTTTTGTCCTTGCTTTAATTGAAAGGCTAAGGCTGCCTAAAAAAACCATCTTCTTGTAAACCAGCCATTGTAAGAGCTGGTCTATATGTAAAGAATGAGTGTGTAATTTTAAATGGACAGAAGGAAGAAAACCTGAAATTCTTCATATATTCTGTCAGTCCTATTCATGTAGATAAGCAATAGAAGTTCTTGGTAAAAGTTTACATGAATTAAGAGAAGTCTAGGCAAACTCATGTTAAGAGATACTCACTAAGAGTATTTATAGACATAGAAACTACTTCTAGCTCAAGAAATCACAGAGCTATATGTGGCTGGAGACTGGGGAGATGTTAAAAAGGACTATCATATAGGTCCACCTCGTTGCAATTTTCCCTAAATATTTAATGAACACTATTTGAGAGGATACCAACTAACTATAATGTTTTTCATCTGACCCAGCAAGACTGGCCACACATATAGGTTTATTTACCTGCAAAATAGATCAGTTCTTTTCCTTCTCCCAGGAAAAGCCTCCCTGCTTTGTATGAAGCTGTATTTCCTAGCTAGACAGGTGCAAGATAATTCAGTCACAGCTATTTTGGTGCTCGGGCCTCTGTTATATACAAATGAGTCTTAATACTTTGAAAAATAGCAGGATCCAGGGAAATAGGAAATTTGCCTGCCTGTCCCTTACAACAAGGTTTTTTAAGACCTGTGTAGTAGTGTTACACAGGTGATCACAGAAGAGGTTCAAGGTAAGGCAGAGCAGGACTGCAGTCTTTTTATTTCACTGTGATGAAGGATGCAGAGTCAGGAACTGGATGGATTCCAGGAAATCTTCTGGTAATACTTAGCTTTGATTCCCATTTTTAAATATCGCTAAGAGCTAAATTTTTTATTTTTTAGCTCCTGATAGATTACATACTAGCTTTCTTTTACTGAGTTATAAAATGTTTTTGTTTCTTTTGAAGTCTTTTGATACCACAGTCTATTTCTATCTGAATTGCTTTGGAAATTTCTGGCCTCAGTGCAGTGGTTCTTAGCCATTCCTGTTCACGCCAGTGGTGTCCTGTAGGGCACCCAGACGCGGTCTGTGGAAGGACTGCAGATATAAAATACATTCTCACACATGTAAGTAAGGAAGGAAAATAAGGGGGAAATAGTAGTTTACGTGATTAGCCCAACTAGTACACAAATACTCTAATACACTAACCAAGTGTATTAGGCTAGAAATAAAAGCCCTTGTGGTGCATCTCAGACAAATAAATTGAGTAACCTTGACTTGGAAAGCCCTGTTTTCCCTCTGCAAACATAGGAGCACTACTTGCTATTACCCAGCTTGCAATGACCATTTTCTCTTGAGCTCTTAGTTTCTTTTTCCTTCTTCCTATGTATAAACTATGGGATTCACTCTGACCACAACACAGCCCTTGGGACCTAGTTCTTTGATATTTTCATTTGGTGTTGCCAGTTAGGAAGTGAAATAGCATTGCATGACTTTTCTTCTCTGTGTATATAAAGAATAAGTGAATATGTACACTTTCTTTAAGAGTGGGAGATATTCAGAGAAGACTGAGTTAGGTGTGGATCATGAGACTGTTGTATTTTGAACATATTCTGGCAAGGTGCTAGGAACTGTCTCTGTTGACAATGATGAACATACATTCATCTTAAACAACTTTGTCTCAGTTGAATCACTGTGCAAAGCAATGTTGCCAGGATACAGTATGCCACCACACCAAGGGTCTTAAACGCAAAACAATGACACGGGCACAGCATGACCATCCTTGCATTTTTAAGTTTGGGGAGTTTTTTATTTGACCTTTTGCTTTTTTACCTGTTTTACTTACCTGTAGTACAGTGAGAACATGAAGAGTACACAGTGGTTTGCCCTAATTTACAGCCCAACTCAGATAATTTGCTGAATACAAAAAGCAATTTGGGTTTCTTTTTTCCAGTTATGTAGATAATTTCTTAGAAAATGGGGTTGTTCAGCATGCCAGAACAACTCACTTCCTTACAGATGTTTTTTTCTGTTCACATAGAAGGGAGACTGAGCTAGTGATTTGCCCAAATATAACTTTCAACAGACCAAAATGAGTGTATGTCTCTTGTGAAAACTCAACTTTTCAAAAGTAGGACTTACCTCCTACTATGGTATTTCTCTTGGAAGCATACAGTTAAATCCAGCAATACAGGAATATCTTCTTTATTGTAGTTATAAATATGGCCTATTTAGAATGGAATTTTCAACGCTTAAAGTTTATTTTATTTTACAATTTTTTTACCCACATAAAATGTCCACTACTATACTTTCCATTGTTTTGTGTCATTGAATATAACTACAAACCTAAATAATACAAGACTTTTTATCTGAATGTCTTATGGATTTTATCAGTACAAAGGTTTTAAATGTGGTTGATTGTTTCATACTTTTTGATCACATATAGCTTTTAATAATAGAACAAATCTTCCTCTATGAAAAATCATTTCCAAGACTGAAAAATCTAATGTTGGATCACTGTGATTCATCCCCTTGGTAACTCAAATTGTATCTCAAGGGCTGCCAGACTTTTAGCATTTCAGAGATTAATAGGCTCTGTTTTCTGTTTCTGAAAGGGATTTTGTAGTTGGTCTTTGAGTAGGTTAGGGAGGAACAAAATAAATTTAATAGCTTTTAATGTCCTTGAAAGTCTTAATTCAAGTGATTGACTGTACTTCATCTAGAACCAAATTGCCTGTAAATCAACTTAGCCATTACCCTCTAAGTGCTGTGACTATTGTGACAGAGTCAACAGCTACATTATATCAAAGTTGACCTCTAAGTATTACATCAGAAAAATTTTCTTTTACACAACTAAATTTTTTCCTGGACCTATCTGATGAGATTTCCACTCAGATTTCTAAATCTAGTAAATTTATAGACAGAACTTTCAAACCTGATGATGTTCACTTCTGAGTAATTCAAACAACAAAGCCTTCAGAAAAGTGTACAGTAGCAACTTCTCATTTTATCTGTTCTGAAGTTGTAAGTGTTAAACATAGGGACAGGTTTTTCAGTTGGTACACAGTTGGTTCTCAGCTGGTGTTCCCCTGTAATGAAAAGAGTCTAGTTAAAAAACAAGTTTCATTAGATAGAGATACAGATTTAATAATAGAAAGTGGGGGAAAGGGGGGCAATGTAGAAATCAGAAACTTAAGGTCTTAGTAAGCTAAGATTTAGGCATCTATCTGAAACTAGTAGTCTGGCTCTATGATAGGTAGCCAGAAATATCTATCTTCAGAAGATACTTTAATCTCTACTAAAATGCATCTATACAGCCAAAGTTCCATCTAAATATTTCCTTTCTGGAAATATATGTTCTATTAAACAGAGAAAGAAGTGGATATAAATATAGAAAAATGGATGCTTATATTTTTGCTGGCTGAATCCTACCCTTATCAGCTGAAAAAAAGGGACACCTATGACAACAAGAACAGACAATGACTGAGAGATTAATTTCAGTTTAGTCATGGCTTTTCATAATTTTTGCAAAAATAGGTATGCTGTAAACTGATGACCACCAGAGCACGTTGGCCAGATTATGAGTAGCACAAATGATATTAAGGAGACAGACATGAACCAATGGATCAGTGTTATGCATGCAGAAGCCTCCTTTAGCTGGATGCCATTGCTGAGATGATGCCAATAGTTAATAATATAAGAGCATATTTTTTGTTTATTAGAACCAGGTGCCTTTGTTCACATTCTGAATTGCACTGTCTGGTGATAAAAAGGATTTTTTCAGAAGGAATACTACGATGGATGGTAATAATTATCAGTCAGAAAAGTTTAGAGTGCAAAGACATGAATATGCCAGCTTTGTTAACTTTTCAGAAATGGATTGAGAAAAAAACATAGCCGTCAAGGATGAAATTTCAAGCAAAACAATAAATCCTAGTTCCAATGCATATGTATAGATGCTTGCACCTATTTTAGGGAAAAAAGAAAAGAGTTATATTGATTATTTGATCTGATGTCTCTATGGAGAACAAATGATTGTCTGAATTTTATTGTAATCATGGATGTATATTGAGAAACCTTTGTGGCAGAATCAACAATATTCTAGGAAATCTATACCTTTTGGTCCAGGAAATGGTGCTGATGCTATATTTTTACAAATACTTACCAATTTGTTTTGTTGTGAGGTTATATTTTCCAGTCCTTTGAAGATAGGTCATAATACCTGTTTCAGGCTGATAGATTTAAAGTCTTCTGTACACCAGCAATAGTTTCCAAAGGTGCTTACAGAATCATGGAATGTTTTGGGTTAAGTATTTGGGAAGGGACCTTAAAGATCATCTAGTTTCGACACCTCTGCCGTGGAGAGGGACACCTTCTACAAAGCCAGGTTACTCAATGCTCCATCCAGCCTGGTCTCAAACACTTCCAGGGATGGAGCATCCACAGCTTTTCTCAGCAACCTGTTCCAGTGCCTCACCATCCTCTTTCCAAAGTAAAGAATTTCATATATCTAATCTAAATCTGCCCTTGTTCAGTTTAAAGCCATACCCCCTTGTCCTATCACTACATGTCCCATGTGAAAACTCCCTTTCCAGCCTTCTTATAGGTACTGGAAGATGCTGTAAGGTCACCCTAAAGCCTTCTCTTCTCCAGGCTGAACAACCCCAGCTCTCTCAGCCTTTCCTCACAGACAGGTGCTCAAGACCCCTGATCATTTTCCCTCATCTGGACTTGCTTTGACAGATCCATATCCTTCTGATGTTGGGAACTGCAGCTGGAACCTGCTGGCCACACTTCTTTGGATACAGCCCTGGACACATTTGGCTCTCTGGGCTGTGAGTGCTCATGCCTGGGTCATGTCCAGTCTCTCATCCACCAGCACCCCCAAGTCCTTCTCCTCAGGGCTGCCCTCAGTCTGTTCACTGCCCAGTGTGCATTTGTTGGGATTGGCCTGGCCCGTGTGCAGGACTTTGCACCACTTGGCCTTATTGAACTTCATGAGATTCCCACAGGTCCTCCTGCCAAGCCTGTCCGGGTCCCTCTGGATGACATCCCATCCTTCAGGTGTCTCAACAGCACCATTCAACTTAGTGCCATCTGCAAACTTGCAGAGGGTCCACTTGATCCCAATGTCTGTGCTACCATTTTGTGATTAATCCTTCCCATAGAGAAAGAAGCTTTACTTCTTTAAATTTGATATTTTATAAACATTTCTGGGCATGATTTCACATAAGCAAAATCTACTTTATAGCCAGTGACACAATGCCTTATGAACAACTTGCTGAGGAGCTTGCATGATTTTTAAAGTTTCTTAGAATTTTTGTTTGGTCTTTTTTTTATACTGCTTTTAGGAGTAACTTTCTTTCCCCAAAATATTCTACAAATGTGTGTGCATTCATGTTCGGAACAGGACAATATAGATCCCAATGGGATATTGGCCAGACAACGAAAGGTCTCCTGGGGCAATATATTAGATCAGGAAAGAACTTTAGAACAACCTGGCAAGAATTTCTTTGTTTTCTCCTGTTATCTATGGGGGCAGGAATCGGTGCTTCATAATCATAGCTTAGGAAGAAGATATGTAATCAGTTTTCTCAGTAGTGAGTTCTGCTCACCAATCCATTTTCTCATTTGTTTATATTTGTCAGAGAACACTGTGTAATGCTTGCTGCCATTCCTCTTACTGTTAATTATCTGGACTGTAATTTAATTGTCCTTTGTAGTGTTCTGCATTAGAAATCTTAAATAGTTTATTTTCTAAAAGCCAGGCATTTCCCTTGAACCCAAGCCAAGATTTTTGCAGCATATGACTTAAGTAAATGAGCTGCATGTGATACTAATCATTTTGGGTTTGTCTTTTTCAGTCTCTAACAGGCTTTGGCATAAATCTGTACTTTTCCATCCCTTTTCAGAATTATTTCTGGGGTTCTTCAAAGAGGGGAGTCATAAGTAGTTTTTGTGATTTTGCTTCCATGCCATTATGCTGCTTATGTGCATGAAAATAACATACTTGTCTCTACCATCCACAACAACATGTTCTGAAGAAACTCTCTTCTTTGTACTCCTTCCTGCTGTCAGGAGCTTCCAGAATTGAAATCACTTGCAGGTGAAAATCTTAATTTTAATTTTGTATCTCAGTTCTGCATCTTCTATGAGAGTGATTCCTGCTTACACAAATTGGACTATTGCAAAATAGTTAACTTGGGCAAATAAAGACTGAAAGACAGGACTATACTTTTTATCCTCTAAAGAGGGGTCCACATTTCAAATCATTCAGCTTCAAATGCTACCATCAGTTTATCTCATTTGATTCATGGCTAAATATGTTTCTCTCTAGTAGCAACTAATTCCTAGTGGCAGCTGCCTGTTCTCAAATCACATTTTGTACCCATGTGCCTGTAACACATGTAGTTAATTATGACAAAGGACCTGGAAATGTTATTAGAGTCCAAGCACTCAGAGATCCTCATTAATTTTGTGCAGAGCTACCCATGATTGGTTACATTGGACACTATTGAGTCTGCATAGAGAAAAAATCGTGAGAATTAACATGTAGAAAGAAAGCATCTGCTTTTCAGTCTGTGAAGAGGAATAATGCCTAAAGATCTTCAAAATAGGAGAGAAATTCGTACTAATATTTTATATTTTGGGAGTGTCTAATTTGTGATGGAATATCTGAAATACTGATGTTAGATGAGTGGATATGTTCATTTCTTCTTATAAAAAATTACCTTGTCATAAAAAAAAAAAATTACTATTATTTGTGAGGATTGCTAATGCTCTTTGGGTTCCCTACTGAGTTTTTGAGGAACGAAGGAGGAGGAATAACATTAGATGAAGTGTACAGTTACAGATTCAAAAAACCTCCTACTTTTCACAGCAGTGTCATGTCTTCAGGGCTTGTTTGTCTTCTTGTTTGTACACGGATTACCTATTCTTGTAGTGTAGGGCTAGGGTGAGACCTTTTTCCACAAAAAGACGTAAAGAAAGTTGGAATAGCAGCTAGGTAGGATGACGTAAGAGAGAACAATTATATTTAGTGTTTGAAGTTTACTATGGAATTTTTCCCCTCTTAGAAGATTCTTAGATATTGAAGTGTTTCCTCTCTTGTTACTATTTCTTTCTATGAAAGTAACTTCATGCTACACTGGATAAGGAGAGATTATCCATGTAGTTGCTGGGAATGTGCTTTTGGCAATACTGTGAACAGTGGTGTCTTCGCCACAACATTGACAAACAACGGAGGCACAGCCGGTTGTCAACAACTTACATCAGGATTACAGATCAAAGCTGTAATTCTTCAGCTTTCCTCTTGCTTTTTGAGGTTGTTTCTTACCAGAACATCTTTGAAGAAATCAGCATGTATGGTGTTCCTGTATGTTTGCGAACAAGTTTATTAAAAGCTGCAGCACAAAATTACAGTTGTATCTGATTTTTGCCTTACTTTATTGGCTTTTAATTGCAATATTTTATAACTTCATAACTTCTCAGTATTGTTCTCTAATGTTATTTTAAAATAGGGAATTCAGTGGGCAGGGTGTACTTAGCTTGACAAAGAAGTTGGACAACTTTTACTTAAAGTAACTTTTCTCCCCAGACCTTTGCTGTAGAGAAATGCTAAATGACAATCCTAACAGTAAAACAATGGGTTCCGTAGAAGTTAAGTGTAACAAAACAGTGTGTAGATTTTCTGCTAGCTTGTTGTATAGGGATAAATATCATTCTTATATCTTAAAATGACAGCTTGATATCAGAGCATATTCAGAGACTGATTAAAGAGTGATGAATTTCTAGCAAAATCCCCAAATATTTCCCGTAGAGTAGAAGTCACTGAATTGTTTCCATGCTAAAATAAATTAAAAAAAAAAAAAAGGTGTCTACCAGTACTTGAGAAAAAGGGCAGCTAGTAAACTGGAAAACCTCTTTTTATTTTTGGAAATCAGTAATTCTGCACTCATGTGTTTTACTTTGTTTTCATATGTTTCTTTCCCTTCTGACTTTCAAGACTTCATAGTGTGTGATTAATTTTAGTTAGGCACTTCATTGTAAGCTAAGCACGATGGTTGTGCCTTATGCTTTTCCTTCTTAAGGGCCAAACTCCACAGTGGTAGGAATTAACAGGATTTAACAGCACTAATCATCGCCTTTGGATGGCTACTAAGAGTAGCTGATTTAGTCTCCTCCATTTTCAGTAATTAGCTCATTATGTTCCTCCTCCTATCATTGTTCTGATATTCATCAGGTCTCTGCATTTTCAGTGACTGGATTTTAAATAGGGAACTTAGCATAGATAAAAGGTCACAGCTATTCATTTTAAAATTATCTCAATTTTTAAGCACAGCTTTCTTTGGTTTTTCTATAAAGCCTCTCTGTCACTGGGGTATGGAATGATGGTTTGACGCAGGTACATTTTTGTATTCACTGTCTTCAGGAGGCAGCAACTGGAACAAATCTGGTGTGCAAATGCTTCAGTGGAACTGGTGCCCCAGGACATTTCATGGCATTGTTGAGCTTGGGACAGCAATGTATAGAGATTAGTGCGTGGCTGCTGACAGCTGGGAAACAGTTGTTTTTATCACCTGAAGTAGTGAGCAAAATCGATTGCTGAGTATGGTGATAGATGAACCTCATGTAGTATGGATTGCCTTTTGCTGGTGAAAGGAAAGTCCTTGGGAGTTCAGCTGGAACTGGATTCTTTGGCTATCTTCAATGTATTGTATCTTTTAACAGCCAAAAATAATTTTATCTTTTGGTTAACTTAAATTACTGTATACAAAGCACATATTGTATGGTCTTTAATAATACACATACTATATTCACCCTTTGTGCTGCTGGCAAATTTATAACAGACTTCTGTAGCATTGGGGGCTCTATTAGAAGGACCACAGCCCTCATTAAACTGTACCCATGACACTGTATTTTCCCTGCCCTCCCCAACATACAAGAATGACATACTGGAGCAAGTTCAGCAGAGGGTCACCAACTTGCCCAGGAAGCTGGAGCTCTTGCATTGTGAAGAGAAACTGAGTGATCTGGACTTGCTCATCCTGGAGCACAGTAGGTTTCAGAAGGACCTCAGAGCAGCCTTCCCATTCCTATAAGGAGGTATCAGCTGTATGTCACAGAGTCGTAGAATTATAAACTTTACGGTTAATGTAGAATAACATAGAATTAGTAACTTTACAGTCACTAAGTCAAACTATCAATATTGCTCCACAATCATGAGGAAATATATCTTTCTGAATAAGGAAAGGGGTTTTTTTCCACAATAGCAACGATAAAGTAGTGAAAGAGGTTGCTCTGAATGCTTGTTCAATCTTATTTTTGGAGGTTTTCAATATACAATTGAATATAGCTCTAGGCAACCTGATCTGTTCATAGAGATGACCCTGCATGGAGCCGAGGGCTGGGTTAGATGATCTCCCAAGGAAACTTCAAATCGGAAATAGTTTATCACCCTACAATTAATCGTAGAAGAGAATTGATCTACAGCTGTGATGTACTGCACAATAGTTGCTGCACTGGAATTTAAATGCTTATGGTGCTTAGTATTTTGTAATAAATTTGTGTAAAATTGGAACAGCAATTATGCTCTAGTATCTTCTTTACATTTGATCAAAGATTTATACTAACCACTGGCACAATTCTGGTGGCTGAGGAAGAAATAATATATGATCACGCTGCCAGGTAATAGCAATATACCAAGAAGTACCTTTGACTTGGTTCTAGCTATGCTATACAGACAGTTTTCCTTTGGCTAAGGTACAGGTATGCCAGGAAAGAAGCCTCTTATTTTCTTGTGTACCATGTCCTATAAAGCCATGGTATTTTTCTGCTCTGCAAATCAGCTCAAAACTGGTATGTGAAGAGGAGTAAGCCCTATTTCTTTTACTGTCTGATAGGTCCATCTACATTTGCGGTGACAGGATGCACAAAGAGAGACGAAATTTTACTTTCTGTGACTATACTCCTGCATATACTTCTAACATCTGTGGAATAAATATGCTGGAAATAAGCCTTATGGATCCTTTTGGGGTATTATAAGTGAGACATAGTACACTTCTAACCAACTGTACAGTAAAATAAAATCAATATTATCAACAGAGGCTTCATCAATTGATTTTACACTGCAGTAAAACACTAGTTTTTCAATAGATTAAATAAAAACAACAAAATAAAATTGATAAAATAAAATCAATATTATCCTGTAAGCTCCATCCTTTGATTCACACTAAAAAAGTACTAGTACCATTTCCATTTCCTGGCTGCCTGACTTAAGTGCATATTACAAAGAAATACTCCTATTTTCAGTAGTCATGGTTATGTGGACAGGGAACAGTAAGAGCAAGTGGTGTGCCTTATCATATGAAAACCAAAAGTGTGTTAAACAAAGTGTGGCTGCAAAGTGTTCAGCAAAATGTGCCCTGAGTTTAGCAAATTCAGCAGATTAAGAACTGAAATTTGGCCATAACAGTACAGAATTACTAGCTACTGTTTGAACTGTGACTCAGCAGAACTGCAGGGATTCTTCTATATACCCATCAATAACTGAGGTTTGTGAGTGTCAGATTACAGGTTTGTTGTCAAGCTGTGTGTCCCATATGGATAGTATCCAGGGAGTCAGCCTACTTAGTTACAAGTTGTCCTGAGAAAGCCTCTGCTGTGTGTTGCAGTACTGAAGAATTAGACTCCACAAACAGTTCTTGTCTCACTCCTTTCTTTTTCTTAGGAGATGAAAGGAGGATCCAGGAAGCACTTTCAGGTTTTGAAGAGTGTGGAATAGTAACCTCTGAGTGGGGAGCACGTGGCAGTCTGTCAGCAGATAGAAACATAGAAAGCAGCTTGTGATAGGAAAACAGATAAAGTGGAAGAGTGGAAAGAGTTGTGTAAGCCAAAATTCATTGCCCAAGTATGTGAGATTCAGAGGTATGTTCTATATGAGGTATATTATACAGAGACACTCAACTCCTCTTAGCAACCAACTCGGTCTTACTTATTTGAAAATTTATCTAAATCCCTTCTCAAATCACCGTGTCAATCATGCTGAGACACTTTGATTTCATTATGTTGGTAAGCAATATAAGAATAATGGATCACGAGGATCTGTCAGATAAGTCTCAGTAGCTGGCAGGTCAGAAAGCCTAGTTCAATGCTGAGCTTCGTCACTCCGTTTTGAGAAGCAGCTGTCCACCTGCTTGTTTGTCCTTTGTGTAAGGAGACTTGCTTTAGCAGTGATCTTCCAACTCTGTGCTTGACGCAATAGGTAGGTATTTTAACCAAACCTTTTGAACTGGCTTGTCCTTACAGAGTGGAGAAGACCTCTTTCCAGAAGGACATTTTTTGTTGTTGTATTTTAATTAACTGTTTCTGCATTTGGGGTTTAATACCTGGGAGAATCTAAGTGGAGGAGAGCAAAAATTAATTCTCTAGTCAAACTGATATATGGATGATATTTTATAATTGTGTTGATGGTCTTTTCTACAGGAGCTAAAGAATTAAGAAAAATATCAGCTGGGTGATAGAAGTGTTTTTATTTTCCCCTAGTTTCTATCTGTAGGTTCCTTTTTAAATTCAACATTTCTGTACTGTGCCATGGAAAGCTTTCTAACATATTTGGCATATAACAGTATATTTAATCATGTGCTATATACAGCATTTATATAGCATAAGGTACAGGCAATGGCAGTTTCACGCAATCTATGGGAGCACTGTTCCCTGTATCCCTCCCCAGCTATTGTCCTGATATTTCTTCTTCCATCACCTGACATGAACACAAGAATTGGAATAATTTTTCTCTTCTCATTGTCATTTAAATTAAGAAGTTGTATCTATTTCACACAATTCAAAAACATTTTTAAGAAGGTGCTTGTGCAACTACAGCAATCATGCTTTTTATTTTAAGACCCAATCGCTCTTTACAGTATCTATTTTGGTTATATGTTTAAAGAAAAGGGGCAGGGGCTAGTGAGAGGAACAGAAGAGTACACAAATACTTCAGAAGTCAGGCATTCAACATGAATATTGTAAATGTGCAGGCAATACCAGAGAAATATTGAACAACCTGCCATGGCTGATGAAGGCCTACTTCTCTCTGCTAACATTCCATTTACTTTTGGTTTTTGACTCCTTATTTAACAGGGTTTTTCTGCAGACTTGTTTCAGGTTAGGGTATTTTTAAAGGCATTTATGTTGTTTGTTGTACTGGCTTATGTAGATGAAAATGCCATTACTTAAATGTTTACAACTAAAAATATTCTTTCATATAAAATATTTTCCAAACCTCTCCCAGTGTGAGAAGTGTGTCAGAAAACTGTTCTGGGGCAGTATGTGTGAAGCAAGGAGCAATTGGTGTAATCAGTCAAAATTATATTCTAAGTCTCTGTTTGCATCATTGGCCCAGAAATAAAGAACACTTTAATTCTTGAAAAAATTAGTCCTTCTGATTAAAAGGCCTGTTTTTTCTTCACACTACCTGGATAATTTTTAGTTGATTTGAAAGCAGTTAAAAATGGACTTTCTCTTCCCTTTTTTTCCACTGTACAAGGATCCTTTGAATTAAAGGTATTCAGCTTCCTTATGTCATATTTTTTACTCTAGATGTTTGTCTGTGTTATCATTATATTGGTGAAGAACTATTACTTTTTCCTTTTATGAAACTTTTAAAATGTTTTCCCTTTGCTAGTAGATGTAAAAAGTGCTTATCATCAAGGCTTTTCATTCATGCTGATTCATCTCTGCTAGTCAGTTTTGTGTCAGAGGCATTTACTGATGATAATGCTGAAAAAAAAGGTCTTTTAGGGACAGAAAGCAAATCCCCCATTTTATTCCATTGCTTCAGATACCAAACATTCCCAAGAACACGAACAATACTGACTGGTGACTTCTTTCAAAAGCTACACTTTATATATATATGTATATTTATGCAGAAATATATTCTGCACAAGCCGTGTTCATAAATAAGTGGGAATGCATTCTGGATACTTAGTGAAATTGATGTTCATAATTCATTATGAGTGGAAATATGCCATAGGCTACATTAAATCTCATTCCTTGATTGACTCTATCTGCTTTTCAAACAGCTCAGGTATATTCTTAGCGACCACTCACTGTTTGGCAAACATTATTCCATGAGGCATCACTGCTGAAAAAAACAACTCAAAAATGTGTTTGAATTCTGAAATAGCTGTCAGTGTATTTCTGTCCCATAGAATCACAGAATCATAGAATCATTTAGGTTGGAAAAAACCCTTAAGATCATTGAAACAACTCGGCACAGCCAAGTCCACCACTAAACCCCCACAGCCACATCAACATGTCTTTTAAATATCCTCAGGGATGTTGATTCGACCTCTTCCATGGGCAGCCTGTTCCAATGCTTGACACCCTTTCCATGAAGAATTTTTTTCCTAATATCCATTTTGAACCTCCCCAGCACAACTTGAGGCCATTTTCTCTCCTGTCACTTATTACCTGGGAGAAGAGGCCAACCCCCACCTGGCCACAGCTTCCTTTCAGGCAGCTGTAAACAGTGATAAGGTCTCCCCTGAACCTCATTTTCTCCAGGCTAAACACCCCCAGCTCCCTCAGCTGCTCCTCACAGGACTTATGCTCCAGACCCTTCCCCAGCTCCATTGCCCTTCTCTGGACTCACTCCAGCCCCTCAATGCCTTTCTTGCACTGAGGGGCCCAGAACTGGACACAGCACTCGAGGTGTGGCCTCATCAGTGCCCAGTACAGGGGGACAATCCCTGCCCTGGTCCTGCTGGCCACACCATTGCTGATGCAGGCCAGGATGCCACTGGCCTTCTTGGCCACCTGGGCACACCCTGGCTCATGTTCAGCTGCTGTCACCAACACCTCTGGGTCCTTTTCCACGGGGCATTTTCCAGCCACTCTTTCCCAGTCCGTGGAGCTGCCTGGGGTTGTTGTGACCCAAGGGCAGGACCTGGCACTTGGCTTTTTGAACCTCACACCATTGGCCTCAGCCCACTGATCTATGGGGTCCATATGATTGCTTGAAATTAGTAATCTTACGCATTGTCTCTGCCTGAGCTTGTTCTTCTTTTTTTGCTTAGTTATTGGAATTTTTTTGGTAGGTTTTTTTGTGTTTGTTTTTTTGTTTGTTTATTTGTTTTGTTTTGGTTTGGTATTTTTTGGTGGTGTTTTATTTTGTTTTAATTTTGTAGTGGTTTTGGGGGGGATTGTTTGTTTTGTTGGCAGTTTTTTGGGGTTTGGTTTTTGTTTTGATAGTTTTGGTTTCTGTTTTGTTTTGTGTTTTTATTGGTTTTGGTTTTGTTTTTTCCAGAGGTACTAATAACCTTCTTCTTTCCCCAAATGATCATTTTGTAATGAGGACATGACTGAGGACACAAAGGTAGCTAAGCAAGCAGTGCCATAGTTCATATATAAGCAATCTTGCCTCACACATGTTCCTATGATACTGCTTTTTTTCATAGCAATGACATTTCTTTCCCCAAAAAATATAGTTCAAGGACATTTATGGAAGAAACAGTAAAAGGAGACAGGAACTGTTGAAATTTCATTCCAACTGGATAAATTTAACTTGTTTATGAATAACTATTTTTATTACTGTTCCAGATCTGCTCCTCAGTAATTAAAAACTGAAGAAAGTCCTAATCTTTTAATTAATATATGAATATATTACAGAATTGAATACTAACTCTGCATATGCAGATGGCCATCTCCACCGTGAACTGTTATGCTTTAGTTTAAATGGAAAAATAGAGCATAACTCTACTAGAATATAAATGTCTCTGTGGACAATGAGATTATAATAGTTGTCTGTTCTGGCATAAAGAAAGGTTAAACTAGTTATTCATGTTCTGTGAGTTGCTGAGATGAAAGGGAAGCAGCAGATCCTGAAAATTCTTCTGATACCCGAGACTGAAAATCTCAAAGATCAACTGGTGTTTTTGTTTGCCTTACTTTGCAGACCCACAAAGCTAACAAGACCCTGAGTTTGGATTTCCTAACTTGGTGTAGAGTCCAGCATATCTTATAGTAGTGGGTTTGACTCTGCTGATGTAAGTGCCAAGGTCTCCTTCCTGGGCAGCAGAGAGAAGGAAGGGTTTTCTCTCACAGTCATGACTTCCTGCAGGGTGCAGTAAGAGAAGCAACACAATCAATCAGCTGGATTATAGCTAGAAGATTAAGAAGGAAAATATTTCAGGGAAAATAACATCACTATTTTTCCAAGATAGCAAATCTGATTCAAACCACAGAGGAACTACTGAGTTTAATGAATCATGGATTCTTATTGGCATATTTGTATTAGAACTTCCATATTCTGTTTTGCCTGTCATGTGTTCCAAGGAAAACACATTGCCTTACTAAAGGACCCTCCAGTAGATTCTTTCATTTTATTTCTATGTTAAATTTAGGCTTCTCTTCTATGGAGCATATAAAGAGTTTAAATGAGTTTAATGAGTTTTAAAAAGCCTGCATTTTAGCAATGCAGTACTTGTTAGAATTCTTCACTTCTTACTGTCCTACAGGACAGGAACAATGAGAATCTAGATTTATAAACCTCTTTTTATCTCTATACTTCTATAATTTCAGAATTTTTATGTTCCAATTCCTAAGTGGTACATGAAACAACAAGATCATAAATAAAAGAGTGTAATTCTCACAATTAACTGTATTTAATAGCTGATGATTGAAGGCAAGCAACAGATTTTCTAGCTGACTGCAATCACGTGAAAGTCATGACAGTTTTTCCTTGCTTTTCTTGAAAATGAGCCCTTTAGTAACTTAGCCATTTTACATATTATGGATTGAAATATTGCTTCACTGTGCTAATGTCTGACTGCCATGGCTTCTAATCTACTGTGAACCCATCGTACAATACTATCTGAACATTTCCTGTCCACCAATTTTACAATAACATCATGACATGTGCAACTCTTGCTACATAGTTGAGTTTATCAGCAAGGCATATGCTTAAAGTCAGTAGAAACTTTGCCTTTCTTTAGAAAAAAATTCTCTGCAGACTTCCTGCTGCCAGCTGTCCCAAGGAACCAGGAGCTTCTTTGCCCTTAATCTTTTGCATATGATTGTCCAGAGCTCCTTTTGAATGACTAGTTAATATGGGGCATTCTTTTTGCATAAGAAAGCCAGTGTATGGACCTTACAAGGAAACAGCATCATTCTTTGAAGTGAATTTAATTATAGCATATGATGTTCTCTTTATAAAGCATCCTTCTTTAATTACAGTACTAAAAAGAAGCTCTCAAAAGAATAATTCTACAACACTTTGTGGAACATGAAAGCTATGTGCCATTTAAAGGCTCTCCATGAGGCTTTAACTCAGCTGTCAGCTTTTCAGATATCTTCAGCTGGCATCCTAAGCAGCTGACAGTCTACAAAGTCTGTGGCCTGTACACCTGACTTTGTCTCCCTGCTAATGTATAAGAGAATTTCTGTTGTTTTGTATTGTTATTCAGTCTGTTTCTAGTTGGTATTCTTTTCAGCTTTTATTTTATTACACCTTTCTTCATCTCTGTCCTGATCTGATCTGTGTATCAGCTTCTGCAGTGTATTCTCTGGCTGACTTAGCCTTTCTTCTGCCATACCTGCTTCAAGCTGTGGACCCTGTGTTATTCTAAGGTTGGCATTCCTCTCGTTTTACCTGCCTTCAAACTTCAAACTCTTATGGTATCAAACCTGATCTTGCCTTGGACTGTGTGTTTACCTCTGCTTATGCACCTAGCCAGACCTTTCGTAACTCTTTTGCTTGATCTAGATTTTCTTTCTGATCTGGCCACACTTTTACTCCTGCTTCTTCTCCCCATGGCCTCTATTCAAGTTGGAGGACAATGACACTCAAAGTTTCCCATCCCCAAGTGCTAGCTTAATTTATGTTTTCAGCTAGCCTTCAAGTCCCAGCTCCAACAGTAACTGAGGATGAAAATCAGTGGATGTCAGTGTTTAAAAGGTAAAAGAAGTTCATAAACTTTTTGTGGAGAAAGAGTGTTTATACATATATATCTATGAATTTATGAGATATTTGTGAGCTCTTCTTCAGGCCTTTGTATTTGCATAGCAGCAAGCCCATAAGTGTTCTTAACATTTCTTCTACAGCTTTATTTTTCAGGCCCAGCAGGACCTGTACAAGACAGTCTTTTAATATGGATGAGCTCTTAAGCGTTGTCTGTACACTTCAGAGCTTATTTTAGACCAACTTCAAGCTGAATATCTAATTCTGTTGCAATGGGAAAATGCTTCAGGCATTGTGGATTTCTGACAATATTCAATGTGTATTGAATCACAGTCACAACAATGCCACTACATATAGAAAGCACTGATTTTGTATAAACTTTCATGGTATCAAATTTGCTTGATAAATGTTTGAGATCCCATTGCATGCGACAGCTTTAAATCATATTTACCCAAGTTATTCTAATCTTTAATTGAATCAGTAGTATCTGTTATTCTGCAAGTTATGTACAATCATAATGTCTAATTAATTTCTATAAAGGTACCTTCTGGGTAATTCAGTAAAAAGTTGCCAAGAGGCCTGTTCTGGGTCTGGATCAATTTTATACCTCCATGTGTTCTCTTATAGTTGTGGAAGCATAAATTTCATTAGAAGATAACTCAAAAGTTCCTAAAATATAGCTGCAAGAGACAAAATTTCTAGCAGAATCCAGCTCCTCTGATAACTGCATGTATTTTTCACAAGTCTTGGTGAAACAAACTTTATATACACATCAAGCTATAATACACCAGAAGACTACCTTTGTAATATTTAAGATCATTAAGCAAAGCAGTGGAAATATATTCATCTGTTGCTAATTTTGGGACTTGGACAGATGCATGGATATTTTCCGCACTGAAGTGTAATGCAAATTGCTTATCACCTTCAGGGGTTATGTCTAAAGCAAAAACAACAACAATTTAAACAAAACCCCCCTAAATAAAACAAATAAACAAAAAAAAAGACAAAAAACAAACCAAAGTAAAACAAACAAACAAACAAACAAATTAAAAGAAAAACCCCAAAGCAAACCAAAAAGGTTTCACATGTGTATTATTATCTTAATGTTCTTTAGATACAGGCTTCATTCATAAAAGGAAATATGGCAATTTGATGTTTCAGTGGAATAGCCACAATATTAAGCTGAGAACTATGTTGTGGTTTTCAAGAAATTGAAACAGTTTTCAGATTTTTATCTATGAGCTTTTGAGGAATGGCTGAATTCGAATAAACTACCCATATTTAAAGGAGACAGTCTAAATAATTTCCTCTCCCTTAGCAGGAAGCTATGTGTAGATGCACTGCAGCATGAAGAAATCAGTCCTTTTCTCTGCTTGCCCTGAAAAAATTATTGGTACAATCCAAGAATACCTCTGTGCTATAAAATTAGGTTTTTACCTGAAGTGCTTATATTAAGAAAACTGCAACAGAGATTGTATCATTTTTGTATGAGTTCAGGATACAGAGATATTAATTTCTTCCTGTAAAGGAAGGTTCATTCTCTTTTTCTTATCAGATGAAGTTGTCAAGGTATATAATGTTGGAATATTGGTACAAATAGTTGTAATTTCTCTAATGTCTGGCCTACCATGTATGTCTAGTTTAATGGACGTGAAAGGCTTATTCTTTAAATGTCTGGTGTTAAGATGATTTCAATAGTGATTTACATGATAGACAGTAAAAAATGATACTCCAGAACTAAAAATATGTAGTTGAACCTTGGTGATGCAAATGCAAATGCAAATGCTGTTATGGAGCTCTCCCTTTACAAAAATTCATTAGAGAAGTAAAGAATTAAAATCACTGTGTGCTTTTCTGCTAGAATTCACATTAACTTAATCTATTCTTTGAGGAATTAAAATATCCTAAAAGAAAAAAAAATGCAAAGGAGTTGGTGTTGCTTCAGTTTGTCATAATTAAAATTATTCTGGAGGTACTGTAAACCTAATTCCACAGCCCATACAAAATGATCCATCTGTTGCAGAAGGCTTGAGGAAAATCTTGCTAGAAATCCATATAAATATAAAACTGTGCAATATGGCATGAGAAGAAGGAAATTAAATATGTAGAGAGGGAAAATTTAAAATAATATAGATCAATCTCCCTGTGCCATGTTTACAAACATATATAATTAAAATCCTTCCCCCCCCCCGCCCCTAGTGCCTAGGGCCTCCACAAAGAGAAAAAAGCGAACTCTCAACTTAAAAAACAGAGGTAAATATTCTTTTTTAATACTGTCAATTGTAACAGTCTTGGTCAGTGCTTCTGAGACATAGGTTGGCTTTATGATTTAAATCACGTTTTCACTTTTTACTAAATAGGAAATCTCTTGAGTAACTGTTAGAACTATACAGACAAGAAACAAAATACCCACTTAATATAATTGATGAAAACCTTCACGCTGAGAATACAAAATGTCAGCCTTGGGAGTCATGAACAAAACCAAGAACTAAGCTAATGTTAACTGCTTAGCTCAGGTTAGAAATATTTATTCATTCTGTGGGTTTAAAGTGCAATTCTTATATAAAGTATGAAATTAAAACCACATGAATTAAATATGTTACTATATTTGCTTTTCATACAGTCCTCTTTCTCAAGGCACAGTGTGGAAAAGCACCTAGTTGAAATAGTTTAGAAAGAAAACTGTCAATCAAATTAATAATAATAATTGTCTTATGATAACTTTCATATATGTAGCAAAATGTAACCTTTATTTTAGTTCATTTACTGGACTATACAAACTAGTGATTTCCAGACCACTTTAGCTGAGGCTAAACTTGCAGCACAATACTCGGTGTGTTAGTGGAGTAAATATCCACCATAGGTCAGAAAACAATAGAAATCCAACACAAAATAATAAGACAAAGGACAGATTTAAGAGTTTACATTCCTTACGGGTTTTGGTTTTTTTTTTTATCCCTAGTGATAAAAATCAAATAGGTATTTTATAAGCTACTCATATTTCTCTAATTTACAAAGAGGTTCAGCTAAGAAGTTAGTGTATTTAAGGAATAAATTGTGAACTTCAATGCTTTTCCAGAACTGGTAGCTCAACTGTCCTATTAAAAAAAAAAGTTCCAGTAACTCATGTTTTTGTAAACAGTTGAAATATTGTTCTCCTTTATTTTTTTTTGTTGTTTGGGTTTTTTTTTTTTTTGGTTGGTTGGTGGTTTTTTTTTTGGTT